>CM076582.1:1399013472-1399511640 GCA_034641835.2 Pinus albicaulis
GACCCAAATAGCTTTATCTGTGATAGAAGGACGAAGAATAAATTGTCACCATACATTCATAATAGAATCCTACAAATTGAAAAATATGCCAATACAGAGGAATGGATGGAAGGAACATTGGTAGAACAGGATAGTGAGCAGGTCAATGTTGAAAATGTAATGAAAGACCTTGAGAAAATACTTGACCTAGACTCTTTTGGACAAGTGCAGATACTAGGTATTGGTCCTTCTTCTGTAGGGACTTCTCAGCCAAATTTACAGGAGATTAGTGCATTGGCCACAGTGGAATTTAAAGGAAAAGAAAAGGAGCCTGACATACAAGTATTTGAAAAATTCACAATGACAGAGCAACCTGAGACTTCTAAAGAACATGGTCAAGTATAGATTCCCCCTATTCAGATCAATGAACCAGAAATTTCAATCTTACAAACTCCTCTTAATGTAGAAAAATACAAGAAAAGAGATGCTGAAGCTGCTACCCCTGTTGGTGAATTTTCAGAAAAGAATGATTTTAAAAGACAAAAATTAAATCCTCTCCCTGAAGTAGAATCTGTTCAAGAGGCCACTGATAGTCAAAGAGAAAACAGTCAACAAACAAGCACAGTCAGTGAGGCATCCACTACTTTGCAAAGAAAGGAATTACAAAAGCAACAAAGTGTTGAAATATCTTCTTTCAAACCATCAGTTAAAGATGCAGGAGATATAAAGAAGACATTTATCAATATAAAAGCCAGGAATGATCCACTAAGACTCCAGGTTTACAATCAATATTTGAAGATGGCTCCTAAGAATTAAGAAATATTGATGTCAGCTTATGACATCCAACAAGGAAAGATGGTAATGAGTCACTTCAAACCTAAAGTGCAACAGCCTCAAACAGCTGCAGATTATATCAAATTTTTTTTTGAAGTTTTAGCAAAGGATATTCATCCTTTAGATCAGATTGAGTTACATAAGCAGATTGGTGAAATGAATTATTCTACTATGACTGATAAAGCAATGGCAACTCGGAAGTTACAGGATTCTTTGGAGAACACTAATGCACAATTACAACTTGAAAAAGCTTCTTCTCAGGCCAAAGATAACAGGATAAAGACATTGGAGGAAATAATTATTGGATTGGGACATAATCCAAAAGATGTAAAAGGTATAGAAGCATTAATAAAAAAGAAAGATGAATACATTGCAGCTTTGAGAAAGCAGTTGAAATTGCCAGCCTCAAGACATCCACAAACTGAAGAGATGATAAAGACAAATTCTAAAGAAGAAATGATGGACTTGCTTTTGAAACTGAATGAGAAGCTCAATGAAACTGAGAAAGAGCTTGAACAGGCATTAAAGAACAAGCAGTCTACTATTCCAGCATCAACAACAGAGGCAATTATAGGTACAGGTACATCCACAACAAGACAGCCAACAGAGCCATCACAGGTAAATACTTCCAATATGAGTTCTGAATAATTAATAAAGTCAATGAATGAATTGAAACTTCAAGTAACAGAACTCCAGCACACAAAATTACAGCTTACTAATCTAGAACAGAGATATGATCTCTCAAAGATGAGTGTTGCTGATAAAACAAGAGAGGTCAAAAGATTGGAAAATTTGGTTAAAGCATTGGAAAAGGATCTCACATTGGAGAAACCTTTAAAATAAATAAATGAAATTCTTTGGGATAACATTATCCAATCAATAAAGGATGTCTGGTCTTCAATTGAAATTATCTATGAACAGAATGATTTAGTCAAATTGGCTATAGAGAAAGTTCAAAATACAAGAGAAGAATTGGGAAATAGGCCTGAGGAAGCCAATCAACTCATACAATGTTTAAACACCCAAACCAGAGACCAACTTGCAGAACTTGGCATTCAAGACAGGACTGGAACAATTCTGGAAATAAAAAGAGTTTTTACTAAAAGAACTCTTATGCAGAATCTAGAACGAAGGTTCTCAAATATGCAAGAAGAAATCATTGCCTTCAGAGAAAGATTTGATATTTTGTTGAATAAAGGATTTCCCAGTCCTATAGTTTCAGAAGATAAACTAATGGACTTGGAAAGTTATGTTGAAAAATTGGACAAGCATGTTGATAATCAAGCCAGCTCCTCAACTAGTTCGTCAGAAGCAGCATTGCCAACAGGAAAAAATCTTTATGACAGATTGGGAAATTTATTTTATCTTGAGCATGAAGTAAAACATTTGTTTCCAAATCAGCCTACTTTCTTCAGATATACTGAGGCTGATGAAACATTGAGAAAACTTCAACGGACCAGAATACCAGAAGATAAATGGTGGGAAGAACTGTTGGAACTTTTGTAAAATTTATCCTTATATGAAATTTTGCCTATTTACTTTGATTTTATTACATACTGCCACAAGCCTAAATGTTTTATGATTCTCCAAAGACTCTTGGAAAATAATGCTTTCCAAAAATGATGAATATTCTTTAGTATCCAACGGATCATGTGATTTTTGGCTTGGAAATCCATTTCCATTTTACTATAGGGCTGCCTCCTTTTCTTTTCCTTTCCTTCTAGATAAAATGAAAGCACTTTTTTCTAATATTTCCCAAGATACCAACAAGAATATAAGCTAGGGAATGCCAATATCCTGGTATGGACACTACTAAGGTTAATGCGCCACCCAAGGATAACCATATTGTGATTATTTTTCCCACTTTTGATATGGAAAGAACCAATCTCCATACCTATAGTCATTAAATCTTAACATAAATCCCAAGTATTTGAAATGGGTGCACTTGGTTGATTGTTTTTTCTAACATATCTTCCAAATCATTGAAAGTGATGGTAGACTTGAGTAGGTTTACTTATATTCCAAATGAAACCCAAAATGATTTTAGAGCTCTAATGACTCTTCACATACTAGTCCTATCTACTATATCCTCCAAGAAATAGGATAACATCGTCCACTAATAGAAGGTGTGTAGACAATAGTATATGTAAATGTGTGAGTGATCAAAATAGTAGCATTTCTTAATTTGTTTAGGCATGTATCTCTTGTTTTTCATTTCCATATTCAAAAACTAATCATAGATTTGGGTGTTGATGCCATGTATATTCTAAATGGATTGGTATCCATACCTTTCCAGATGCCCCCACACCTGTGACTGGGTAAATTTTATTTTTTTAACATACTAGTTAAATAAATATTGTTGTAATATATTTTCTAATCTCTCTCTCTCTCTCTCTCTCTCTCTCTCTTTATATATATATATATATATATATATATATATATATATATATATTATTTTATATATAATTTGTTTTATTCTAAGTCATAGGCATAGCTACTGTAACTTTAACGCCCAATTACTATAACTAGATACAAGCAATAGTTTTATGTAACCATTGTTGCAACCTTAAGTTACTATTGTTGTTCCATTACTCAAATAAAATAATTCTCGTATAAAGGTTGTTGTCGTGTCTCTATCCGTAAACTTCAATATTTACAAGGACTTGTTACGTATAATGATCTCTTAATATATATACTTTCTTTCATATATAATATTTTTTATTCTAAGTCGCGTATATCGTATCGCCAAGCCACAACTCCTACAACCTCAAGCCATAGTTGGCGCAACTTTAACGCATAGTTACTACAAATAGATACAAGCAAATGTTCTATGGAACCGTTGTTACAACCTTAAGTTACAACTATTTTTCCCTTATTCAAATAAAATAATTCCCGTATAAAGATTGTTACCGTGTATCGATGCCGCAACTTCAATATTGACAAGTATTTTTCAGGTATAATAATCTCTTAATATATATATATATATATATATATATATATATATATATATATATATATATATATATATATATATATATATAATGTGTCTTATTCTAAGTCGCAAATGTTGCATCCCCAAGTCACAACTTCTGCAACCTCAAGCCACAGTTGTTGCAACTTTAATCCATAGTTACTGCAGTCAGATACAAGTAATTGTTTTATGGAACCATTGTTACAACCTTAAGTTACAACTACTATTCCCTTACTCAAATAAAATAATTCTCGTATAAAGGTTGTTGTCATGTATTTGTGCCTCGGCTTCAATATTTATAAGGACTTGTTAGGTATAATGGTCTCTTAATTCCCGATTGTTTTCAAAGTGAATATGGTTGATTGTAAATCCCACCATTTTCCTCTCACCATAATTTCCACTATCTTATAAATTAGTTGCGGGGAAGGGATTGTGTCACTCTTTGAACTTCCACATAATCCAGAAATTTAATTCAACATTTAAAATTCCTGCAAGTTTTTTTTGTAGACGGCTGCAACCATATTTCTGTACAGGATTGTATTTAAACACAACAACCAACATTAATGAAATTCACCAACCAGAAATTAAACAAACATAAATTTACCCCCCAGTTTTGTAAATTCAAAAGGACACGTGGAGCATTAATATTGGATCACATGAAATTGAAGGGAATCTAAAAACCTGAAAACCGGACCCAAATTTTTTATAAGGCACATTGGATTGAGAATTCGCGTTACAAATTAGGGAGACGTCAGCATCCCATTTTGGAACACGAATTTGGTTTGAAATTCAATCTATTCAGACTTTTGAATTCCGACGGAAAGGGTTATTTAAAGTTTTGATACTTTAATTTTATGTATGCTTTAATATATACATATGTTTTAAACATATGTTATATATATATCATATGCAAAATGAAAGGTGGGCCATAGAATTTAGTTTTAATTTTATTTTTTTTAAAAGAGGGTTTACTATAATATGTTTTATATGTTACGACATATAAAAACAAAAAGGACAAAAAATCTTGGTATTTTTTTTATAGATAGTACGTAAATTTTTGTGCAGAGTGTGTAAAAAGTGAAAAGGCGAGTGTAACTTTTTAAGTGTGTATGCACGTGATCACGAAAGTGAAAAAAACGGTAGAGTGTTTTAAGAGACAGTATATTTGTTTTTTTGAGACGGCGGAGCAGTGAGTTGGTTTTATGCCTTTGTGTTTTGTAGCAGTCATAATTTTGTAATCCCTCTCAGTGAGGAAGAAGTGAAATAGTTTTTTTTTGAGTTATTGAAGGGAATAGAAGTTTGTTTTCAAAGTATTGAAACTCTGTCTCCTGTTAAAGAAATTTTTATTTTCTCTGTGTTAGAGGAAGGGAGATTTATTCCCCATTCATTGTTTTGGAATTTTTCAATATTCCAACATGTGCAAGAACAACGGATGTTGTGGTTCCATCCCCAGCTAAATCATTTGTCTTTGCCTCAACTTGCCTTACCAACTTGGCCCCAATATTTTCAACTGGGTCCTCTAATTCAACCTATAAAAAGGCCAAAACCATAGCATTAAGATGCATTTCATTACACTATCAATAACAATAAAATTTGACTCATCCATAACCCTTTCCTTTTATTGTTGTGAAAATATTTATGCATTAATCTAATGTGGCTAGTCAATAGGCCAAGTAGACCACTGGGTAACAAATATGTTTCCTTTCACCTTTGAGTTTTCAAATTATGCCTACCAAATCTAAGACATTTAAGAGGGGGAACTAATACAACGTTAAAAAGAAAACTAGAGCACACATCTACAAGTGCCGAGTTAGCTCACTGTCACTGTCATTAACTATTTTGGAGAAACCATGCTTGCTCTCAAGGCGACATTTTCCCTAAGCCCCAAGGGTGACTCCAACAAGATCAACAAGTTTTTTGGGCCCGCACCACCAAGACAAATTCTTGTAATGCTTTTAGTAAGTGTGCAATTGAACGCTAGACCATATGCCAAAAAAACCCTCCATGAAACAATAAAATAACACATTAAAATAGATCATAAGTGGACAAGGAAAGATCCACCGCAGTGAAGTTTCACGTGCAGGTGACCTTCCTTTAAACATAATTTTTTCTTTGACCTGCAAATTTTTTTGTCACTGAGCTATCCTTGTTGAAGTACAACTCCTTTTACATAGCTCTTGTATTAAATACCTTCTCTCTGTCGCATAATCTCAGAGTCCCTCTTCTTCTTGAGCGATTAAAGGAAATGGGTGAAAAAACTGAAAGAGAAGACAATTGTCTGCCATAATTATCAAACATTGCACCCAACTTCTTCCCCTTTCCATTGTTACCCAATAAGGTAGATGTGGCAATTGTTTTCATACTACCCAAAGCAAAGGCCATCTTCTCTTATCATGAATATAGAATTACAAGATCTTCATCTTAGTATGAACCTTTAAAAAAATGACTCCCATTGCTAAAAACCACTTTTAAGTTGTAACAGGAAAACTAAACAACTACCGCAACTTTTGGCAACTTCTGGAGCATTAAGAGAGAAAAAACCAAAGAGAAATACAACCACAATCCTCATTTTAATGAGACCGGACTATATATTTGAATTAAGATAATAGAAAGAAATCACGACTATATTAAGGCCATCACGAAACAATCTTTAACTAGTGTCTCTCGCGGCCCTCAGGTTGCCATGCTAGAGGTTGCATATTTTTAATTTAAATTCTTGACCTCTCGTGCCCATCTATGAATGCATCCAATGGGATATCTACTTCAAATGCTCCTTTACATCCCCAAAAACAAATTCCCTACTACAAGATCACCAGTATTGATGGATCACCCAACAACATCCCACCCACTAGAAACGGTGAAAAAGGAAACCCGAGAAAACTTCTGAAATATCTCAAGATGACTATATGGGTGGTTATTATGAATCAACCAACCATTTAGAACATTCGCATCAATCCAAACCATGAGTATTATGTGACAATATACAAGCAGGCACTGAATCGGATTTTTGAAACTATGTTAGAGAAACCCTAAACTCTCACTGAAAATAGGTGAAATGTGGCACCACTCAGAGATTGACATGTGCCAATTGGTACAAGTGGTAGAAAATTGGCATGCTCAAACAATGAGGTGATGCAGGAATGACATGAGGGATAAAATATCAGAAAAGCCCCAAATCTGGAGAACTAAAGCTCATCACCAACATGAGATTGACAACTTTACATGATGTAACCTATGAAATTGTAAATGGAGAAATCATAGTAACAATAAAGTAACCTATGTAATAATAAATTGATTCATCTTGGGAGTGGTAATGTGAGAAATCATAGTGAACAACAGGAAACATGCAGAGTTGCTTACAATCAAATAGATGAAAAAACACATACAAAAAACCTAGACAATAATCATGAACAAGCTTAATATTGAATTATGAACTGTAAAGGAACTTACAAAATGCGACATTACGAACCTGGTCAAGCGCACAAGCAAAAATATCTTGGACATGACCCTGGTTGACAAGTTGTATTTCTCATGATGCAAGAGGATTTGTACCTGCACTGCCAAGTCAATCAAAATCCATCATTATCTATACAATAAATACAAGTAATTGATGTAGTAAATTTTACTCTAAGATGCATTCTTATGATAATGTTAGAACATATGTTGAAAATGTCAAAACATACCTGAATAATCTCCTCTTCGTTTCAAGAACAATTTATTGGAGTCGCATGAACTTGGAACAAGCCTCCTACGATTTGAAAGAGTAGCAACTAAGTCAACAATGACTTTTTTGTTGCTACGCAAGATTGAGGGAGGTTTTCTCCAAGATTAAATCGCTCCAATAAATTATTTTCTACTAAGCAGGGCCAACCACGTGAAGGTGGAAGCTCTTATAGCCCCTCCCCCCCTCACATCACTCTCAATTCCCTAATGCCCGATCTATATTTCATTTTTTACTTTTATGAGCATACAAAAAAATATTCAATAACTAATAAAAAAACAATTCAACAAAAATCGCAGGAAACATTGCCATTAATTCTTGATATAAAAATAGTATGATAAATGAGTTTTTTATATAACACAAAAAACGTTCCAAGTATGGTAATTTTTTTCTTATAATAATACAATATTTTACATTATCAAATTTTCTTTTTCTTCTTCCTATTTCTAAAGCTTCTAATTACATCATCAATATCATCGTGCTCTACTCCTGTTTCGTGCCTTTTGACCCGCACTGCTGACCTAGTTGTGTAGTCATGATGTCTGGTCTCATCCAGTGATGGGGCATCACCTACAAAAACAGATAATATTAAATTTTAATTGTCAGTTTTTAAATATCATTGAACTATTTCAGTAATATTAATAAAAAAATTACAGTAGAGATTATTTACAGTGCACCGGTTATAAAGCGTGACATATAGCATAAGTCATGATGTAAGATCTCATCCGGTGATGGAGACGTACCTATAAAAACAAATAATATTAAATTTTAATTGTCAGTTTTTAAATATCATTGAACTAAATTGGTAATTTTAATCGAAAAAAAATTGCAATGAGATTATTTACAGTGCCGGTTGTAAACGGCCCGACCTAGTTGCGTAGTCACGATGTTTGGTCTCATCCAGTGATGGGGCATCTCCTACAAAAACAGATAATATTAAATTTTAATTTTCAGTTTTTAAATATCATTGAACTAGTTCGGTAATATTAATAAAAAAAATTGCAATGAGATTATTTACCTGGTGCACCAGTTGTCGCCATTGGAACTGTTGCCCTGTCTTCCTCTCTGGTGGTAAGATCCTCAAGGGAAACATTCTCTATCATTTAAACAAAAAAAATTTATAAGGACAACCATCAAGGTATAGTTAGAAAAAATTATAAGTGGAAATTAATTACCGTCACGGCCCTCACTAATAGTAGCATTGTCGGCCTGGTCCCCACTACAATGATCAGGTTGCACGTGAGGATCAAACACATACGGCTCCTAAAAGCCACTCTATTTTGCCTAAATCGATAAATCTTTGTGCTCCCCCGATTTAAACAAGTTATTTAGAAATTAAATTTATGGACGAAAACAAACATATTGAAAGTTTAATGTTTTACCTTATCAGGCATTCTGGATCTTGGGACCTACCCCAAGCTTCTGCGACGTTCAACTACAGCTTGATAGCCGAAATGGAAAGCGATATTTTTATCTTCCTCTATAGTTTTTGTTTCGAATTCATCACCCTACATTACATATGATTGTGTATTTTTAATCATATTTGATAGGACTACAAAAACGTTGGAAGGCGATACAATTAATTATAAGATGTTTAGCTACTTAATTACAATTCTTGTAGCTAATTTCAAGTAGTCGCCCTAGCCTAGCTTGTGATGTCCCTTTTTCTCAATCCTAGATTTGGTTGCCTTTGAGGGTGTCGAAAACCTATCATCAAAATATTGAAGTCAGATATGACGTAGCACACTTTTATTTTATACATAAAGAAAATTAAAGCTATTGAATTAAAGTTGTAATTTACCTTACGGGTCCATTTGGCATTTTTCCTTCTTTCTTTTCCCTTTTCTCTTTTCCGTTATGGATGAGTGCTCTCCACTCACTCTCTGGAACTGTGAGAGGACACTCGTATCTAGGGTTAAATTGCAATTGCATCCTATAGGTGTCCCTAGTATATTTCAAATATTTTCCAGCTACCCGAGCCACCGTTGTTCTGTCACATGTGCCCACCCCAAAAAGGGCTTCTAGATAATCTAGAAGTTCTTTTTTCAGGTTGGAATTCTAGGAATTCCACCTTGTTCATATGGTTGGGCCAAAAATTACCAACGCATGGCTCTCCAAAAACCTATAGAACTCATTGTTTCCTACATAGAAAAAATATATTATCATTAATTTAAAAATAAAAATCAAGATAAAATATGTTTTAGATAGAGTACATGAAATAGTTAAAATATTAAAACTTACCTAGGAGTTGTACGTGATTTATAGGGACACCTTCATCGTTCACCAAAAATGTGCCATTAATGGTCCTCGTGGAGCTGACACGTGTATCTCCAGGAAACGCAATAATATAGTTGGCCATATCATCATAATATTGCCAACGTTCGGTGGTTGGGCAGGTGTCTGCCCAGGCGGTGTGTTTCTTGGCTGGCACCTAAAGGAGTAGAAGGTGTATGAGAGGGTTGTTGGGCAATATCTTGCCCTTGTGTCCCACTACCACCAACACTGGGTTCAGCAAGTGCCAGAAAATGCTACATACAAAAGAAATTTTTGTTAGTTTAGTTAATGTAAAAATTAAAATCAAACTATCACAATTCATCTCATGCAGAACAAAAAAAATATCCTTTTGACTTTTTATTATTACCTGATATATTTCTAGCTGGCTCATAAGATGTTTTATCCTCTCTTCTGTTTGAGGTGTTTCAGGCACGTCTATCAAAGTATTAAATTTTGACCTTGCATCTCGTGCCTTTTTTTGCAACAAGAACACTGGAGATAGGGATGAAGAAAGCTCTTCCTCAAAGAGGGAATCATCAGGCGTACCATGGCTAGGTGTCTGCATATTTGAACAAAATTAATATTATTTTAATTATGTAAATAACTAAAATACCTGAAGATAGAGCAATGCTGGCACTTTACATGTTCTTCCGCTGGCCTCTTTCCGCGATCATCCCGTCTCTGGGTTGTTCCTGCACTGCTCTCATCAGTCTGCCACATTGCAATAAAATTATAAATGTAAAAACTTGAAAACAATATCTAACTTGAAAACAAAAAATGAAAACTAAAATAATTTCTAATAAGACACCGGAAGACAGAGTTAGAGTTTCAAATATGCCTTGCATTGAATTCAGTCCTGGAAACATGTCATTGCACATTAAGGCACCCTAACAAGAGACGAGTTGAAAATGAAGACCTTATTGAATATATTGTTGGAGCAACTTCTATTAAACTTGTTGTGAAGACCTTGAGGACATTTTTGGAGCAACATTGTTGAAGCTGATGGTATAGCATTTTTGGAGACGATCTTGAAGGGCCTTGAAGTGAAGCTTTTGGAGCAACTATTGAAAAATCCTTAGAGCATTTAAGTAAGGAACTTTCTGTCTTCCATCACCTTTTTCCTTTCAATATCCTTTAAACAATTTTGTTGATATTTAATGTTTGAAATCATGTTATAATTCCCTTATTATATGTGTTTTGGGACTTTCCCTTTGAAATTACCCAAAAATACCCTGGCAATTTTATCTTCAGGATGCATGTCTGACCCTATTGTTCAATATTTTGATTGATAGTAGTAAACATAGAGAGTTAGGGGGCTCTTGACTTGGTTTGGTTAGGCCATTAGATCCCTAACATCTACTAGGGAGAACCCCCCTTGAGTTGGAGGAGAGCTAGCCCGAAGTGAAAAGAGGTTGGTGAGGTGACAATGGGGCTATTGAATTACACATGGTGTCACACTTTAGCTTTAGGACTTTATCTTGAGAAGTGTGAGATTTTTCTATATCAATTCTCAAATTGTTTACAACACTATTGTTAAGAAATAATAAGAAGTGATGTTGAGGGTTTTTGGGTATAAGAAAAAATACCATTTAAAAACTAGGGTTCTCAGTCCTTGGCATTCCTTCACCTGGGCCTAGGGGCACACTAGAATAATTTCACACTAAACCATGAAAACTTAAAATTAACTTAACAGATCCATAAAGTAATAATAATCATAATTCCTAATTTCCTATTGTACGATATGATGCAAATTATTCAAACATGAAGCAATGAAGACAATGCAATGTTTGAATTTCAATATTGATGAACCAATACAAGAAGTTAGAAACTACAACTTTGATACAATACTTTGTGTCCTAACTCCAGGAAGGAATCTAGTTTGTATTACAGAACATGCATCGTGTATTATCAATTCTTAATTGACAACAACTAAAGGTCATATGCCTCATCAATTCCTTCCCATTTTGTGTTTTTATGTTATATTCCTTATAAAAGTGTCAAATTTCTCTCAAAGTAAGCAACCACTGAATAAAATAAAAAATAGTTGAGATATGATTGAGAAATGGTCATTTATTTTTTGAAAGGATATTCACAATTTCTTTGGTTGTTTTTCATCTCAAGAAACAAGAAATGACCTAAGAAACTATCGTGATGTAATATAATAAACAACACGGTGCAATTACCGCACACATTCTTGGATAATGTGAAAGTGGAAAAGGAATACCCTACACAAGTGATGCACACATGTACATTTGAACACTAATAGATTTTTGTAGTTGAAATGCAATGCTTGTTTTCATTTAAATGTAGGGTTTTTAAAGCAAGGAGAAATAATGGCTGCCAAATTAATAAGCGTTTTTTTGGGAAAAAATTAAATCTTGTATTGGGTGATGAAGATAATAGAGGGTATTTAATCTTGATTCTTGACATCTAGAGAGAACCCTACAGCCTAACACAATCCAATGGAATTGACCAAAAAAACCCAAATAGAGTCAACCCTACTATAGGAGGAAGGGCCTGCAGTAAGAACTTACCATTTTGCAAGAGCCGAGGGCGCGAAATGCGTGTGGCAAATGCTATTCTCGTTAAGAGCCGAGGGTGAATGCAGGCGACGTCGTTCAAGAGATCGTGGCAAATGTCGTTTCAAGAGATCGGGTGGCGCACGTCGTTTCGCAAGAGCCGAGGGCGAATGCGTCGAGGGCGACGTGTGGCGTGTCGTCTGGCAAGAGACCGTGGCGAATGTCGTGGTGCAAGAGAGCCAGGCGACCAAGCCGAGGGCGAATGCTATTCGTAAGAGCGGGAGGGCGAATGCGCGCGTGATATCGACGTTAATGTAGCACACATGTACATTTGAACATTAATATATTTTTGTAGTTGAAATGCAATGCTTGTTTTTATTTAAATGTAGGGTTTTTAAAGCAGGGAGAAATAATGGCTGCCAAATTAATAAGCGTTTCTTTGGGAAAAATTTAAATCTTGTATTGGGTGATGAAGATAATAGAGGGTATTGAATCTTGATTCTTGACATCTAGAGAGAACCCTACAACCTAACACAATCCAATTGAATTGACCAAAAAAACCCAAATAGAGTCAACCCTACTATAGGAGGAAGGGCCTGCAGTAAGAACTTACCATTTTGCAAGAGCTGAGGGCGAATGCTGTTCCGTAAGAGCTGAGGGCGAATATTGTTCTGCAAGAGCTGAGGGCGAACGCTGAGGGAGAATGCTGAGGGCAAATGCTGTTCTGCAAGAGCTGAGGGCGAATGCTGAGCGCAAATGTTGTTCTGCAAGAGCGGAGGGCGAATGCACGCATGATATCAGACGTTAATGTAGCTATTGCGACGGATACGAAACAATAAAATCATTTTTATGTAGTGCGCATATAAGTGTCGTTATACCGACGGCGGAAAAAGCATCGCTATTGCGACAAAGGCCTCCAGACATCGTAGTTGCGACAATTATACATTGTGTCGCACTTACGACGTTTGCATTATCGTCACAATAGTGACGCTTTTGGCCATAGTGTCGCAATTGTGACGTATTCCTCCAAATGTCGCAGTTGCGACACTTTTATAAGTGTCGGTATTGCGAAACTTTTCTATAAACTTCGGTATAGCGACGGTTTCGGGTGGGATGGAAAAAATCTGGGGAAATTTCCGACATTTGGTCAAAAGCATTGGAACCAAGTGTCGGAATTTCCGCCAAATGTAGTAGTAAACCCATTTTGTGACATAATCCGTGCAGACCAATATGTATGATTTTTTTTGTGATGAAGGATTAATTGGCCCCACAAAGTCTAGGGCCCATTTCTCAAATTTTTCTATCACTATCTGAGGCTTTAATCGCATCTCATATGATTTTGTAGGCTGACCCACCCTTTGGCAGCTATCACATCCTTTCAAAAAATTCTTGGCATCATGGAATATAGTTGGCCAGTAATACCCTATTGAGAGTACTTTATGTCATGTCCTCTTGTTAGCAAAGTGTCCTCCACAAGGTTCCTCATGAAAATCCTTAAAGATATCAAATACCTCATCTTCTCTAACACATCACCTAATCTGAAAATCTGGTCCAGTGTGATAGAGATAGCCTTCTATCCAGGATTAGGTAGCATTATGTTGTATAATCTTCCTCCTTTCCTTGGAAGAAAATTGGTGTGGGAATTTTCTTGCAGCAAGGTAATTGGCTATATTTACATACCATGGTGAGTGAGTAGAGATTGAAAAAAGATATTCATCTGGAAAGGAATCCTTAGTGGCAGTGTAGTAATCACTTATAGTTAATCTAGAAGGAAAATGAGAAATTACATTATCTTTTCTGGGTTTATCTAAAATAGTAATGTCAAATTCTTGTAACAAAAATAACCATCTTGTAACTCTACCATTAGTAACAAGTTTTTTCATCAAAAATCAAATTGTAGCATGGTCTATGTGTAAAAATACTTGGTACCTAGTGATGTAGTACTGGAATTTGTTGATAGCATGCACTACTTCTAGGAATTCCTTCTCAGTAACAGTGTAGTTAAGTTCTGTTGGAGTTAAGTTCGTACTTATGTAATATGGCATAAGGCTTCTTCTCCTCCAGATGCCCCATAACAACACCCACAACTATTTCAGATGCGTCCATAGCAATATGAAATGGAAATTCCCAGTTTGGTCTTCATAAAACAGGTGTTGATGTTACATAGTTTTTCAACTTGAAAAAGGCCTACTCACACTTCCCTGTCCACAAAAATTTCACATATTTCATGAGTAATGAAAATAAAGGATATGCAATCTTTGAAAAGTTCTCTTTAAATCTCCTATAGTATCCTACATGTCCCAGAAAATCACGTACCTATTTTGAAGTCTTAAGGATCGATATTTTTGAGATTACCTCAATTTTTGTAGGATCTACCTTGATTCCATCTTCCAAAATGAAATGTCCCAGCACAATTCCATCGATCATCATCATGTGGAATTTGGATGTTCTTAGAGAAACATTAGTTTGTTCACAACGTTCCAATGCTTTTTCCAAGTTAGCTAATGTTGTCTCAAAGGCATCCCCATAGGGTGTGAAATCATCCATAAATATTTCAAGGCAGTAATTCAAAATATCAGAAAAAATACCCAATATTTCCCTCTGAAAGGTTGTTGGTGCATTACAGAGGCCAAAGGAAAGGACTCTGTATGCAAAAGTACCCCATGGGCAAGTGAAGGCTGTCTTGTATTGGTCTTCCGAGGTAATTTTTATTTGATTATAGCCACTAAAATCATCTATAAATGAAAATAATTTTTTCCAGAAAGAGTATCCAAGACCTGATCAATGAATGGTAAAGGAAAATTGTCCCTTTGAGTGGCCTTGTTAAGCTCTCTATAGTCAATACAAACTCTCCATTTGTCATTTTTTTTGGAACTATGACAAGCGGAGACAACCACTAGCTATCAGAAATGGGGTAGATGAAATTAGCATTAAGGAGTTTCTGCAATTCTTCTTTCATTATCTCCTTAAGTGCGGGGTTCATTTGGCGTTGCGGTTGTCTAACTGGTTTGCAGTCCTCTTTAAGGTAAATTCGGTGAGTGCATAGGCCAGGATGGATTCCTTTCATATCCATATAGTCCCATGCAAATTCCTTTTTGTATTTCTATAACAAATGTATCAATTTTTTTTTTTTTTGTTCAGCAGTCAGGTTAGGATTTATGTTTAAACATTTCGTAGGTTTGATTTCAACGGGACTGCTGAAAGTATGCGGAGTTGTTTTCAAATGTTCAATAATTGCATCATCTACCTCATATTCTTCCCCAAAATCTCTAATGGATGCAACAAAGAGAAAAATACTAATAAAACCATTAATGATATTTTCTTCTGTTTCATCCTTAAATTATTGTGCTTTTCCAAGCGTGAGAAGAGGTAGGGAAAGATCGAATTCAGGTGCAAATTTGTCCCACTAGGGACTACTCGAATCCATATAAGGTTTTTTTGGAGGATAAAGGTTCAGGTTCTGAGTGGCATGTCCATCTGAGATCACCATAGATCCGGACCTACATCCGATATATGCATTTGCAGTGGCCAGCCATGGTCTTCCCAAGATTAAAGGATGAACCCCAGGTTAGATTTGGTTTGTAAAATGAGAAAATCAACCGGATAATTCTAGGAAGCCACAGTGATAACCACATATTCTATCATTTCCTCGGTCTTGACATGGGATCTATCAGCTAATTCAAGCACTGTGGGTGTAGGTCTAAGTCCATGAAGTCCTAGAGAGATGAAGATGTCTTTAGTCATGACATTAATATCTTCCCCTAGATCAATCAAAGTATTGGTTATAGGTCGATTTTCAATATGGAAAATAACTGTAGGGTTCTCTGGATCATTATATTTAGTCAAAAAAGGCTGATCAATCATGAGATCGGATAATTTCCCCATGACATGGATAGTAGAAGAGTCTTTAGGTTTCCTTCTAGGTCTTTTGACGCATAGATCCCTCACTATTTTAGCATAGATAGGTACTTCCTTAAGAGCTTGTAATAGTGGAATTCACACATACAAATTTTGCAATTCCTTGAGGAATTCATATTCAGGTTGTGAGACCAGCCCAATTTCGGTTAATCGTTGAGGGTATGGAGGATTCTGAATGCTAACAACTAAGTCAGATATCACAGATGCACCAGCCTTGCTCGGATTGGCGATTGTAGGAACAACATATCCTCCCAAGTTGGCTGCTACATATGTAACAATAGGTGTTGTATCAATTGTTACATGTGTAACTGCTACCTCAGATCATCCATATCCTTCCTAGGTGATTCACATTCTTCGGTAATAATGGGAGTATGCTTAGATCTGATTAATTTCCCAAATAAAAGATGAACCTCGTTAAGTCCAATAAGAGTAATAAGATAAGTCCGGAGGGTAACCGAAGCATACATACTCTGGGTTGCCTTATTATTTGGATTGGGGTTAGGTTGCACAGGTAATTGGGGTCAGACAGAAGGTGTAGGATTATGAATAGAAGGCAGTTGTAAAAATTGTTGTTGTATTGGTATTGGAGGGGGTACTGAACCTTGGCCATTACTTCTCCAGTTCTGACCCCAAGGATTGGGTTGTGATGGAGGATATTGCATTGGTGGAGGAGATGACCACTGGTTCCATGGTGAAAGGAATTGTGTTGAGGAAGGAGTAGGATATTGTCATGGATATTGTTGACTATTATAAACATTATTCCAAGGATAAAAAGAGGAAAAATCTGAAGGCATACCTGTAGGTCACAACTTCCATGGTCTCTTTGATCCGATGAAATAAGAAGATTGAACATCCTTGCTTGATTCTTGAAGTATCGCCTTTAGTCTGGGAAATTTGGGACACTCATTTGTAGAATGCGCCAACTCACAAATGTTGCACAGGCTGACACTATTCAATCCACATTCTCTTTCCAAATGTTTCTTTTTTCATCAGGGACAAAATATTTCTAAGGATGCTTCAGCTTCTTCTTGTGCTTTCTTGACTTGTACTATAGTGATATGGGAAGAGAGAGTGCTAAGGAAGTTGGTTTTAAAATCCTCAAATAAGTTCTTGAACTCTGCTATGGTTACTCCCCCACTCATGGACTTCTGTATCTAGACTGAAGGATCTCGAACTGAAACTTTCCCTTTGACTGATCCTCTTGAGCTACGCAGGCAAAGCTTCATTATTTCATCAAGTGTTTCTTGAGATATGTCTCCTTTTCCCAATAGGTTTAGATTCTCCAGACAATCATTTCTTATACCTCTTAAAAATATTGACTTTAGAATTTCTGGGTCTAAGTTACTAAACTTAGACCTTTGTAAATTGTAGTGAAATTGCTCCATATAGTCTTCTAGGCTTTCCTCCTCCTTCTGTGAAATTATGAAAATCTTGTCCTTCAAATCCCTGGTTCGATAGTAATCCTGATACTTAAAGAGGAAAGCCTCCCTCATGTCATTTGAGGTTCGAATTGTGCTAGCACCCAGTCTCATGAACAATCTTAATGCTGCTCCTTTCAAAGTAGCAGGGAATAATTTCAGCTTTTGGGCATTTGAAGTGTAGTCATAACCTCTACACAACACATCGAATTTGAAAAAAAAGGTATCAAGGTCTTCAATAGCCATCCCTTGAAAGGATGGTAGGGATGATAAAGGAATATTTTTCATAGGAGCCTTATCCTGTGTTACTACTATTGGGAATTCTAAAGTAACACAGATATTTTTCTTGAAATTCTCATCCCTCGTGGTTGATTCTTCTTGATGGGATGAACTGACCTCAAAGTGTACTGGAGATTCAAAAATAAAAGGATCAGGTTGTTCCAGGACCAACTGTTTAACAACACTACTAATATCCAAATGATGATCAATTAAATGGTGTTCCTCAGGTCCTTGATGCTCCCCACTGGTCTCTCTGTGTCCTTCAATTCTCAGATCCTGATCAATAATTCTCCATTTTTGTTTTGAATATGGAGTCTTGGTATTAGGAGTGGATATGTTGTTTGAAGGGTGGTGAGGTCCAAACACAGAAGACAAGGATGGCCCAGGATTTGATATGGTAGCTGCTTTCTGTGGTCCTGTCTTCCTATTATCTCTGTATGATGTAGGTCGTTCCTTTTCTGCCCTTGAGTTCAAATCTCCAAAGAATGTCCTTCTTCCCAAATTTGCACTCTTCTTTTCCTTCTTATGACTCGTATTTCCTGTAGTCAGTAGAGTGGGGGGTGTTTGTATATGTTGATGTCCTCCTACTGGCAAACATGGGCCCTATGTATATCAATTCATCCTACAAGTGCTTCAATTTCTACAGCAGTGAGCCCGCTCAAGTTCGTTAGAGCGATGCATAGGTTCTTACCTCTTGTCTTACCGCCTAATGAATGTATAGCTGAAGACACCCTAAAATAACACCCAAAAATTCAACTTCTAAGTGTCCTAGCAAGACATTGGTGAGCCCTCTTAAGTTCATTAGAGCAATGCACAGGTTCTGACCTCTCGTCTTACCGCCTGGAAATTGTGTCACTGGAGACACTCTAAAAAAAAACAAAATGCTCAGAAATTCACTCTCCTAAGCGTCCCAGCAAGACATTGGTGAGCTCGCTCAGGTTCATTAGAGTGTTGTGTGGGTTCTTACCTCTCGTCTTACTGCCAGGCAATTGTGTCACCGGGGACACTCTAAAAAGACACAGAAATTGCACTTATAAGAAACGACTCTGATTGATTTTATTGTCACTTCCATCCCCGGCAACGACGCCAAAATGTTGGGTTGTATTAATCACTATTGAATGACTAAATAGTACACATAAATTATCAATCCAGGGATATCTTTTATTCCAATGAAAATTGCATTGTCTGTTTCGATACACTCAACTAGAAGTAATTCCAATTAAAATAAATCATTGTTGAAGTGAATGATGGAAGTAAATCACTAATGCAGAAATAAAATGATCTAAAAGACTGTAATCACACTTCAATTAATCTTCTCTAGTGTGCCACACAACAATTATCCAGCTGGTGTCTCTAATCTCATATGTGTAACAGCATACAAAATACTGAAATTGAAGCGGATATATTCACAGCTGAAACAACAACAACACCACCTCTACTGATACGTAAACCGAAATACAAACACATATACACAACTACCTTAATCATTAAAATCCCCACTAAGAAGGAGTGCCCTTCCTCCCTAGCAGGGCGCAGGTAGAGAAAGAACTTAATGGAAACTAAATTGAATAACACATGTAACAACAAATAACAGGATAATATGAGCAAAATTACAGAGCCAAAATAATGTTTTTCTCCACTAAAATTTCGACCTCTAGGGCCAAGAACTATATAGTGGTTACATATAAGAGAATCAAGGGATAGATCATTCATGAGAATCTTATGATTCTCATGCTAATCGAAATAGAATACATATGGTTATAACCACTTCTTAATAAAAGTATAGCTAGAAAATTATAGATTACAATCAAAACCGCCCATAGGTTGTTATCCAAAAATACAATGCTAAACAACTTCTACAGCTACCATAATAAAACCACAATTGTAGTGTAACAACTAAAGGACAAGTCAGAAATAGGATTTGATGAGATATAGTCAGTGGAACAACTGTATCAGCAGTTCGCCAGTGGGTCTGTAACATCAGTTTGCCGGCGGGTATGTAACAGAAAAGTGTAACAACATCATGGTGTAAAACACCCGCTGTAACATCACACCCTTAACTTCTCATGTGTACCTCATGCTCAGGATCTTTGGTGCTACAAATGACATCTGGAGAGACAACTCAAAGACCATAGATCTTCTCCAAAAATTCATCCTCAATTAGTCATAAAAAAGGCACGATATATCATAATAATTGATGAAATGGCAGAGTAATGAAAATAAGGCGAAACAACACAAGTTAGGATAGAAAGGTAGGAAAAATAGGTAAAGATAGTCCCATTGGTTATAGTCTTGAGGAAAAATAGGGAAAACAAATGTAGGAAAAGTGTGAAAAACTGGCACCTAACAATAGATTTTATCATGTTTTGATTAGTGAATGAATGGTTAATGAATGTAAGACCTAATAGATTATTTTTCAGTTATTATGAGAGGGCATCATACCTTCTTGATGAATATTAGATAAGTATGAAGTTCCTATGTTCAGATGTGTTTTTATGACTTGTACATTACATGTTTATGATGTGTTTAACGTAATGTATTTCATGGTTAGGATGAGTCAATTCAAGTCCTTGTTCTAGTTTTTCATTTGAGGCATTGTCTTCTTGTTATTTATCATTTTTGAGAATTTCACCAAGTTTTGGGCAGAGGCCTGAGTCCCAGCCGTAAAAAATCAGCTCATCTTTCGGGGCCGCTGGCACAAAACTGCTTGAAAAATACTACAGTCACATGGATGCTTTGTTATGGGAGCGAGTGGAGGGTTACAGTTGCATGGAAAGCTTTTCATGGGAGTTATTTGGGGTCTATTTCAGTTAAAAATAAGCTTAACTCAGGGGTTGGGTACCTAGAGTGATTAGTTAGCCCTTGGGGGTCTTGTAGCTCTTGAGGGAGGTCAATTTGGTTTTGGTTTGTCGATTATGTTATCAGCAATAAATTTCATTTTTTGATTAGAAAGGTCATTAGGCATATGTTTTATTGTCTTAGTAAATTAATTCATGAAATTGATAATTTTTTTTAAATTGGTCATAATATTAAGTTTGAAGAGTCCCACATGTCATGCGATCATGGTAAAATCCATAGAAATCCACAAAAAATCTCCATGCATTGGTTTAAATTTTGTTTTTAGCCACCTGTCTATTTTTTCCTGAGCTCACAATGAATTCTATGCAAAACAGGTGCTTTTCGCTACGAACTCACCTGACAAGTTCGTAGAAAATCTGCCAACTTTCTAACTGAATTCACTATGAACTCATGTTTTTTGCAAGCAATATGGGGTTCAATGAGTTGTCATTTTTCAATGGTTAGGAGTCATTATGTCACCATGTGCCTACCTGTTATGAGATATTATTCGGTGTATGAGATTCTTAGCAATCATTACATCGCCATCATTTTGTTTTCCTCTACCACTTTCCTTTCCTTATGCAATATTCATGCATTCGACCCTAATCACTTACCTTGTAAATACCTATTAGCTTCTTTTGCCACCTTTTACCTTTTTTCTGAGTATAGCTCTAGCTGCTGTCATAGGTTAGTTTCCACCATTTGTTAACAAACAAATTGCTGTCATATACACTTTTTGCAGGTGTCAACTTTCAGAGAAGGAATCATTGTTTTGGAGGAGATGGAAACATATAAGAACACCAAAAAGGGAGGTTTGGTAGTCAAGTATGAACCTATGGACCTAAAATTGGTCATGGAATACCCTAGTGTTGTAGAGGCCTTCATCAAATCTGGTTTCATGAGATTTTGTCAGAAGTTACAAGAGGATTTTTGTATTTTTTGATTGTTTGAGAATTCAACTTCAAGAGAATATTTTGGGAAAACGAAGATGAATTATGAAAAAATGAGAAAGGTTATTGTCGAACACGAATCAATTAACATGAATGTCTCTCACTTTTATCACAAGTACTACAAATTGGGATATTCGAACATGGCTTTGGGCTCTATTTTCAAAGTGCGTTTTTGTTAAGTCCCTATATTAATAGTGTAGCCCCTTATTATGTTAGTGTAGCCCCCCTTATTGTTATTATTGTACCCGTGTAACCCTCATATTGTTATTATTGTGCCCTTACATTATTATTGTTAGGTCGGCTAGGATTACATTGTGGCCCCACTAGGATTATATTGTGGCCCCATGGACTCCTATATATAGAAGGAGGTTTTGTTCATTTGTATCATCCAAGAATTGTTCATTTATGTAATGTATTTGAGGTTGCCCCCTCGAAGTGGCTTATTTCTAAGGCGTTGATATCTCTTTCTTTCTTTGAGCCGGTTACTCAACATTTGGCATCTGTAGTTGATTCTAGGTTTCTACTAAGCCCAAACGTGTCAATGTGGAATTTTCATATAATTTTTTCTAATACGCCACGTGCTGAAATTTTTAGGGTGCGAAGCTGAAATCCTGAGGAATATTTTCTAAAAATTTCAGAGCTTGGTTCGCAATATTTTCGGAGATATGATTTGTGTAAGTTAGGTCAGTTTTCAGGCTCCTAAACAGGTCATCGTGGAATTTGCACTATAAATTTTTTTCCACAAAGGTTCAGAATCTAAAATTCCTATGGTGCGAATTTGAAATCCTGAAGAAATTCGTCAAAAAATTTCAGAGCTTGGTTCGCAATATTTTTGGAGATATGATCTGTGGAAGGCAGTACTTTTTCAAGCTCCTGAATTTCATTTCAAAGAGGTGATCGTGGGAAACGTTCAATAACTCTCTCTCTGGGCATCGGATTGGAGTGCCATAAAAAGTGGTTGCAAGTAAACAGACTGTAAGTTTATTGGCTATCAATTTCAAAGACGAAGGATGAAACAGTGACACGTGGCAATCCGTACAAGTTTTCTCTACTGAACCAGTCCATAATTAGGTCATTGTGGGAGATTGGACAAAACTTTGTCTTGGAGAATCCAAATTAGGTCAGACCTGTGGCATTCAAAAGATAATTCATAGGGCTACGATGGTACCTAAAATAAAATATTGAAGTGCTGCAATCACAAATATAATCCAATTTCAATATCGAGCTCCTCAAAAGCAAGAAAAAGGTGTGTATTTTTTTTCCCGAATTGCATAAGTCTTGTTAGAAGAATCAATTTGAATTGATTCCAAGGGAATATTGTAGAATAGATATTAGTATTGGGTTCTAAAATATGCCCCGTAAAAACAATTCAACACCAATTAAGCCTTCATAAGGCTCTACTATGACTCATGAAGATGAAGAATTGCAACATGATCTATCAAAATTACGGTACCAAGTGCAACAAGTTTCGATCTTACGAAGAGCAATCGAAGATGAAATAGATGGTTTAAAAGAAGAAATGGAGGCTAATTTGGATGGTTTGAAGGATCAAATAATAGCTAATATGGATGATAAATTAGTGGAAGATCACAGCGAGCATCAACAACAAGTTCTCCAACTCTCAAAGGATAACCCAACTTTGGTGCAGAATCTAATGAAACAACAGGAAGATTAACATCACATCGAAAGAAGTAATGACGTAGTCATAGAAACAAGAACTTGACAAGTACGATCAATTTCAGAGTATCTTAGCAAGTGGAAGAACTTTCCTGTAGAATATGTCACATGGGAGGATGAGAATTTTATACAAAGCATCAAGAAATAATCAAGCATTGAGGACAACACTTGTTTGAAGGAGAGGGGCATGTTAAGTCCCTATATTAATAGTGTATCCCCCCTTATTGTTATTATTGTACCCCTGTAACCCCCATATTTTTATTATTGTGCCCTTACATTATTATTGTTAGGTCGGCTAGGATTACATTGTGGCCCCACTAGGATTATATTGTGGCCCCATGGACTCCTATATATAGAAGGAGATTTTGTTCATTTGTATCATCCAAGAATTGTTCATTTATGTAATGTATTGGAGGTTTCCCCCTCGAAGTGGCTCATTTCTAAGGCGTTGATATCTCTTTTCTTCTCTTTTTGGAGCTGGTTACTCAACAGTTTTGTTCCTGTTTTAGACATGTTTTTCAAATGTAGATTACGGACAATTGGAGATGGTGTTAAAAAAATAAAGAGAGGGTTTTCTTCATAAAAAAATTATTTACGCGAAACTCCTCCCGTTTTTCAACAAGTATCAAGGATCTGGAGATAGTAGCTCATTTCTGAGCCCTACATTTCAAAGAAAACAACTCCATTTTTATTGGTAGATGAACTTGTTGAAGGTGAAAATGCTGCTTCTTGAGGAGGGTAAGAGGTATTTTGAACCAAGTTTTATTTATCATGATTCCTCTTATCATATTACACAGCCATGGACATTTTTTGGAGGTGAAAATTGAAAATTTCAAGTCTGTTGTCAATTAGGCAAGTCTGTAGCGTGTCTCAGGCTTGAAGCCCAGAATTTGCTACGAACTTGATGTAGGTTTCTTTTTGCTATAGATCATAGGTGTTTTCATGAAATAGGCAGGTAAAAGTTTGTATTTAGTTATTTTGACTCAATAAACAGCCTCAGGTCAGCAAAGGGAGAATACAGGTTGCATAAATGGTGAAAGTCAAAGTTCTAGAAAATTTCGCTACGGACTTGCCTACAGTCCCCTGTTTCTGCAACGAAGAATATTTTGGTGATTTTTCAAGTTTTCATGTAATTTTTGACACAAGCCAGCCATGTGGAAAGTTCAAAGGTCAGTAGGTGAATTTTTTGATAGAGACATGGCCATTGACAAAGCCTTTCATTTTTCTAGCTCATCATGGAGGATTCATCGATCATTATGACACCATCTCCCAAAAAGTAGGAAGAAAAATCTCCTGACTTGGTGGGAGAAATTATATTTTGGTCATGGTCAGTGCCAGCCAAGCACATAACCTTCTCGATGTAAATATGTATTTTTATTTCTGCTGATGTAATAAATAGGTTTTAGGGTCCTATTAGGTTTCTAAGTCCTAAAAATAGTTGTTGTCAGATTTATCTCCCTGTAATAGGATTTTGGTTGGATTAGGTGTCAAGAGAAGTATTTGAATGGTCCAGCCTTGTTGGCAGATGCAATGTAAAAATGCCTAAGCCTATTAATAGGCAGATTATCGAAGAATATAAGGTGGAATGATGTTGACTACAGATCTACTATTGTAAGAACTTCTTCATCAGTAATATACAATGACAATTGTTTTTTCTTCACCTGAGATTAATTGATGTTTTCATGAGTGTCTGTCTTAAGTATTCTACAATTTTATCTTTAGCATTACACTAGAAAATTTGGTGGAAATTCTGATGGCCAATTTGTCACTATTCCGACACATAGTCGTTGCAAGAGCGACAGTTCGAGGGCGGGAAAAACATGGTTTACCATATCGTTGCAATTCTGACACACTTAAAAAGTGTCGCACTATTGACACTTTTTTTGTCGCTTCCAAACAAGCATTTCTCTTCCGATGTTTCCCAATCTGTCACACTTCCGACCTTTGTAAACTGTCGCACTTCCGACGATATGTGGTCCGACGTTTTGAACGTCGCTCTTCTGACGTTTGTAAATTGTCACAATTACGACGAAATGTGGTCCGACGTTTTGAACGTCGCTCTTCCGACGTTTGTAAACTGTCGCAATTTCGACGCAATGTGGTCCGACATTTTGGACGTCGCTCTTTCGACGGTTGTAAACTGTCGCAATTCTGACGAAATGTGGTCCGACGTTTTGAACGTCGCTCATCCAACGTTTTTATACTGTCGCTCTTTCGACGTTTTTAAGCTGTCAAAATTCCGACGCTTACAAGGCGTCGGTATAGCGACGGCAGGTTCAATTTATAAAAAAAAATGAAACTTTAAAAGAGGAAAAACGTTGTTTTTAATATATTATATGAAGTAAAAAAGTCCATGAAGTCATTAAATTTTCACATATGAATATTGGAACCCAAATATCCATCCAGAAAAGTGGAAGTCCCACCCCAGAAAATGATAGAAAAATACCCCATGTCACATACAGGGACATGATATAAAACCCAGTAACGGTCCACATGGAGATTATCGACAATCTGAGAAAGCATCCAAATATGCCTGAAGCATCTATAAGAAAGTGAAATAGTAGTATGTAGAATAGTAAAGCAACAGATAGAGTATCGATGTCCATTGTTCCAAATACAAATTAAAGTACCCAAAATCCTTGAACAGAGAAAAACGCGAATCATGTGAGGAGTGTGATATGTCCAAAATATAAAAAGACCATCAGACCATATCAATATACCAACATAGACCAGCATAGCTAGTTTTGAAGGCAGAGTGATAAACATTAATCATTTTTTTTTCACAAGAGAAAAAACGTTGTTTTGAATATATTATATGAAGTAAAACAGTCCATGAAGTCATTACATTTTCACATCTGAAGATTGGAACCCAAATATCCATCCATAAAAGTGGAAGTCCCACCCCAGACAGTGATAGAAAAATACCCCATGTCACATACAAAGACTTGATATAAAACCCAGTAACGGTCCACATGGAGATTATCGACAAATCTGAGAAAGCATCCAAATATGCCTGAGGCATCTATAAGAAAGTGAAATAGCAGTATGTAGAATAGTAAAACAACAGATAGAGTACCAACGTCCATTGTTCCAAATACAAATTAAAGTACCCAAAATCCTTGAACAAAGAAAAACGCTAATCATGTGAGGAGTGTGATATGTCCAAAATATAAAAAGACCATTAGACCATATCAATAAACCAGCAACATAGACCAGCATCACTAGTTTTGAAGGCAAAGTGATAAACATTAATCATTTTTTATTCATAAGAGAAAAAACGTTGTTTTGAATATATTATATGAAGTAAAACAGTCCATGAAGTCATTACATTTTCACATCTGAAGATTGGAACCCAAATATCCATCCAGAAAAGTGGAAGTCCCACCCCAGACACTGATAGAAAAATACCCCATGTCACATACAGGGACATGATATAAAATCCAGTAACGGTCCACATGGAGATTATCGACAATCTGAGAAAGCATCCAAATATGCCCGAGGCATCTATAAGAAATTGAAATAGCAGTATGTAGAATAGTAAAGCAACAAATAGAGTACCGACGTCCATTGTTCCAAATACAAATTAAAGTACCCAAAATCCTTGAACAGAGAAAAACGCTAATCATGTGAGGAGTGTGATATGTCCAAAATATAAAAATACCATCAGACCATATCAATAAACCAGCAACATAGACCAGCATCGCCAGTTTTGAAGGCAGAGTGATAAACATTAATCATTTTTTTTTCACAAGAGAGAAAACGTTGTTTTGAATATATTATATGAAGTAAAACAGTCCATGAAGTCATTACATTTTCACATCTGAAGATTGGAACCCAAATATCCATCCAGAAAAGTGGAAGTCCCACCCCAGACAATGATAGAAAAATACCCCATGTCACATACATGGACATGATATAAAACCCAATAACGGTCCACATGGAGATTATCGACAATCTGAGAAAGCATCCAAATATGCTCGAGGCATCTATAAGAAAGTGAAATAGCAGTATGTAGAATAGTAAAGAAATAGATAGAGTACCGACATCCATTGTTCCAAATACAAATTAAAGTACCCAAAATCCTTGAACAGAGAAAAACGCTAATCATGTGAGGAGTGTGATAACCATTTGCAGAAACCCAGGCTCGCTTGTAAGATCAGGCTCGCTTGATTCCAAAATTAGTAACCATCTGTTGCATCCGAGATGTAAGGTTCAGGCTCGCTTGTTTCCATTAGTAGCCCGCTACAGCATCCACCCTGTTCATAGCAAAAAGGTTCTTGTACTAGATATACAGAGAAAGAGTATAATACATAGACCATATAAACATGGCTCTGTATTTCAAAAAATAGGTTTAAAATAGAAACAGGGCAACATTTTTTTTTCTAAGTAAAGTTAATCTATTAACAGTGGGAATAAAATTACACCGAAGTCAAAAACATTGCCCGGACTCATGGCAAATTTGTCATCAAAAAATCAAAAAATCAAGAAGACTGCCCTCATACGGGGAAACCAGTCTTGAACGTTTAATTTACAGAATTCAAAAATATTACAAGGTCCAGCACAGTAAAATAATCTAAAAGCAACCCAATTAACTGGGCCTGCTAAGTAAGAAAAACAAATTAACCAAACTAATCCTCCGCTGGTTCCTCCACGATTCGGCACCATCCTTCGGAAGGTCCGGGATCGCTAGGTGCTACCTCCACATGCATGCCACGGCTCCCCTCCTGAAGGCCCGAATGCTGGCCGGCTTTTTCCGAGCTCAGACCCACCGGACGGGTGCATTCTTCTCCGTTTGGAGGACTCTCTTGGAAAACTCTGATGGCCAGAAGCTATAATTGGTAGGCGATTGAAAACAATTAAAGGAAAATTGCGCAGTGCGCATCGTGGGAGAAGGTGAACTAGCGGTGGGGAAACGAGGAGTAGGGGAATCCATACGGTGGCCAGATCCTACAACCCAACCCCGCCCACTCCTAGTATTTGGATAGCGACCTGCATAATAATCACTGGACTGGCCGGAAGACAACTCGGTTGAGGGGCTGGAGGGAGCGCGCAGGAGTTGACCTCTAGTGCTCCCCCTGCGGCAATGCATCCTTTGACGCACGCGAGGCATGGGTGCAGTCTCACTAGCAGTGGGCACAAGAGGAGACAGAGAAGCAGAATTCCAAGAAACAGAGGAAGACAGACAAGGACCAGACCGAGAGAAATGCAGATATGTAGCAAGGTCTACGTAGCAGTTCATATGGCAACTTCTCCTTCTCGTCACAGTGCGCAGGCAGTGTAACCCAACAATCGGCTCGTCTAAAAAACCATAGCGAAATGCCATTTTATCGACTCGACTGCAATGCAATCGAAGGACGCCCATCATAATTAATCTCTGATCATTAATGAGAGTCGAAGGCCGGATCATATTGGAGCATGCATAATTGCTAACAGGAGTGGAGGTCCGATCTTGAATAGTGTTAAAACTTAATGCGATTAGATGTGAAAACCTTGGAACTTAATTGAACATCGTTAAAACTTAATGCGATTGATATGAAATCGCCACATCCATGTCCCATCGCCTTAAACGCCATCGAATGCACCCGTAACCGGGAGCAGGGCAAGTTCTGATTGAGGACATGTGGCAGAAATTGATTGGAACAGATCTTTGTTTGGGCCTCTCACGCAGTGGAAATCCGGACCCGAAAAATATTAGGGCGAATTTGATAAGAAATTCGCGTCACAACTCTCCCTCTGTATGCCAGCCCAACTTCGGACCCGAAAAATATTAGGGCGTAATTCATTTGGTTTTCGCATCACAAAATTGGCCGACGTCAACAGGCTATTTTGGAACGTGAATTTGGTTTGAATTATGGTTTATCGCCGTTTGAAGTTCGGCGGGCTCGACTTAAGAACAATTTTGTTTGATCCCATCTTATAAAATTTGTGTTGGTTTTCTTTGATAATACACATATTTATAATAAATCATGCGAATACCACACTAGTAAACATGTGGAAAAGTTATATAAATTATTGAGAACAATCATTTTTATGTAAAAATATCCAAATGTGCTTTTGGGAAATAAGAATTCGAGTATTTGGTTCATATTGTTTTAAAGGAAGGAGTGAAGTTGGAGCCTCAAAAGATGCAAGCTATTACAAAATGACATATTCTTAAGAAAATCAAGGTTCTTAGAAGATTTTTTAGACTTACATGATCAGTATGATGATAATTATGATAATTTCACAAAACAATCACTAGCTATTTTGAGGGATGAGATATTAGAACTTCAGCTTGATGAGGATTTTTTAAGAGCTTTATTTCTTCTTTTGAAATAAAGAAAATATTCTCCCAAACTAAAAATATGTGTTCTTGAGATAATTTCTGAAAATTATGAAAATGAAATTAAACTTTTGCATTCTCAAATTCAGTCATACAATTTCCGAAATCCTAAAGAATTCTTTGAAAATCTTCCCTCTCCTAAGCAAGAGGAAATTGTACTATCTTTTGACTTGCATATTGAGGATGATTATTCTTTCAAACACAAGACATAAGAAATAGTTTCAAGGCTTAATATTCAGAATACAACTGAGCAACCAGTCATTGAAGGCCTAGAAGTAAATAACATACATCATACTTTTATTGATCCTATATTAGATTATCTGGAGAATATTTTTAGCCCAAAATCTGCAAACATGTTTTCTCTAGAAGGATCAAATACATCAAAAGTGGCCTTTACACATCATATCATTTATTATAAAGGCACATGATCATAATATACTTCCAATTTTGATCACAAGCAATCAAGTTATCCATTTATTGTTACAGCTACTTGATTGGCTTCATTGGCATTTTTGTATTACCTAATTCAATAAGATTCTTAATAGATTGAGTAGGTGGATGGGTGCCAATAAGCTCAGAATTTTGAGCATTTTTTTTTTTTAGTTTTCAATTTTCAGCTAGTTTTTCATTAAGTTGGTTTGAAAACTTTTGTGTGTTGTTTTAGTTTCAGATCAGATTTCAGTTTGCAGAAGACAGAAGACATTTACAGGTTCACCAAGGTCAATGGATGAGGACAACTAACCTGCTGTTCTTGACTTTTCACCAGGAAAAGCCATCCCCAAGTGGAGCCAGTGTTAGACTCCTATACTAATAGGTGTCATATTTCATGATTGACTTGATGGGCTATGTAATATGTTCATACCTTTTCTTGTTGCAAAGGTTTTCCATATTATCAAAAAATCAAAAAAAATTAAAAAATGTAAAGAGGGTATACCCTAAAATAAAAATCAAAGGGTAAAAAGAATAAAAATGGCCAAAAAAGTAAAAGAAAATGAACCCCACCAAAAGAAAGGCCAAGGAAAGTGTGCAAGTCTAAATGCCACTACTTTTTGCTCTTATGTAATAAATAAAATTGTGTGCAACTTGTATCCTATGCCACAATTTATGAATAGTCAAACAGTTTAATCTTGGCTATTTCATCTTTCAATTTCATGTTTTAGAGATAGAGAATAAAATCTGACCAAACTGTTTAATCTTGATAGATAAGTAGATAGGTAGAGTAAATAAAAGGAGCTCAATAGCTTAATCTGAGCCCTTGGATGTAATAAGGTTAAACTTAGATAGATTTCTACATGTAAAAGAAAAGAAATTGTGATAAGGGTTTGCCAGTCTAAGTGCACCCTAATAAAGAATAAAAAATGGTAGAGTAAAGTAGGTAGGGTAGGTAGATGATGTTGCAGAATTGCATGTGATGGACAATGACTTTAAATGTGTTAATATTTACCTTCATCACAAAGTGCAAAGGCAGACACTATATTGGAAGAAATTCAAAACAAAGCAAAGTCAAAGTTATTAACTTCCCTTCTCATCTTCTCTTAAAGATTTCACTAATTTCCCCTAAGTACTGAGGTATTTGAAAATTAGAGGGGCTCAAGGCATTTCCTTGAATTTTGGAGGGACCGGACCCTCGGCCCAATAATTGGAAAAGCCTAAGTACTTGAAGTCATTCTTCATAACATTCACTCATTTCTAAACATCGTTTCCTAAGTAAAATCCCATTTTACTTAGGAAAGTTATGCATTATTTCATTAAAAAACCCTCAAAATCACATTTTATTCCAAGTCTAAGTGATGAAGTGATTATAATGCAATTTTCTTTTAAATCTTCACTTTCTTAGTTATATTAATGTATTTTGAGTTTACATTGTCCCCTTGTCATATTAACATTGATTTTATGTATTAAATCCTTACAAAAATAACCTTCTCCTATTATATATAACTACTTTTTATATAATATCCCCAAAAACCCATTAATAAATTTTAGCCAAAGTTATTTATTCCCACATGTTTAAATAAAAAACCCACTTTATGCCCCCTTTGGCTAAATATATCGTAATATTAAATTCCGCCCCCTATGGTAATTAGATTAATCTGATTTAATTATCATATAATAAAAGTATATTGAAAAAATAATTAAAACATGTTTTATTACATGTTTTAATAGAAAAATAATTCTTCCCCTGTGTATTTTAATCCCCTGACTCCCTTTCCCAAGGTTAAAACTATAAACCCTTTGTAAAATCCCCAATACCTCCCTTAACCACTAACCTTGGTTAAGTTAAATCATTTCCCGATCACTTTCCTGCATTTTTATAAACAAATTGATTAATCCTCACGATTAATTAACTCCGCCAATCAGATTCCCCCTGATGAGATTAATTATCGTTTAATTGCGTCAGGCCCTCCATATTAAATCCCTGTCACTTCCACGTCCCCATCACTGTTCGATCAACCCATCTGAGATCAACGGTTATTAATGATATCGCTAGCCATCCACGTTCGAACAATAACGCGCGATGGCCGAGCGGTTTTCAAACAGTGCCATGCTACGCGCCAATCATTCTATGGAATCGCTCGCCCTCCGCCCAAAACCACTTTTCCTCAAAAGCGGTGCGATGGAAACTGCTTACTGCTTGCTTCCCATGACTCATCCTCCGTACCTGCTGAGGTCATCCATTAAATAAATAAATAAAACCCTGTCACCCTTTGGACTTTGTGAATAAAACAATTTTTCCCACGTCATTTTCATTATTCTATGAATGACCAAAGTCTCATGCAGAGAATTTCAAAAATAAACTGTCAAGTGCCATAAACTGTATTTTGCTGAAGACAATTGCATACCAGTAATCCAGAGTTCGTATGCCATAGCCTGTACCTGTTTAATCACTGTTCATCTCCCAAAAAACAGGTATTTACCCCAAATCCCGTTAAAACTCTGTGAAATCCTAGCTTTTGTTTTAAATTCCGCATGAAAGACAGAAACAGAGTTCAATTTGGTCTTGTTCAATCCCCAGAATTGTAAATTGCATTTCCAAAACTTGTAATTGTGTTTGTTCTTCACAAAAGCCCGAAATTCATTTCTGAATCCACAAGAACCAGAAATGGAGGTTCTAGTGGCTTTGAACGTCGCACCTTTGAATGCCCCTCACAGAGATTTAGACTATCTGCCCCTATCAGATAGAGATTTTCAAATTAAAGACCTTGTTCTTAGTGATAATCCTCTTTGAACCTTTTTATGCTGCAGAGATAACTTTATAAATGGTTCTGATATTATTGGATTATGGGAATCCATTCTCCCCATGTATCTTCTCCCCTCAGTCCATATTTTTCCTGAGTTAATTCATTACTGCCATGCAAACTATGACCCCAATCAAATAGAAGTTTTGTCCCTGAGTCAGAACATCCTTTTCCCAATCACTACTCAGTCGATAAATGAAATGCTGCAATTTCAACCTGGTCAAGCCCTCACTCCCCTGTCCTTGGGAGAATTACTTGAAAAGTATGCCAATTTGTCCCATGAAGAGTTAAATCGCATTTGTCAAACCTTCATGTTACCAAAGCATCAGCCCAAAGGCCCTCCCCCCTATGGTTATTCTTTTTTCACTGATGTGGGTAGGCTTATTCTGAATATGATATCCTTTATCATGGGTTTCAATGCTAGTGAATATGTTGATCAATTAACCCTAGTATTGTTGTCTATATTTACCCCTGGACAGTCCCCTGCTGTCAAGTATGATTTTGCATCCTACATTGCTGATAAAATCCATGATCAATTCATGATATTTGAGAATGAAAAAGTGTTCAAATATTCTTCTGTTATATATCATCTCATGATTTATTACCAATCAGAAAGTTTCCCTTTCCATGTTTGGAAACTTGATGCCAAAGGAAATCCTAGGTCTGTGATATTTTGGTCTGCCATCACCCATAATTCCTCTGATTCTCCTTACTCCTATAATGAGTTTATTGACCTATTTGTACACCCTGAAACCACTTTTTTAACATGAGTTTCCCCTCCTAGATTCAATAATGAAATCAAGAAAATTCTACAGCTCTCAAAACAATATAGGGTAGGTGACTGGTACTTGTATCAAAATCACACTGAGATCAGAATATATGAATGTGAATTGTGCCCATTCAAGTTGCCCAAATATGTCCCCATGAGACTCTTTGCACTAGACTATTTCAGGTAGATAATTAACTCAGATATAGTTCATTTCTACAATGCAAAGAAAAAGGCTCAACTCAGGATCAAAAGTCAATTAGGTCCCTTTGTTTGTAACTCTAGAGATGCTGGAAAGGAAGCAGAAAGAATCTTAGAAGACTATCTCAGATTACAAAAAAGTTTTTATTGGGTGGCTTATGACCAAAATAGCTTTATCTATGATAGAAGAATGAAAAATAAACTATCACCATACATTCATCACAAAATTCCAGAAATTGAACAATATGCCAATATGGATGAATGGATGGAAGGAACATTAGTAGAACAGGATAGTGAGCAGGTCAATGTTGAAAATGTAATGAAAGACCTTGAGAAAATACTTGACCTAGACTCTTCTGGACAGGTGCAGATACCAGGTATTGGTCCTTCTTCTACAGGGACTTCTCAGCAAAATTTACAGGAGATCAGTGCATTTGCCACAGTAGAATCTAAAGGAAAAGAAAAGGAGCCTGACATACAAGTATTTGAAAAATTCACAATGACAGAGCAACCTGAGACTTCTAAAGAACAGGGTCAAGTAAAAATTCCTCCTATTTAGATCAATGAGCCAGAAATTTCAATTTTACAAACTCCTATCAATATAGAAAAAGGCAAGAAGAGAGATGTTGAAGTTGCTACCCCTGTTGGTGGATCTTCAGAATAGCCTCATGCTAAAAGACAAAAATTAAATCCTCTTCCAGAAGTAGATTTTGTTCAGGAAATTCCTGATAGCCAGAGAGAAGATTTGGATAGTCAACAAACAGGTATAGTCAGTGGGGCATCCACTACTTTACAAAGAAAAGAGCTGCAAAAGCAACAGAGTGTTGAAATATATTCTTTCAAACCACCAGTTAAAGATGCAGGAGATATAAAGAAAACCTTTATCAATATAAAAGCCAGGAATGATCCACTAAGACTCCAGGTTTACAATCAATATTTGAATATGGCTCCTAAGAATAAAGAAAGATTGATGTTAGCTTATGACATTCAGCAAGGCAAAATGATAATTAGTCACTTCAAACCAAAAGTGCAGCAGCCTCAAACAGCTGCAGATTATATTAGAGCAAATTTTGAAGTCTTAGCAAAGGATATTCATCCTTTAGATCAGATTGAGTTACATAAGAAGACTGGTGAAATTATCTATTCTACTTTGATCGATAAAGCAATGGCAACTCAGAAGTTGCAGGATTCTTTGGAGAACACTAATGCACAATTGCATCTTGAAAAAGCCTCTTCTCAGGCCAAAGACAATAGGATAAAGACATTGGAGGAAATAATCATTGGATTGGGTCACAATCCTAAAGATGTCAAAGGTATAGAGGCCCTAATCAAGAAAAAATATGATGATATTGCAGCTTTGAGAAAGCAGTTGAAATTGCCAGCTTCAAGACATCCACAAACTGAAGAGATGATAAAGAAAAATTCTGAAGAAGAAATGATGGAATTTCTTTTGAAACTAAATGAAACAGAAAAAGAGCTTGAACAGGCATTAAAGAACAAGCAGTCTACTATTCCAGAATCAACAACAGAGACAATTACAGGTACAGGTACATCCACAACAGGTCAGCCAACAGAGTTATCATAGGTAAATACTTCCAATTTGAGTTCTGAATAATTAATAAAGTCAATGAATGAATTGAAACTTCAAGTAACAGAACTCCAACACACAAAGTTACAGCTTATTAATTTAGAACAAAGATATGATCTCTAAAAAATGAGTGTTGCTGATAAAACAAGAGAGGTAAAAATATTAGAAAAATTGGTTAAAGTATTGGAAAAGGATCTCACATTGGAGAAACCTTTAAAGGAAATAAATGATATTCTTTGGGATAACATTATCCAATCAATAAATGATGTCTAGTCTTCAATTCAGATTATGTATGAACATAATGATTTAGTCAAATTGGCTATAGAAGAAGTTCAAAGTACAAGATAAGAATTGGGAAATAGGCCTGAGGAAGCCAATCAACTCATACAGTTTCTAAACACTCAAACCAGACACCAACTTGCAGAAATTGGTATTCAGGACAGGACCGGAACAATTTTGGAAATAAAAAGAGTTTTTACTAAGAGAACCCTTATGCAAAATCTAGAACGAAGGTGCTCAGATATGCAAGAAGAAATCATTGCCTTCAGAGAAAGATTTCATATTTTGTTGAAAAAAACTGCTTTTTAATCACAAGATCAAAGAATAACCCCTTTATTTAGTATTAGTAATAATACTAAATAAATGGGGACCCTTAGTTAAAAAATCCAAAAAAATCAATTAGGATTTGTTTTCCTTTTCAAATAAAACTTTTTATCATAAACTTATAGAAATCCCTTAGAAAGAACATTAAGAAACACTTAAGTTTATGATAGATTATAATAAAATTGCTCTTTAAACAAGATAGCGCATCCATAGCAAAATGGTATATATCTTTTATAAAACTGAAAATGTGATTTTGCGCTTTTGCGATAATGCGATCCCAAAAGCTTATACAATAAACGTATTGGTCGCAGATCGCATAGCGCAGAAAACAGAAGTGATTAATGAATACCTTTTTCGCTCTTTTCAATTTTGCGCTTTTGCGAGATTTGCAATGTGCGACATTGCGATATTGCGCAATGTTCACTTTTGCGCTATTCTACATAACTACGATGACTTCATTTTGCGATATTGTGATATTGCAACATTGCGACATTGCGCAGCAAATCGCAGATCACAATGTCGCAGATTCATGTAGGCGCGCTATACCAAGGCAATCTTCCCATATATCAAATCTGTTATGCGCTTTAATGATTAAATTAAATGATTGGATTGAAAATTAATGGTAAATGAGATTGTGTTTGAATTGAAAGTCGTTTCACGATTAAAATATTATATTTCATCCGCTTTCACATTTGAAATAGTCTCATCACCTTTCTTACGCCATTACTCTCATTTACTCGTAAAACGCAGGCACGAAGGAGCAAACGTCTATACAAAGCTTCCACTAAACACTATGGGTAAGAAGGAGAAGAGCTCGAGTTTTGAAAACAAAGAAATGGCTTCGCTGTATGCAGACACCGCTTGTAATAAGGATGCCGGTATATCCACTTGGGAAGGAATGTATAATTTTCTAGAGGAAGAAAACCCTGTGGTGATAAAAGTTGTAGCTACAGCAGGTTCCAGTAATACGTCTGAGGCAACCCTTAGGGAACTGGATTGCTCATTTCTGCATAGAATAGTGGCAAGGCCAAGGATTCTCCCATATACGGACATGGTAAAATGGGTGCTGGAAAGCACTGATATTTCAGACAGGCAATTCAGAACTCCATCTGAAGCGCTAATCGGGTCATTCACCACAGAAGATCTGAGATTAATGTATAAGTTGCCAGAACCTTAGGTGACTTACAACAAACAATTCATGGAAGATTTTGCCAGAGAACATGCAAATTTGGTAGAATGCACAAAGGAGTGGACCAAAAAAAGTGAACCATTGAAGAAAAACAAACAAGGTATGTACAGCACGGGTTCACTTACCTCTCCTTATTGTTTCACTGCTGCCATGTTATGCATAATTTTTGGAAAGTCTGACATAAATATGATCTTACCCGAATGGCTTCCTTTGTTAAATGCGGCCGTTAATTCTACAATTGTAGACTGGGCCAAAATCCTATCTGATAATTTGACCACTGCTATTTTTCACTACCTGTCCAAACGAAATGTTTCTCAGCGGGTCTATCCGCCTTTTTATTTATCTGCTTATGTCATGGATGCTATCTGTTATGTCTCTAAATTCCCTGCGATGGGTTGGCAATGGACTATCCACGATTCTTTGCCTATTCATGTGTAACATAAAGAACTATGGGAGTCTAATTTTGTCCCCCATTTTTACCAAATTTGTCATGGAATAATGCTACCATTGTACAGAACATTGTATAATAAGGATGCCCCAAGGTTATCCTCAGAAACAGAGGTTGATATTCTCCCCGTCGCGAGATGGTTTGGAGAAGAATTGTTCACTTATATTAGGGTTTTTAGAAGTTATGCTTCTCCCCATGTTTTACCCCTATATGTTCCAGATAGACTTGTATCTCGGGAAATTGCTTATCAAACCTGTGGCCAGGGAGGTATAACAAAAGATTTAAAAGAGAAGAAAAAGGGAATTTGGCCACAATTTCCTGTAAAATGTGGAACATTTTCACTGTTTGACATTGGTCATGCATTTAAAGAGATAGGCAACATTACATGCCTACAACTGTTCAAATTTTCGAGAAGATTATTCGACCCAAATGATATTATTAAGAATTTTACCAATGAAATCAGGGTAAAGGAATTTTCCGGGGAACAGGATCCTTTTAATGATATGTTCCAAGCAAGAAATTCATTCAAAGAAGTTCTGAATTCAGATCAAGCGCAGTTATCTCCAGAGGAATTTCAAGAATTCAAGCTTTACAGAGAAATAAGACTGACTCCTATTCCTTTGGGAAATCTAAGCTTAGAGCCCGCAAGAGAGCAAACTCCTAGTGTTAGTCTTAATGGCAGTTCAAGTACAGATAAATCTAAATCAAAATCTGGCAGAGAGACTTCTGAACATTCCAATAAGTCTAATGAAAAGGAAGATAAAATGGAAGAATCCACTAAAGATTCTGCACAATCAAAAGAACTTACTCAATAGCAAATTTTGAATTCCCAACAGACAAATCCTCCTCCAACCGATGAACAAAAACAGCCAGTTATCATTGAATTAGACAAAGAATGGGAAACCTTCAACCAATTGATTAATGTAGAAGGACAGAATGTATAGACCCCTGTCCAGACAATCAAAGTTTTGAACACAGGAACAAGCAGCACAGTCACAGTGACAGAGCACATACCAATCACACCCTCTTCTGAAATTGTGCTTAATGTAGAGGAAATTCCTCCTCTAGATGTATTCTACAGACCAAAATACAAAGCAGTAGTGAAGAGACAGAGGAAAAAGAGAAAATTAGAAAGTACAATTGCTACTGAAGCAGAACAAGTAGATGTTTTGTGGAAAGATCCTGCCACAGAACCTACTCATAATCTCACTAAGTTATCTCAAATGACAGGAGCTTATGCTTCTGCAACAATTGATAAAGCATTTGAGATACAAATTTTGTTGAATGAAAAAGAAGAACAGGTAAAAGCTCTGCAACAGCAATTGCAACAGGTACAGGCCAATAAGGAAGCACAATTGAAACTTGAAGAGTTACAACAACAATTTCAAGAAATGAAAATAGGACATCAAAAAAGCTTGGCTGATAAAGACAAAAAAATACAGATTATCCAAGATCAGCATAAAGATGATCCTAAGGTTCCAGAATTCATTTCAGAAACTATCTCTTTGAACAATCAACTACTGCAACAAGAGGAAGTTTTCTGCCAAAAAATCTTGCAATGGAATTCTTTGTGCCAAGAGAGCGATAAAATCACAAATCATGTCGTAGATTTACGAAATGATTATGATTTGATTAATGAAAAGATCAATGATTATCTAGCATGGCAAAAGACAAAAGAAGGCAGAAAAGCTGGTGCACCCATCATTAACGAGAACCATAAAGAAATACTGTTTAATAATTGGGATGCACAAATCAGAAGAGCAGAAAGGGCAGCAGAGGAGGCATCTACAGCGGCAAACACTCTCATTGATTGTGTAAATGACAATTTACACAAAGCTAACTTGATTTCTGAAACTGTTCCAGGATATCTCCCACAGGCAAATCAACTGCAAACAAAATGGAGGCAAAAGGCAGAAGAAAGAGCAAAATCCATCCAAGGGCTGACAAGATTGAATTGGGACTCATACTGGATGTACTTGGTGAAGCCACACAGTCAGCACAGTGCGCTCAATTGTATCATCAATGCTACAGAGAAGATTGCTCCTATGCTTGCCGACTCTGTCTTTTCAGGACAGTTGAATTCTGAAGTCGATCAACCGCATCTTCTCAAAACTATGCTAGATGCCTGCAAGTTTAAAGAACAAGTTCATAGATAGTTAGATTTAGTTTTAATTTTACTGTATTTTAGCCTAGGAAAAGGACGGTCATTGAACCGAATCCTTAATTTTTGTAATAAGACTATTTTTAGATTTAGTTAAGTAGTATTTAAACCCTTCTCATGCATTTAGAGAGGGTCCTGGATCTTAATATTTTTGACTTGGAGATTGCATTTCTGTACTCCATTGTCTTATATATTTTTAAAAAAGGATCAAATCTGGTGATTTTCATGTGGAATTATCTTTGAAGTGTTGCATTTCTGTACCTTGGAATTTGATTTTGCATCAGAGTTACTGGATTAGAGTATCACATTGCATTTGAAAGTCTTCAAGATGAATGAGGTATTTCTATCCTTTCACTGTTGATTTCTTTTGTCTTATGATATTCGCTTTAAAATTGCTATCATTTATATATATTTGTTTTCACGACGCTTCCTTTTATATATCATTTATGAGTATAATTGAAACGTTATCTTTCATAATTGTATATGTAGATGGTATACAATGATGAATGCAATATGCTAATACAACTCTGTTTAATTTCTTAAACAGAGTTATCTTTATTTGTTTCTGCACATTTCAATTTAAATAATAATACATTTTCATGGTTATTGTTAAATTGGAACAATCTTAAGTTGTATTCACATATAATTACCCGGGTTAGTGTTAGAATTTCTTTACCAGTATTTAGTTTAAATTAGATAGTTTCATTTTAGTTAATTTAGTCCCATTTCCACCCATTCAAACCAATCCATTTAATTATAAGGAAATTGGTCCTTTAAATCCAGTCGGAGCCACCATACCAAACAGAAAAGGAGTTGTCTTAAGGTCCCGACCGGGTGGTTTTCCCCGATGTTTGAAGCAGAGATTTTCTAGGCTTCAACATTTTTGGCGCTAGAAGGAGGGCATGAGCTATGAGTGGCAAGTAAATCTTTATCCATAAGCCATTCTGAGAGCAAAACACCCTCATTAACTTCTTCAATTTCTTCTGAAATTTAAAATCCTAGAGAAGAAATTGCAGAAAATATTCAGACACCCACTACCAAAATCTCAAAACATTCAAACAATCAACATCCTGAGTCTCCTGAAGTTCAAGATTTAATTCATAAATTGAAAGGATTCTCATTATCTCTAGAAGAGTCTGAAATATCTAAAGGTAGTGTAACTTCAAAATTTGTTTCTTCAAAACCTCTTACTAGGCTTCAAAGTGAAAAACTTGGTATTTCTCCAAAAGAATTCCCTTTACCTAGTAGAGTCAAGACAAGAAAAACTCAATCGGAATCAGTAAGTGATATAAGTTCAACATCTAATATTCAAATACTTGTTTCCGAAATCCCTTCTCAACAAAGTACATCATCTCCTCAATCATCATTAATCTCAACATCATTTATTCCAACAATTTCTATTCAAACACCACCAGTTTCTACTATCCCTCCGATAGTTGTTCCAATAATGGCACAGAGACCATGGTCTACTCCAGGGGCAGTCAACATGGCTGCACCTTTACATGATTTACCAGACAATCCTGGAAAATGGCTTCCAAAGTTTAGCCCAGATCTTAACATTCAAGCTGAAGAACATATCAATAATTTTATGCTAGCTATTAATTTGAATGGAGTCATACATGAAGATGTTGTAGTTAGATTATTCCCTTATACTCTCCAGGGAGTAGCAGGATCATGGTACTTTTCATTACCATCAGGATCCATAACAAGTTGGGACATTTTTGCAGATCATTTTTTAACCAAATTTGGAGATGACCGATCAATAGCAAATTTACTTAATGACCTCTCAAATTTGAAGATTGAACCCAAGGAACCCATTAAAGAATTCAATGCTAGATTCAACAAACTCTTGAACAAAATTCACACAGATTCACAGCCCAGTGAACAAGTCAGAATTGAATGGTACATAAGTGCCTTACCCTCAAACATAGCAATTTTCGTGGACAGAGCTGCAAAGCCTACATTAGCTGAGAATATGAAAGAAGCTATTGCAGTGGAAAAACGTATCACTTCTCTGGAAAAGAAAAATGCTATCGAGGAAAGGAAATCAAAGAAAGTCAGCTTCAAATATGATTCAAAGAAAAAGGCCAAAGATCCATACGACATGGAAGGTTTACAGAAAGTTCTTAAAACCATGTCAAATGAAATGGTTGAAATTAAAAAACAAGTGGCTGAAACTTCTACCAAGAAACCATTCCGAAATTTTAGAAGAAACCAAGTTGAATCTAAACCTCCTAATGCAATGTCTAATGCAGAATCAGAAGAAGAGGAAGAGGAAGAAGATATATCTATAGTATCAGATGAAGAAAATGAAAATAAAGAAATATCTGAATTGAATGGAATGTGGGATTTTATTCTCCCTAATTATGATAGTGAAGAAGCTATGCTTGTAAGTACTAGGAGTAAATCCACAGCGGAACTAGTGCAAATAGTTCCTAAAAAGAAAATTACAACTCCAAGTACCAAAGACAAATCCCTGTAAAGAAAACTTCTCCATTACCTACTCAAAATCAGCCATCCTCTTCTAATCCTCCTACATCAACAGCAAATACTTTAGTAGTGTTAGATCCTATGGAATACAACATTGTCGAGGACATGAAAAAGATCAAAGCTAATATTTCCTTACATGAACTCAGCAAACTAAAACACCAGCAAAAGTTGTTATTAAAATAATTAAACGCTACACCAATTGCTCCTTTACCAAGCGATGTAGTTGCAAAAGCAGCGAGAGGAACTGGTAAGCCACCAGATAAGGTAGATGCTACTAATACTGTGCTCATTGGGGAAAAGTCAAATTCTCAAACTCCTCCTTTTATTTTGACTTATGAGATGTACAATAAAAATTTGCACAATTGTTTGATTGATTCTGGAGCTTCCTCCAATATAATGCCTACTTCTGTCTGTGCTAAATTGAATATCGAACCACAGAAATCAGCAGTTCATATCGTTCAATTGGATCGCTCTAAAGTCCAAGTGGTAGGAGAAATCAATTCAGTTACTATCAGATTAGCCTCCGATCCTAGGATTGTCCAAAGAATTGATATTCTGATTGCTGATATTCCTGAATTCTATGGATTAATCTTGAGCAGGGACTGGTCTGCGAAACTTAATGGTTATATCTCGACTGATTATTCGCATATGTGGCTTCTCTACAAAGGGAAACCAAATCAAATTAAAATTGAACGAGAAAAACACATGACGCACACTGTCACTGAATTCGAACAACCTAATGAGCCTGTGGCATTCAACAACAATATTCTTGGAGGTTATTCTACTGAATCATTTCTTGGAAACTTCGAAGCTCCTTAATCACCTTTTTCTGTAAATACTTTTGTTTCTCAGATAGAAAATTTTTCACAATCTGATTCTTCCAGAATTGTAAATATTTCTGATGTAATTATAGATAAGCCAATAGACAAATCTTTATTTTGGTCGTTATATTTTGATGGATCGAAGTCTAGTGATGGAGCTGGAGCTGGATGCATCTTAATTGATCCAGATGGAGAGAAAACCATGCTGTCATGTAGGTTAGAATTTGAGTGTACTAACAATACCGCAGAATATGAAGCCTTGGTTCAAGGACTTTATAAAGCTATAGGGTTAGATGTTAAATACTTGAAAGTCTTTGGTGATTTCGAAATTGTTATAAAACAAGTTAGGAATACTATTCATTGCCTTTCAGGACATCTTAAACACTATCAAACCCTAGTACAAGATCTCACCACTCATTTTTTAGCATTCAATATTTCTCCTATTCCTAGGAATCAGAATACATCAGCTGACTTGTTAGCTAATGTTGCATCTAAACTCCTACCTGCTGAAGATTGCAGTCCTTATAGGTTTTCTGTAGAATTAATTTTTCGTCCATTTGTCCCAGATAATGTTACAAATTGGAGAGTATTCTATCATGATCAAGATATTCTAAATTTCATGACTTCAGAGAAATCATATGATGAACAAATTATTGACGAAGATGATCATGATTTACAAATTGCTTCAAAAGGTAATGAAAATCCCATTCCAAAATCTGTTATTAAATTAGATGATTTATATGACATTAAAGACAGGTTCAAGAAAGTCACTAATACTAAACTTCAAAGCTCTACCTTGAAGTTTGAATTAGTAAATCTTGGTTCTGATTCTAAACCTCAAAACGTTAACTTAGGACTCAATTTAACACCAGAGGAAAGGAATGCGTTCATTAAACTTCTCAACAAGTATAAAAACGTTTTTTCTTGGAATTATGATGATCTAAAAACATATGATACTTCGATTATTCAACATACAATTCCAATGCTTCCTGATATTAAAGCTGTTCAACAGAAGTTGAGAAAGATCCATCCAAATCTCGAAAGTCAAATCAAATAAGAACTTAATAAACTTTTAAAAGCCAAAATCATTTTTCCGGTCAGGCACTCCAATTGGGTTTCCAATATGGTACCTGTAAGGAAGAAGAATGGTGATATAAGAATCTGTATTGATTTCAGAAATTTAAATAAGGCATGTTTAAAAAACAATTTCCCATTGCCAACCATGGAACATATACTTCAAAAGGTAGCTGGTTCTGAACTTATGTCTTTTCTCGATGGATTTTCGGGCTATAATCAAGTTTTAGTTCATCCAGATGACAAATTGAAAACAACTTTCAGAACAAAATGGGGAACTTATGCTTATCAGAAAATGTCTTTTGGTCTAATAAATGCAGGAGCAACTTTTCAAAGGGCCATGGATATGGCATTTAAAGGTCTGATCAATAAATCAGTTGTTGTTTATCTTGATGACATAACAGTATTTTCAAAAAAGAGAGCCAATCATCTACATGATTTAAAACAAATATTTGAAAGATGTAGAAGGTTTGGTATTTCCTTAAATCCGAAGAAATATTTCTTTGCTTTAGATGAAGGAAAACTCTTAGGATTTGTTGTGTCAAAAGATGGTATATATATTTATCCAGATAGAGTGAAAGAAACTTCTGATATTTCTTTACCTCATAACAAAAAATCCATGCAATCATTTCTTGGACAGATCAATTTTGTTAAAATATTTATTCCTGATTTTTCTTTTATTGTTTTACCTATGCAAAATATGATCAAGAAGAATTCAGTATTCAAATGGGGGCAGAAAGAGAAAGAAGCCTTTGAGGCAATCAAACAAGCTATCATTAATGCACCAGCATTGAATACCCCAGATTTTTCTAAAGATTTTACTTTGTATACTCTGGCCACTGAAACATCCTATGCAGCCGTTTTAACACAACTCAATGATCAAGAAATCGAAGCACCAATTTCTTTCTTTAGCTCAAATCTGCAAGGAGCTGAGCTTAATTATTCCGATGTTGAAAAACAAGCCTTTGCTATGTTTAAATCAATCAAACATTTCAGACCTTTTCTCTTGAAAACACATACAAAAATCATTGTCCCATTCTCTGCAGTGAGGCAATTATTAATTCAAAAAGAAGTAGGAGAAAAGAGAGCTAACTGGGTAACATCCTTGCAAGAATATGATATTGATATTAAACCAGCTAAGATTGTTAGAGGACAAGGGTTTTGCAGATTATTGGCAGGAGCTCATAACATACCAGAAAATCAAGATTCAAATCAAGATATTCAAGTAAGTCAGATAAATGTTACAGATTCCGGATCTCAGTATGCGGATATTATCTATTACTTGAAAAATGGGTATGCTCCTTCTAATCTCAGCTATAAGAGTAAACGCGCTTTAAGGTTAAAGGCTATTAAATATGAGATCATTGATAATGTGTTATTTAGAAAAAAATATGATTAAATTTTATTAAGATGTCTTGAAAAGACTGAAGCTGAAAAGGTTTTGCAGGAGTTGCATGATGGACCAGCAGGAGGTCATTTTGGAGGTGATACCACAGCTCACAAAATAATTCGTGCTGGGTATTATTGGCCTACCCTTTTTAAAGATACGCATGATTACGTAAGGAAGTGCCGAATTTGTCAAACTGCAAGTGGAAGACAGAGGAAACCAGCTTTTCCTTTGCAACCAGTAACTATTGAGCAACCATTCGAACAATGGGGTCTTGACATTATTGGTGAGATAGTACCTCATTCTTCCAAACAGCACAAGTACATCCTTACTGCAACTGATTACTTTACAAAATGGGTAGAGGCAATCCCGTTGAAGGTAGCCAATTTTGATGCAATTATTGATTTCATAGATCAATTCATCATAACCAGGTTTGGTGTACCTCAAGCTCTTGTCTTTGATAATGCATCTTACTTCTTTGGAAATAGTTTAATAGAATTTGCAGTCAAAAGAGGTTTTAAATTAAAATATTCAGAAAATTATTATCCACAAGGTAATGGTTTGGCTAAATCCACTAATAAAAACCTTATCAAAATCATTAAAATGACCATTGATCAAAATCAAAAGAATTGGCACAAATCTTTAATATTTGCGTTATGGGCTGATCGTATCACTGAAAAAGCTTCAATAAGGACTTCACCTTTCAATCTGGTTTATGGAAAAGAAGCTGTGATACCATCAAATTTAACTCTTCCATCATTAGCCCTAGTGCAATTTATTGAAGAAAATCCTTCTTCATCCATTCAATTGAGATATGATCAAATCCTTAAATTAGAAGAAGATAGGGATAAAGAAAAAATTACTCATGAAAAACATCAACAACTTGTAAAATCTTCTTTTGATGCAAGTTCTACCGGCTCAAAAAATTTGTCAATTGGTGATCTCGTTTTGAAATGGGATAAAGCACACGAAGAAAAATGTAAACATACCAAATTTCAGAAAATGTGGCTTGGACCATTTCAGATCGTTGAGAAGATAAGCTCAAATACATTCATACTCCAAGATCTAACAGGTAAGAGAGAATCTCTTCCTGTAAATGAGCTTATCTTGAAGAAATTATTTTCATAAGGAGGTAACCCCTTCTCAAACTGTACATATTTCTTTCTGCAAAGTTTTTGATTGTTTTTGTTTTTGCAAATAAAGGTTGTTTATGAGTCTCTGATTGACTGTTTACTATTTAAGAAAATTTCTTCGGAAAAATATTATAAATATTTATTTTGTGTAAATAAGAATTTTTAGAGTAATGATCACAATTTTTGGATAGTTTAAAATAAGATGTTAAACTTTGAAAGATTATTCCAATCATTTGTATGATCTTTTGAAAACTTGAGAAGAATGTAAATCATCATAAGTTTATTAAGCAGAGAAAGGTTATCTGTAAAAGTAAAGATTTTTCAAAAGTTTTGGAACTCAAAAAACTCTGAAAATTGTCATCCATTGATTCTTAAGGATAAAACTATTTCACCCCATCCATTTAAGTTGTGATTTTTTATAATGTAATTCTAAGAAATTATACGAAAATTTTAAGAGATAAGAGGTCTCATTGCGAGCCGACTTACCATGTTCATAAGGAGTAATAAAACTGACATTACCGATACTGCATACCAAAACAGGGTAATGGCTTATAAATATAAGACAAGGGGTCTCATCACGAGCCAGCTTGTTCAGTTTAATTATAACTAGTGAATGGCATTGTTATTAACTGGCTACCAAACAGAACAATGGCTCTTAAAATAAAAATAAATAAAAGACAAAAACATGAGATAAAAAGTCTTATGAATTTATCTTTTAAAAAGTCATAATTTTAGTTGGATGGGACAATGAATGGTTAATGGTTTAAAGGTAACCCTGTCGAGACTATGAACGTTTGCTGACAGCAGAGGCAATACCTATGGCAATAGAGTATATTATAAAACCAAAACTTGGAGATATCCACTTACTTCATTATTAACACCAATCAAAGCTTGAGATAACCCAAAATGTTTTTTATTCTTAAGGAATTAGAAAGAAATTATGAAATGATTTTTATTTCTTTATTCATAGTTACATTTTATTTGAATTATCCTAAGATATTTTTCATTATCTTTAAAAATATTTACTTACTAAAGATATAGTGTTCATTTTATTTTTTCAGAGATAACTGTTTCTTTCAGTGAATCGCCAATTGTTGTGACCAGCAACAACCCCCCTTTTATTTAATATTAGTAATGATACTAAATAAATGGGGACCCTTAGTTAAAAATCCAAAAAATCAATTAGGATTTGTTTTCCTTTTCAAATAAAACTTTTTATCATAAACTTATAGAAATCCCTTACAAAGAACATTAAGAAACACTTAAGTTTATGATAGATTATAATAAAATTGATCTTTAAACAAGATAGCGCATCCATAGCAAAATGGTATATATCTTTTATAAAACTGAAAATGCGATTTTGCGCTTTTGCGATAATGCGATCCCAAAAGCTTATACAATAAACGTATTGGTCGCAGATCGCATAGCGCAGAAAAAAGAAGTGATTAATGAATACCTTTTGCGCTCTTTTCAATTTTGTGCTTTTGCGAGATTTGCAATGTGTGACATTGCGATATTGCGATATTGCGCAGCAAATCACAGATCGCAATGTCGCAGATTCATGTAGGCGCGCTATCCCAAGGCAATCTTCCCATATATCAAATCTGTTATGTGCTTTAATGATTAAATTAAATGATTGGATTGAAAATTAATGGTAAATGAGATTGTGTTTGAATTGAAAGTCGTTTCACGATTAAAATATTATATTTCATTCGCTTTCACATTTGAAACAGTCTCATCACCTTTCTTACGCCATTACTCTCATTTACTCGTAAAACGCAGGCACGAAGGAGCAAACGTCTATACAAAGCTTCCACTAAACACTATGGGTAAGAAGGAGAAGAGCTCGAGTTCTGAAAACAAAGAAATTGCTTCGCTGTATGCAGACACCGCTTGTAATAAGGATGCTGGTATATCCACTTGGGAAGGAATGTATAATCTGCTAGAGGAAGAAAACCCTATGGGGATAAAAGTTGTAGCTACAGCAGGTTCCAGTAATACGTCTGAGGCAACCCTTAGGGAACTGGCTTGCTCATTTCTGCATAGAATAGCGGCAAGGCCAAGGATTCTCCCATATACGGACATGGTAAAATGGGTGCTGGACAGCACTGATATTTCAGACAGACAATTCAGAACTCCATTTGAAGAGCTAATCGGGTCATTCACCACAGAAGATCTGAGATTAATGTATAAGTTGCCAGAACCTCAGGCGACTTACAACAAACAATTCATGGAAGATTTTGCCAGATAACATGCAAATTTGGTAGAATGCACAAAGGAGTGGACCAAAAGAAGTGAACCATTGAAGAAAAACAAACAAGGTATGTACAGCACGGGTTCACTTACCTCTCCTTATTGTTTCACTGCTGCCATGTTATGCAGACTTTTTTGAAAGCCTGACATAAATATGATCTTACCCGAATGGCTTCCTTTGTTAAATGCGGCCGTTAATTCTACAATTGTAGACTGGGCCAAAATCCTATCTGATAATTTGACCACTTCTATTTTTCACTACTGGTCCAAACGAAATGTTTCTCAGTGGTTCTATCCGCCTTTTTATTTATCTGCTTATGTCATGGATGTTATCTGTTATGTCTTTAAATTCCCTGTGATGGGTTGGCAATGGACTATCCACGATCCTTTGCCTATTCATGTGTACCATAAAGAACTATGGGAGTCTAAGTTTGTCCCCCATTTTTACCAAATTTGTCATGGAATAATGCTGCCATTGTACAGAACATTGTATAATAAGGATGCCCCAAGGTTATCCTCAGAAACAGAGGTTGATATTCTCCCCGTCACGAGATGGTTTGGAGAAGAATTGTTCACTTATATTAGGGTTTTTGGAAGTTATGCTTCTCCCCATGTGTTACCCCTATATGTTCCGGATAGACTTGTAGCTCGAGAAATTGCTTATCAGACCTGTGGCCAGGGAGGTATAACAAAAGATTTAAAAGAAAAGAAAAAGGGCATTTGGCCACAATTTCCCATAAAATGTGGAGAAACTTCTCCCCATGTGTTACCCCTATATGTTCCAGATAGAATTGTAGCTCGGGAAATTGCTTATCAGACCTGTGGCCAAGGAGGTATAAAAAAAGATTTAAAAGAGAAGAAAAAGGGCATTTGGCCACAATTTCCCGTAAAATGTGGAACATTTTCATTGTTTGATATTGGTCATGCATTTCAAGAGATAGGAAACATTACATGCCTACAACTGTTCAAATTTTCGAGAAGATTATTCGACCCAAATGATATTATTAATAATTTTACCAATGCAATCAGGGTAAGGGAATTTTTTGGGGAACAGGATCCTTTTGATGATATGTTCCAAGCAAGAAATTCATTCAAAGAAGTTCTGAATTCAGCTCAAGCGCAGTTATCTCTAGAGGAATTTCAAGAATTCAAGCTTTACAGAGAAAGAAGACTAACTCCTATTCCTTTGGACAATCTATGCTTAGAGCCCGCAAGGGAGAAAATCCCTATTGTTAGTCTTAACGGCAGTTCAAGTACAAATAAATCTAAATCAAAATCTGACAGAGAGACTTCTGAACATTCCAATAAGTCTAATGAAAAGGAAGGTAAAATGGAAGAATCCACTAAAGATTCTGCACAATCAAAAGAAATTACTCAACAACAAATTTTGAATTCCCAACAAACAAATCCTCCTCCAACCAATGAACAACAACAGCCAGTTATCATTGAATTAGACAAAGAATGGGAAACCTTCAACCAATTGATTAATGTAGAAGGACAGAATGTACATACCCCTGTCCAGACAACCAAAGTTTTGAACACAGGAACAAGCAGCACAGTCACAGTGACAAAGCACATACCAATCACACCCTCTTCTGAAATTGTGCTTAATGTAGAGAACATTCCTCCTCTAGATGTATTCTACAGCCCAAAATACAAAGAAGTAGTGAAGAGACAGAGGAAAAAGAGAAAATTAGAAAGTACAATTGCTACTGAAGCAGAACAAGTAGATGTTTTGTGGAAAGATCCTGCCACAGAACCTACTCATAATCTCACTAAGTTATCTCAAATGACAGGAGCTTATGCTTCTGCAACAATTGATAAAGCATTTTAGATACAACTTTTGTTGAATAAAAAAGAAGAACAGGTAAAAGCTCTACAACAGCAATTGCAACAGGTACATGGCAATAAGGAAGCACAATTGAAACTTGAAGAGTTACAGCAACAACTTCAAGAAATGAAAATAAGACATCAAAAAAGCTTGGATGATAAAGACAAACAAATACAGATTATCCAAGATTAGCATAAAGATGATCCTAAGCTTCCAGAATTCATTTCAGAAACCATCTCTTTGAACAATCAACTACTGCAACAAGAGGAAGTTTTCTGCCAAAAAATCTTGCAATGGAATTCTTTGTGCCAAGAGAGTGATAAAATCACAAATCATGTCGTAGATTTACGAAATGATTATGATTTGATTAATGAAAAGATCAATGATTATCTGGCATGACAAAAGACAAAAGAACGCAGAAAAGCTGGTGCACCCATTGTTAATGAAAACCATAAAGAAATACTGTTCAATAACTGGGATGCACAAATCAGAAAAGCAGAAAAGGCAGTAGAGGAAGCAGCTACAGCGGAAAACACTCTCATTGATTGTGTAAATGATAATTTACGCAAAGCTAACTTGATTCCAGAAACTGTTCCAGGATATCTCCCACAGGCAAATCAACTGCAAACAGAATGGAGGCAAAAGGCAGAAGAAAGAGCAAAATCTATCCAAGGGCTGAAAAGATTGAGTTGGGACTCATACTGGATGTACTTGGTGAAGCCACACAGTCAGCACAGTGCGCTTAATTGTATCATCAATGCTACAGAGAAGATTGTTCCTACGCTTGCCGACTCTGTCTTTTCAGGACAGTTGAATTCCGAAGTCGGTCAACCGCATCTTCTCAAAACTATGCTAGATTCCTGCAAGTTTAAAGATCAAGTTCATAGATAGATAGATTTAGTTTTAATTTCACTGTATTTTAGCCTAGGAAAAGGACGGTCATTGAACCGAATCCTTAATTTTTGTAATAAAATATTTTTAGATTTAGTTAAGTAGTATTTAAACCCTTCTCATGCATTTAGAGAGGGGTCCTGGATCTTAATATTTTTGACTTGGAGATAGCATTTATGTACTCCATTGTGTTATATATTTTTAAAAAGGATCACATCTGGTGATTTTCATGCGGAATTATCTTTGAAGTGTTGCATTTCTATACCTTGGAATTTGATTTTGCATCAAAGTTATTGGATTAGAGTATCACATTGCATTTTAAAGTCTTCAAGATGAATGAGGTATTTCTATCCTTTCACTGTTGATTTCTTTTGTCTTATGATATTCGCTTTAAAATTGCTATCATTTATATATATTTGTTTTCACAACGCTTCCTTTTATATATCATTTCTGAGTATAATTGAAACGTTATCTTTCATAAGTGTATATGTAGATGGTATACAATGATGAATGCAATATGCTAATACAACTCTGTTTAATTTCTTAAACAAAGTTATCTTTATTTGTTTCTGCACATTTCAATTTAAATAATAATACATTTTCATGGTTATTGTTAAATTGGAACAATCTTAAGTTGTATTCACATATAATTACCCAGGTTAGTGTTAGAATTTCTTTACCAGTATTTAGTTTAAATTAGATAGTTTCATTTCAGTTAATTTAGTCCCATTTCCACCCATTCAAACCAATCCATTTAGTTATAAGGAAACTGGTCCTTTAAATCCAGTCGGAGCCACCATACCAAACGGAAAAGTAGTTGTCTTAAGGTCCCGACCGGGTGGTTTTCCCCGATGTTTGAAGCAGAGATTTTCTAGGCTTCAACACAGTCCTATAGTTTCAGATGATAAACTAATGGACCTTGAAAGCTATGTTGAAAAATTGGACAAGTATGCTGACAATCAGGCCAATTCTTCAACCAGTACATCAGAAGCAACATTTCCAACAGGAAAAAATCTTCATGACAGATTGGAAAATTTATTTTATCTTGAGCATGAAATAAAGCATTTGTTTCCAATTCAGCCTACCTTTTTCAGATATATTGAGGCTGATGAAACATTGAGAAAAATTGAACGGACCAGAATACCAGAAGATAAATGGTGGGAAGAACTGTTAGAACTTTTGTAAAATTTATCCTTATACGAAATTTTTCCTATTTACTTTGATTTTATTACATCGTGCCAGAAGCCTAAATGTTTTATGATTCTCCAAAGACTCTTGGAAAATAATGCTTTCCAAAAATGATGAATATTCTTTAGTATCCAACGAATCATGTGATTTTTGGCTTGGAAATCCATTTCCATTTTACTATAGGGATGCCTCCTTTGCTTTTCCTTTCCTTCTAGATAAAATGAAAGCATTTTTTTTCTAATATTTCCCAAGATACCAACAAGAATATAAGCTAGGGAATGCCAATATCCTGGTATGGACACTACTAAGGTTAATGTGCCACCTAAGGATAACCATATTGTGATTATTTTTCCCACTTTTTGATATGGAAATAACCAATCTCCATACCTATAGTAATTAAATCTTAACATAAATCCCAAGTATTTGAAATGGGTGCACTTGGTTGATTGTTTTTTCTAACATATCTTCCAAATCATTGAAAGTGATGGTAGACTTGAGTAGGTTTACTTATATTCCAAATGAAACCCAAAATGATTTTAGAGCTCTAATGAGTCTTCACATACTAGTCCTATCTACTATATCCTGCAAGAAATAGGATAACATCATCCACCAATAGAAGGTGTGTAGACAATATCATATGTAAATGTGTGAGTGATCAAAATAGTAGCATTTCTTAATTTGTTTAGGCATTTATCTCTTGTTTTTCATATTCCATATTCAAAAACTAATCATGGATTTGGGTGTTGATGCCATGTATATTCTAAATGGATTGGTATCCATACCTTTCCAGATGCCCCCACACCTGCGACCGGGTAAATTTTATTTTTACTAGTTAAATAAATATTGTTGTAATATATTTTCTAATCTCTCTCTCTCTCTCTCTCTCTCTCTATATATATATATATATATATATATATATATATATATATATATAGATATATATATTATTTTATATATAATTTGTTTTATTCTAAGTCATAGGCATAGCTACTGTAACTTTAACACCCAATTACTACAACTAGATACAAGCAATAGTTTTATGTAACCATTGTTGCAACCTTAAGTTATTGTTGTTGTTCCATTACTCAAATAAAATAATTCTCGTATAAAGGTTGTTGTCATGTCTCTATGCGTAAACTTCAATATTTACAAGGACTTGTTACATATAATGATCTCTTAATATATATACTTTCTTTCATATATAATATTTTTTATTCTAAGTCGCGGATATCGTATCCCCAAGCCACAACTTCTACAACCTCAAGCCATAGTTGGCGCAACTTTAACACATAGTTACTGAAAATAGATACAAGAAAATGTTCTATGGAACCGTTGTTACAACCTTAAGTTACAGCTATTGTTCCCTTATTCAAATAAAATAATTCCCGTATAAAGATTTTTACCGTGTATCGATGCCTCAACTTCAATATTGACAAGTATTTTTCAGGTATAATAATCTCTTAATATATATATATATATATATAATGTGTTTTATTCTAAGTCACAACTTCTGCAACCTCAAGCCACAGTTGTTGCAACTTTAATCCATAGTTACTGCAGTCGGATACAAGTAATTGTTTTATGGAACCATTGTTGCAACCTTAAGTTACAACTACTATTCCCTTACTCAAATAAAATAATTCTCGTATAAAGGTTGTTGTCATGTATTTGTGCCTCAGCTTCAATATTTATAAGGACTTGTTAGGTATAATGGTCTCTTAATTCCCCATTGTTTTCAAAGTGAATATGGTTGATTGTAAATCCCACCATTTTCCTCTCACCATAATTTCCACTATCTTATAAATTAGTTGCAGGGAAGGGATTATGTCACTCTTTGAACTTCCACATAATCCATAAATTTAATTCAACATTTAAAATCCCTGCAAGTTTTTTTTGTAGATGGTCGCAGCCATATTTCTGTACAGGATTGTATTAAAACACAACAACCAGCATTAACGCAATTCACCAACCAAAAATTAAACAAACAGAAATTTACCCCCCAGTTTTGTAAATTCAAAAGGAGGACACGTGGAGCATTAATATTGGATCGCATGAAATTGAAGGGAATCTGAAAACCTGAAAACCCGACCCGAATTTTTTATAAGGCACATTGGATTGAGAATTCACGTTACAAATTAGGCAGACGTCAACATCCCATTTTGGAACGCGAATTTGGTTTGAAATTCAATCTATTCAGACTTTTGAAGTCCGACGGAAAGGGTTCTTTAATGTTTTTATAATTTAATTTTATGTATGCTTTAATATATACATATGTTTTAAACATATGTTATATATATATCATATGCGAAATGAAAGGTGGGCCATAGAATTTATTTTTAATTTTATTTTTTTTAAAAGAGGGTTTATTATAATATGTTTTATATGTTACGGCATATAAAAATAAAAAGGACAAAAAAGCTTGGTAGTTTTTTTTATAGACGGTACGTAAATTTTTTATTACACAGCAATGTGTAAAAAGTGAAAGACTGAGTGTACCTTTTTAAGTGTGTATGCACAGTAGTGCGAAAGTGAAAAACATAGTAGAGTATTTTAAAGACAAAGTATGTTTGTTTTGAACAGACAGTGAGTTGGTTTTATGCACTGCATTTTGTAGCAGTCATACTTTTGTAATCCCTCTCAGTGAGAAAGAAGTGCAATAGTTTTTTTTTTAGTTATTGAAGGGAATAGAAGTTTATTTTCAAAGTATTGAAACTCTGTCTCTTGTCAAAGAAATTTTTATTTTCTCTGTGTTAAAATAAGGGAGATTTATTCTCCATTCATTGTTCTGGATTTTTTCAATATTCCAACATGTGCAAGAACAACAGATGTTATGGTTCCATCCCCAGCTAAATCATTTGTCTTTGCCGTAGCTTGCCTTACCAACTTGGCCCCAATATTTTCAACTGGGTCCTCTAATTCAACCAATAAAAAGGACAAAACCATAGCATTGAGATACATTTCATTACACTGTCAATAACAATAAAATTTGACTCAGCCATAACCCTTTCCTTTTATTATTGTGAAAAGCTTTATGCATTACTCTAATGTGGCTAGTCCATAGGCCAAGTAGACCACTGGGTAACAAATATGTTTCCTTTCACCTTTGAGTTTTCAAATTATGCCTACCAAATCTAAGACATTTAAGAGGGGAAACTAATACAACGTTAAAAAGAAAACCAGAGCACACATCTACAAATTACCTCCTTAGCTATTGTCACACCATCATTAACTATTTTCGGAGAACCATGCTTTCTCTCCAAGACAACATTTTTCCCCTCGCCCCAAGGGTGACTCCAACAAGATCAGCAAGTTTGTTCACACCGCCTGCAAGACAAATTGACAATGCTTTCAGTAAGTGTGCAATTTAATGCCAGACCATATTCCAAAACAACCCTCCATGAAAAATTAAAATAACACATTAAAATTGAATATAAGTGGACAAGGAAATATCCACCGCAGTGAATTTTCACGTGCAGGTGACCTTCCTTTAAACATAATTTTTTCTCTGACCTGCAATTTTTTTGTCACTGAGCCATCCTTGTTGAAGTACAACTCCTTTTCCATAGCTCTTGTATTAACTACCTTCTCTCTGTCGCGCAATCTCAGAGTCCCTCTTCTGCTTGAGCGATTAAAGGAAATGGGTGAAAAAACTGAAAGAGAAGACAATTGTCCGCCATAATTATCAAACATTGCACCCAACTTCTTCCCCTTTCCATTGTTACCCAATGAGGTAGATGTGGCAATTGTTGTCATACCGCCCAAAGCAGAGGCCATCTTCTCTTATGCTGAATATAGAATTACAAGATCTTCATATTAGTATGAACCTTTAAAAACATGACTCCCATTGCTAAAAACCATTTTTAAGTTGTAACAGGCAAACTAAACAACTATCACAACTTTTGGCAACTTCTGGAGCATTAAGAGAGAAACAACCAAAGAGAAATACAACCACAATCCTCATTTTAATGAGACCGGACTATATATTTGCATTAAGATAATAGAAAGAAATCACGACTATATTAAGGCCAACAAAAAACAATCTTTAACCAGTGTCTCTCGCGGCCTTCAGGTTGCCATGCTAGAGGTTGCATATTTTTAATTTAAATTCTTGACCTCTCGTGCCCATCTATGAATGCATCCAATGGGATATCTACATCAAATTCTCCTTTATATCTCCAAAAAAAAATTCCATACTACAAGAGCACCAGTATTGATGGATCACCCCACACCATCCCACCCACTAGAAACGGTGAAAAAGGAAACCCGAGAAAACTTCTAAAATATCTCAAGATGACTATATGGGTGGTTCTTATGAATCAACCAACCATTCAGAACATGCTCATCAATCCAAACCATGAGTATTGTGTGACGATATTCAAACAGGCACTGAATCAGATTTCTGAAGCTGTGTTAGAGAAACCGTAAACTTTCACTAAAAATAGGTGAAATGTGGCACCACTCAGAGATTGACATGTGCCAATTGGTACAAGTGGTAGACAATTGGCATGCTCAAACAACGAGGTTATGCAGGAATGACATGAGGGAGAAAATATCAGAAAAGCCCCAAATATGGAGAACTAAAGCTCATCACCAACCTGAGATTGACAACTTTACATGATGTAACCTATGAAATCGTAAATAGACAAATCGTAATAATAATAAAGTAACCTATGTAACAATAAAGTCAGATTCATCCTGGGAGTGGTAATGGGAGAAATCATAGTGAACAATAGGAAACATGCAGAGTTGCTTACAATCAAATAGATGAAAAAACACATACAAAAAACCTAGATAATAATCATGAACAAGTTTAATATTGAATTATGAACTGTAAAGGAACTTACAAAATGTGACATTATGAACTTGGTCAAGCGCACAAGCAAAAATATCCTGGACATGACCCTGGTTGACAAGTTGTATTGCTCATGATGCAAGAGGATTTGTACCTGCACTTCCAAGTCAATAAAAATCCATCATTATCTATACAATAAATACAAGTAATTGATGTAGTATTTTTTACTCTAAGATGCATTCTTATGATAATGTTAGAACATATGTTGAAAATGTCAAAACATACCTCAATAAGCTCCTCTTCGTTTCAAGAACAATTTATTGGAGTCGCATGAACTTGGAACAAGCCTCCCACGATCTGAAAGAGTAGCAACTAAGTCAACAGTGACTTTTTTGTTGCTACGCCGGATCAAGGGAGGTTTGCTCCAAGATTAAATCGCTCCAATAAATTATTCTCTACTAAACAGGGCCAACCACGTGAAGGTGGAAGCTCTTATGGCCCCTCCCCGCCCCCTCACATCACTCTCAATTCCCCAATACCCAATCTATATTTCATTTTTTACTTTCATGAGCATAAAAAAAAATTCAATAACTAATAAAAAAACAATTCAACAAAAAGTACGCAAGGAAACATTGCAATTAATGCTTGACATAAAAATAGTATGATAAATGAGTTTTTTATATAACGCAAAAAACGTTCCAAGTATGGTAATTTTTGTCTTATAATAATTCAATATTTTACATTATAGAATTTTCTTTTTCTTCTTCCTATTTCTAAAGCTCCTAATTACATCATCAATATCATCATGCTCTGCTCCTGTTTCGTGCCTTTCGACCCGCACTACTGACCTAGTTGCGTAGTCACGATGTCTGGTCTCATCCAGTGACGGGGCATCGCCTACAAAAAAAGATAATATTAAATTTTAATTGTTAGTTTTTAAATATCATTGAACTAGTTCGGTAATATTAATAAAAAAAATTGCAATGAGATTATTTACCTGGTGCACCAGTTGTCGCCACTAACCTAGTTGCGTAGTCACGATGTCTGGTCTCATCCAGTGACGGGGCATCGCCTACAAAAACAGATAATATTAAATTTTAATTGTCAGTTTTTAAATACCATTGAACTAGTTCGGTAATATTAATAAAAAAAATTGCAATGAGATTATTTACCTGGTGCACCAGTTGTCGCCGCTGACCTAGTTGCGTAGTCATGATGTTTGGTCTCATCCAGTGACGGGGCATCGCCTACAAAAACAAATAATATTAAATTTTAATTGTCAGTTTTTAAATATCATTGAACTAGTTTGGTAATATTAATAAAAAAAATTGCAATGAGATTATTTACCTGGTGCACCAGTTGTCGCCGTTGGGACTGTTGCCCTGTCTTCCTCTCTAGTGGTAAGATCCTCAAGGGAAACATTCTCTATCATTTAAACAAAAAATGTTATAAGGACAACCATGAAGGTATAATTAGAAAAAATTATAAGTGGAAATTAATTACCGTCACGGCCCTCACTGATAGTAGCATTGTCGGCCTGGTCCCCACTACAATGATCAGGTTGCACGTGAGGAACATCTACATCTGGCTCTAAAACTGGGTTATTTGCCTCGTCGATAGTGCTACTCCCCTGATTTAAACAAAGTTGTTAGAAATTAAATTTATGGACGAAAAAAAACATATTGAAAGGTTAATGTTTTACCTTATCAGGCATTCTGGATCTTGGGACCTGCCCCAAGCTTCTGCGACGTTCAACTACGGCTTGATAGCCGAAATGGAAAGAAATATTTTTATCTTCCTCTGTAGTTTTTGTTCCGAAGTCATCACCCTACATTACATATGATTGTGTATTTTTAATCATATTTGATAGGATTACAAAAATGTTGGAAGGCGATACAATTAATTATAAGATGTTTAGCTACTTAATTACAATTCTTGCAGCTAATTTCAAGTAGCCGCCCTGGCCTAGCTTGTGATGGGCCTTTTTTTCAATCCTAGCGTTGGTTTCCTTTGAGGTGTCAGGTAACCTATCATCAAATGATTGAAGTTAGATATGACGTAGCAGACTTTTATTTTAGACATAGAGAAAATTAAAGCTATTGAATTAAAGTTGTAATTTACCTTGCGGGTCCAGTTGGCATTTTTCCTTCTTTCTTTGCCCTTTTCTCTTTTCCGTCATGGATGAATGCTCTCCACTCACTCTATGGAACTGTGATAGGATGCTCATATCTAGGGTTAAATTGCAATTGCGTCCTATAGGTGTCCCTGGTATATTTCAAATATTTGCTGGCTACCCGAGCCACCGCTATTCTGTCAAATGTGCCGACCCCAAAAAGGGCTTCTAGATAATCTAGAAGTTCTTTTTTCAGGTTGGAATTCTGGGAATTCCACCCTGTGCGTATGGTTGGGCCAAAAATTACCAACGCATGGCTCTCCAGAAACCTGTAGAACTCATTGTTTCCTACACAGAAGAAGAAGAAGAAGATATTATCATTAATTTAAAAATAAAAATCATGATAAAAATGTTTTAGATAAAGTTCCTGAAATAGTTAAAATATTAAAATTTACTTGGGAGTTGTACATGCTTTATAGGGACACCTTCATCATTCACCAAAAACGTGCCATTAATGGTCCCTGTGGAGATAACACGTGTAGCTCCAGGAAACGCAATAATGTAGTTGGCCATATCAGCCTCATCATTGCCAACACGTTCAGCGGTTGGCTGGGTGTCTACTGGGGCAAGGTGTGTTTCTTGGCTGGCACCTAAAGGAGTAGAAGGTGTACGAGAGGGTTGTTGAGCAATCTCTTGCCCTTGTGTCCCACTACCACCAACACCGGGTTCAACAAGTGCCAGAAAACGCTACATACAAAAGAAATTTTTGTTAGTTTAGTCAATGTAAAAATTAAAAATCAAACCATCACAATTCATGTCATGTAGAACAAAAAAAATATCCTTTTGACTTTTTATTATTACCTGATATCTTTCTAGCTGGCTCATAATATGTTTTATCCTCTGTTCTGTTTCAGGTGTTTGAGGCGCATCTATCAAAGTATTAAATTCTGACCTTGCATCTCGTGCCTTTTTTCACAACAAGAACACTAGAGATAGGGATGAAGAAAGCTCTTCCTCAAAGAGAGAATCATCAGGCGTACCATGGATAGGTGTCTGCATATTTGAACAAAATTAATATTATTTCAATTATGTAAATAACTAAAATACCTTAAGATAGATCGATGTTGGGACTTTACATGTTCTTTCGCTGGCCTCTTTCCGCGATCATCCCATCTCGGGGTTGTTCCTGCACTACTCCGATCAGTCTGCCACATTGCAATAAAATTATAAATGTAAAAACCTGAAAACAATATCTAACTTGAAAACACAAAATGAAAATTGAAATAATTTCTAATAAGACACCGGAAGACAAAATTAGAGTTTCAAATATGCCTTGCATTGAATTCAGTCCTGGAAACATGTCATTGCACATTAAAACACCCAAACAAGAGACGAGTTGACAATGAAGACCTTATTGAATATATTGTTGGAGAAACTTCTAGTAAACTTGTTGTGAAGACCTTAAGGATATTTTTGGAGCAACATTGTTGAAGCTGATGGTATAGAATTGTTGGAGACGATCTTGAAGGGCCTTGAAGTGAAGCTTTTGGAGCAACTATTGAAAAATCCTTAGAGCAGTCAAGTAAGGCACTTTCTATCTTCCATCACCTTTTTCGTTTCAATATCCTTTAAATGATTTTTTTGATATTTAATGTTTGAAATCACGTTATAATTCCTTGATTATATGTGTTTGGGGACTTTCCCTTTGAAATTACCCAAAAATACCCTGGCAATTTTATCTTCAAGATGCATGTCTGACCCTATTGTTCAATATTTTGATTGATAGTATTAAACATAGAGAGTTAGGGGGCTCTTGACTTGGTTTGGTTGGGCCATTAGATCCCTAACATCTACTAGGGAGAACCCCCCTTGAGTTGGAGGAGAGCTAGCCCTAAGTGAAAAGAGGTTGGTGAGGTGACAATGGGGCTATTGAATTACACATGGTATCACACTTTAGCTTTAGGACTTTATCTTGAGAAGTGCGAGATTTTTCTATATCAATTCTCAAATTGTTTACAACACTATTGTTAAGAACTAATAAGAAGTGATGTTGAGTGGTTTTTGGGTATAAGAAACAATACCATTTAAAAACTAGGGTTCTCAGTCCTTGGCATTCCTTCACCTGGGCCTAGGGGCACACTAGAATAATTTCACACTAAACCATGAAAACTTAAAAGTAACTTAACAGATTCATAAAGTAATAATAATCATAATTCCTAATTTCCTATTGTACGATATGATGCAAATTATTCAAACATGAAGCAATGAAGACATGCAATGTCCGAATTTCAAGATTGATGAACCAATACAAGAAGTTAGAAACTACAACTTTGATTCAATACTCTGTGTCCTAACTCTAGGAAGGAATCTAGTTTGTAGTACAGAACATGCATCGCGTATTATCAATTCTTAATTGACAACAACTAAAGGTCATCTACCTCATCAATTCCTTCCCATTTTGTGTTTTTATGTTATATTCCTTATAAAAGTGTCAAATTTCTCTCAAAGTAAGCAACCACTAAATAAAATAAAAAATAGTTGAGATATGATTGATAAATGGTTATTTATTTATTGACAGGATCTTCACAATTTCTTTGGTTGTTTTTCATCTCAAGAAACAAGAAATGACCTAAGAAACTATCGTGATGTAATATAAGAAACAACATGGTGCAATGGCCATTTTCAAAGCCAAATGATGTCCATTGAGGACATGGCCTTTATTTGGTTCCTGTTTCATAGGAGTTTCGGGTAGAAATGGAACTTTTTGTACCATTTCCAGTAGTAAAAAGGGAAAACCTTCTTTTTCCATGGGAAATAATTTACCTTTCCTTTTTCAAGATAATCTAAATCACAAAAAATATTAACTATACTGCACACATTATTGGATAATGTGAAAGTGGAAAAGGAATACCCTACACAAGTGATGCATACATGTACATTTGAACACTAATAGATTTTTGTAGATGAAATGCAATGCTTGTTTTCATTTAAATGTAGGGTTTTTAAAGCAGGGAGAAATAATGGCTGCCAAATTAATAAGAGTTTCTTTGGGAAAAATTTAAATCTTGTATTGGGTGATGAAGATAATAGAGGGTATTGAATCTTGATTCTTGACATCTAGAGAGAATCCTACAGCCTAACACAATCCAATGGAATTGACCAAAAAAACCCAAATAGAGTCAACCCTACTATAGGAGGAAGGGCATACAGTAAGAACTTATCATTTTGCAAGAGCTGAGGGCGAATGTTGTTCTGCAAGAGCTGAGGGCCAATGCTGTTCTGCGAGAGCTGAGGGAGAATGCAGGGAAAATGCTGTTCTACAAGAGCTAAGGATGAATGCAGGGCGAATGTTGTTCTGCAAGAGCACAGGGTGAATGCTGAGGGCGAATGCTGTTCTGCAAGAGCTGAGGGAAAATGTAGAGGGTGAATGATCTTCTGCAAGAGCTGAGGGCGAATGCTGAGGGCGAATGATGTTCTGCAAGAGTGGAGGGAGAATACGCGCATGATATCAGACGTTAATGTAGCACACATGTACATTTGAACACTAATAGATTTTTGTAGCTGAAATGCAATGCTTGTTTTCATTTAAATGTAGGGTTTTTAAAGCAGGGAGAAATAATGGCTGCCAAATTAATAAGCGTTTCTTTGGGAAAAATTTAAATCTTGTACTGGGTGATGAAGATAATAGAGGGTATTGAATCTTGATTCTTGACATCTAGAGAGAACCATACAGCCTAACACAATCCAATAGAATTGACCAAAAAAACCTAAATAGAGTCAACCCTACTATAGGAGGAAGGGCCTGCAGTAAGAACTTACCATTTTGCAAGAGCTGAGGGCGAATGTTGTTCTGCAAGAGCTGAGGGTGAACGCTGAGGGCGAATGCTGAGGGAAAATGCTGTTCTGCAAGAGCTGAGGGTGAATGCTGAGGGAAAATGTTGTTCCGCAAGAGTAGAGGGCGAATGCGAGCGTGATATCAGACGTTAATGTAGCTATTGCGACGGATATGAAACAATAAAATCATTTTTATGTAGCGCGCATATAAGTTTCATATTTTTATGTAGCGCGCATATAAGTGTCGTTATAACGACGGTGGAAAAAGCGTCGCTATTGCAACGGGTGCCTCCAAACGTCGCAATTGTGACACTTAGACATTGTGTCACACTTGCGACGTTTGGAGGCAGTCATCGCAATAGCGACGCTTTGGGCCATAGTGTCGCAATTGCGACGTCTTCCTCCAAACGTCGCAATTGCGACACTTTTCTAAGTGTCGATATTGCGAAACTTTTCTATAAACGTCGGTATAGCGATGGTTTCGGGCGGGATGGAAAAAATTTGGAGAAATTTCCGACATTTGGTCAAAAGCGTCAGAATTTCCGCCAAATGTAGTAGTGAGTGAATGTGAATACATGTGTGTCTCACGGTGGTTCCTCCTCCACCTACACAATCTCAATAGATCACACCAAAATCAGGAAAAAAAACAACCTTTAGAAACCAAAGAAGTGCTTCTCCAAGCACACCACAGGTATTAGAAACTCCCTTGAGTTCAAGTGAAACTCCAAGCACACTAATAATGCTAAGATTCAGAATTTTGAATGAAATTTATGAGCAAGAAGCTGATAATAATAATGGTCTGAATTATTTATTTTCTATGTTTTTTCATATTGATGACCCAATTCGTTTTGAAGATGTAGTAAAAGAAGAATAATGGATTGAAGCAATGAACGAAGAGATTGGTGCGATTGAAAATAATGATACATGGCAGTTAATGGACCTCCCAAAAGGTAAAGAATTTATTGAAGTAAAATGGGTCTATAAGACCAAAAGAAATGCGGAAGGAAATATAGAAAGACATAAAGCAAGACTTTTTGTCAAAGGCTACAAGCCGCAACAAGAGATTATGAAGAAACCTTTGCACCAGTTGCAAGGATGGAGACAGTGACGGTAGTGTTGTTCATAACAACACAAAAAAGGTTGAAAGTCTACCAAATGGATGTGAAATCAACATTCCTGAATGGAGTGTTGAAAGAGAAGGTATATGTTGAACAACCTCCTCGATATGAAATTGAAGGCCAAGAGCACAAAGTGTGCAAATTGAAGAAAGGTATTTATGGGCTGAAGCAAGCACCAAGAGAATGGTATAATAGTATTGATGCTTACCTGATGGATAATGGGTTAGAAAAATGTGATGGTGAGCCCACACTCTACATTAAATAAAATGATGCTCAGATCCTTATTGTTGTTTTATATGTATATGATTTAATTCTCACAGGCAATGAAGTTTCTCTTATTGTTGATTTTAAAGTAGTCATGAAGAGTGAATTTGAAATGATTGATTTGGGCTTTTTGAGATACTTCTTGGGCATATAAGTACAACAAAATGAAAAGGAAATTTTTATTTCCCAAGAAAAATATGTTGAAGAAGTTTTGCAGAGCTTTAACATGCAGCACAACAAAGTAGCAGTAACTCCAACTATTATGGGGTTAAAATTAAGCAAAGAAGATTGCCGCAAGAATGTCGATCTGACAGTGTATACGAGCATAGTTGGTAGTCTAATGTATTTGACTACAACTAGGCATGATATTATGTATGTCGTAAGTTTAATTTACAGATTCATGGAGACAGCAAAGGAGAAACATTGGCAAGAAACCAAGAGAATATTGAGGTATGTGAATGGAACGAAGGAGTATGGTGTTTTATACTTCTCAACTGATAATTTTAAATTGATTGGTTCACTGATAGTGATTGGGATGGAAGTGTACATGATAGAAAGAGCACATCTAGGTATGTGTTTCATTTGGGATCGGGAGCCATTTCATGGGCTTTCACGAAGCAACCAATAGTTGCATTATCAACAACAGAAGCAGAGTATGTAGCAGCAACAACACCAACCTGTCAAGCTATTTGGATGAGAAAGATGCTGAGAGATTTGTGTCATGAGCAAGAAAAAGAAACCACAATTTATTGTGATAATATCTCAGCAATAGCATTATCAAAGAATTATTTTTTCCACAATATAACAAAGCATATTGATGCAAAATATCATTTTATAAGAGAATTGGTTAACAATGGTGAGATTTTTTTACAGCATTGCAAGACAAAGGAACAATTTGCTGATACCCTCACAAAGCCTTTAACACAGAAGAGTTTTGAGTATCTCAGAAAATGTCTAGGAATGACTGATGGTGGAAATTGTGATTGAGGGGGGGTGTTGAAATTTTACTCCCAACCACCACCATGAATAAATAGTGGCATACCCCACAACTTCATCCATTTTTTACAATAGAGAAGGACAAGGTGTTGTGAAGCCAGCTCCAAAAATAGAAGAAAAGAGATATCAATGCCTTAGAAATAAGCCAATTCGAGGGGGAAACCTCCAGTACGTTACATGAATGAACAATTCTTGGATGATACAAATTACAAAACCTCCTTTCTATATATAGGAGTCCATAGGGCCATAATGTAATCCTAGTGAGGCCACAATGTAATCCTAGCCGACCTAACATTAATAATTTAAGCGCACAACAATAACAATATGGGGGTTATAGGGGTACAATAATAACAATAAGGGGGTTACACTAATAACAATAAGGGACTATACTAGTAATATAGGGACCTAACATGCCCCTCTCCTTCAAAAAAGTGTTGTCCTCAATGCTTGAGTAGCTCTGGGTGCTTCTATATAAAATTCTCACCCTCCCATGTAGAATCTTCAGTGGGTAAGTTCTTCCACTTGATGAGATACTTTAAAATTGATCGATTTCGTAGCCGTCGAGTTCTTGTTTCCGTGACCGCTTCAGGTTCCAATATGATTTTTCCTTCCTCATCAGGTTCTGGCAATATTGTTTGAACTGAAAGATTTTCATCTATAACCTTCTTTAAGCATGAAACATGAAAAACTGGATGCACTCGTGAAGAAGTAGGAAGCTCCAATTTGTATGCCATAGTACCAATCTTTTGCAACACTTTTTAAGGACCATAGTACTTTGGCGATAATTTATTATCCTTCTTAGCTTGCTTGAGGGACATTTGTTTGTATGGTTGTAGCCGTAAAAATACCCAATCTCCTACATCAAAACTTCTCTCACTGTGATGTTGATTTGCCTGTTGTTTCATTTGATTTTGTGCCAAATTCAGGTTACCCTTTAAGAGTTGGAGAACTTCTTGTTGATGCTCGATGTGATCTTCCAATGCTTGAACCTTCGAATTTTCTCTTAAAGATGATGTGATGGATGGTGGATGATATCCATAAAGTGCCATAAATGGGGTCATTTTTTCTGCAGTATGGAAGGAAGTGTTATACCACCATTCATCGAGAGGTAACCACTTGACCCATTGTGTTTGTTTATCAGATACAAAAAAACGAAGATATCCTTCTAAACATTTATTTACTATCTCAGTTTGACCATCAGATTGAGGATGATAAGATGAGCTATGAGCTAATTGAGTACCCAAACAAGAAAATAACCCCGTCCAAAAATTTCCAGTAAAAATGGGATCTCTGTCGCTCACAATAACCCTTGGGCTTCCATGTAGCTTTTGAATTCTGTCCATAAATGTAGCAGCAACTGTACTTGCTTTAAATGGATGAGATAATGCACAAAAGTGTGCATACTTGGTAAGTCTATCAACTACCACCATGATGACACTCTTTCCTTCGCACTTAGGTAAACCTGTGATAAAATCCATTGAAATCTCCTCCCAACGTTGACTTGGAATGGATAAAGGTTGTAGAAGTCCTGGGGTCTTAATTGTTTCCACTTTATTCTGCTGGCAAACCAAACATTCCGCCACAAACTTTCGAATATCAGATTTAAGGCCATCCCAAAAAAATTCTTTCTTCACCCCGTGGTAAGTTTTTAAAAATCCTGAGTGTCCTCCTAAAGGAGAAGTGTGCAATTCCAGAAGAATCTTTTGTTTTAGTTGGGAATTATTATAAAGATATAAGCGATCTTTGTACCATAAGGAATCATTTTTCCAACTAAATGTATCAGATGTACTAGGATCTTGCTGCAAATTTTGAATGAGTGTCCATACATCTTTTTCCTTATTCCATTCATCTCTTGCTTCAGTTATCCAATCTGGTTGGATAATAGAAATGGCACAAAGCAATGCTTCCACCTCTTCATTCTTTCTTGAGAGTGCATCTGCAACAACATTAAGCTTTCCTTTTTTGTAAATTATTTCAAAGTCATAACCCAACATCTTTGTGACCCATTTTTGCTGCTCTTCTAAAGATAGTCTTTGTTCCAAAAAGTGTTTAAGACTATCATGATCAGTTTTTACCTTGAAGTGTCTTCCCATTAGGTAAGTTAGCCATTTCTTTAGTGCATGTAGTATTGCTAACATTTCCTTCTCATAAATAGGTTTCTGTAAATACTTTCCTTTGATTGGACGACTTTCAAAAGCAATGGGTCCTCCTTCCTGCATTAAAACTGCACCAATTCCATTTCCTGAGGCATCACATTCCACAATAAAGGTTTTTGTGAAGTCTGGTGTAGCTAAGACCGGTGCTAGGCACATTGCCTCTTTAAGACGTTCAAAGGCCTTAGTTGCTTCAGGAGTTCATGAAAATGCATCTTTCTTCAATAATGTTGTTAGAGGTGCTGCTATTCTCCCATAATTCTTAACAAACTTGCGATAATACCCTGTTAACCCGAGAAATCCTCGCAACTGCTTTATGGTTGTGGGGACTTTCCATTCCTTAATGGCTTTAATTTTGTTAGTGTCTACCTTAACACCCTCGTGAGATACAATATGACCCAGATATTCCACCTCTTGTACTCCAAAGAAACATTTGGATGTTTTTTCATATAATTGTTTCTCCTGCAATAGTTTGAGCACCCTGTCAACATGTTCAACATGATCCTTCCAAAACTTGATGTAGATTAGTATATCCTCAAAAAATACTAGCACAAATTTTCTAAGGAAGGGTTTGAAAATGGAATTCATCAACCCTTGAAATGTATAAGGTGCATTGGTAAGGCCAAAAGGCATGACAAAAAATTCATAATGATCCTCATGAGTTCAAAATTTTGTTTTTGGAATATCTTTAGTCTTCATTCTAATTTGATGATATCCTGAACGAAGATCCAACTTGGTAAAATAAATTGCTCCATGTAATTCATCCAATAATTCGTCAATCACAGGAATGGGAAATTTATCTTTAATGGTGAGCTTATTCAACTCCCTATAATCCAGATACATGCGCCATGATCCATCCTTCTTATGTATCAATACTACAGGAGTAGAGAAAGAACTTTGACTAGGTTTAATTATACCTACCTCTAACATTTCTGCAATCATATGTTCAATTTCGCTCTTTTGGACATAAGGATATATATAAGGCCTGATGTTTGGAGGAAAACTTCCTGGAATCAAATGAATAGCATGATCATTATCACGAATAGGTGGGAGTCCTTTGGGAGTTTTAAACACCTTGGAATGATTGTCCAAGAATTGTTGGAGATCTGCAGAAATAGATGATTTTGATGTTGGAACTTCTAGTGAGCATAATTGTGAAATTACACCTCGTTTTTCTTTCTTTAGAAGCTTTGTCATGAAATTAGAGCTTATTATCTTTCCTTGCTTCCCTGCAATACCCTGTAATTCGACTTCCTTTCCTTCTGAAAAAAATTTCAAGAAAAGTTCTTGAAAATTAAAAGCTACCGTCTCCAAATATTGTAACCATTGTACTCCTAGTACAACATCAGCACCTTGCATAGGAATGGAAAGCATTGGACTCTTCAATACATATTCCCCCATGGTTAGCTTGATATTATGGAATTTTCCAGAGAAATTTATAGTTCTTCCATTTGCAACCATCACTTGAAATTCTGGTGCTGGGTATAGGAAACAATTCAATTCCTTAGCTACCTTACAATGAATAAAATTATGGGTGCTACTTGAATTAATCAACGCTATTACTTTTTTCTTCTTGATATGTCCTTCTATCTTGAGAGTTTGAGTAGTGGTAATGCCTGCCAATGCATTACATGATATGGTTGGACTCATTTCTTCCTCTTCTAGGGCTAGTTCCTGGTTTACATCCTCTTCTTGTTCATTTTCTTCTTCCTCTTCACAATCTATGTAAAATAATTTCTTCTCAGCACACTTATGACCTTTAGTGTATTTACTATCACAACTATAGCAAAGCCCTTTTGCTCTTTTTTCTTCCAATTGTTGTGGTGTCAACCTTGTAGGTTGTGGAAATCTAGGTGTAGCAACACTTCCTTCTTTATAGAAGTGAGTGGTAGGATTCATTGTCGCCATAATTTTACATTCAATTTTTCTTGCCAACCTGAATGCCTTCTCCAAGGAATCAGGTTCCAAAACGCGAAATTCATGTTGGATGTTATCCTTTAAAGTACCTATGAAGAGATCAATCCTGTGCTCCTCTGGAATATCAGTTACCCTTATATTCAATTTTTGGAAGTCCTCAATGTGCTCCCCCACTAAACCCTTTTGTTTGAGATCTATCAATTGGCTAAAGAAGGTGTGGCTCTGTGTATCTTCATAATGTGTTATCATTTCCTTCGTAAAAATTGACCAAGTGACAATTTTTTTACGGGAGCAAAGCCATCGATACCATACGAATGTATTTTGTTCTAAATGTAAAGTTGCAATGCGTACCTTTTGTGTGTTTTGCACATTATGGAGATCAAAATATTGCTCCATTTGTAGTATCCATGTTACAGGATCCTTTCCATCAAACTTCCTCATATTCATTTTTGGAATATGGTGGTTCTTCCTGCCCACATTAGAGTTTATGAAGTCACGATTAACATTTATCTTTTTCTCATCATGATTTTCCTCTACTATCTTTTCACCATTAGGAAACATTTCTTGTATCAACTTTGTGAAACCTTTCATGTCTGCTTTTAGATCATTCTTCATGTTTTCCATGTTGTCTTTAATTTTTTCATCGATCTTAGCTTCCATTTCATACATCTTAGATTCCACGTCTTTCTTCAAACCATCCATCTTCTCTTCCACGCCTTTCTTCAAAACTTCAATTTCATTTTTTATTTCTCTTTGTGAGAGCGAAATTTGGTGCACTTTCTCTTGTAATTTTGATAGATCATGTTGCAATTCTTCATCTTCATGAGTCATAGTAGAGCCTTCTGAAGGCTTAATGGGTGTTGAATTACTTTTATGGGGCATTTTTTAGAACCCAATACTCATATCTATTCTGCAATATGCCCTTGGAATCAATTCAAATTGATTCTTCAAACAACACTTATGCAACTCAGAAAAAAATACACACTTTTTTCTTGCTAAATTTGAGGAGCTCGATATTGAAATTGGATTATATCTGTGATTACGGCTCTTCAATATCTGAAATTTGGCACTGAGGTAGCCTTTTGAATTATCTTTTGAATTCCATAGGTCTGACTTGATTTGGATTCTCCAAGGCAAATTTATGTCCAATCTCCCACAATGACCTAATTATGGACTGGTTCAGTAGAGAGAACTTGTACGACTTGCCACGTGTCACTATTTCATCTCTTAGCTTTGAAATTAATAGCAAAGAAACTAAAATCTGTGTACTTACGACAACTTTTTATGGCACTCCAATCCGATGCTCAGAGAGAGAGTTATGAATATTTTCCCACGATCACCTCTTTGAGATGAAATGCAAGAGCCTGAAAAAGCACTACCTTCCACAAATCATATCTCTAAAAATATTGCGAACCAACCTCTGAAATTTTGCGACGCGTTTCCTCAGGATATTAGCTTCGTGCCCTAAAAATTTCATATTCTGAACCTTTGTCAAAAAAAAATTGTAGCGCAAATGCCACGATGACCTCTTTAGATTAACTTGAAGAGCCTGAAAAAAGACCTAACTTCCACAGATCATATCTCCCAAAATATTGCGAACCAAGCTCTGAAATTTTGCGACGATGTTCCTCAGAAGTTCGGCTTCGCAGGCTAAAAAGTTAAGCTTTTGAAACTTCGTAGAAAAAAATTTATAGCGAAAATTCCATGATGACCTATTTGGAGCAGCAAAACCCTAGAATCAAAAGCTCTGATACCAAATGTTGTGAAGCCAGCTCCAAAAATACAAGGAAAGAGATATCAACGCCTTAGAAATAAGCCACTTCGAGGGGGAAACGTTTAATACATTACATGAATGAACAATTTTTGATGATACAAATTACAAAACCTCCTTTCTATATACAAGATTCCATGGTGCCATAATGTAATCCTAGTGGGGCCACAATGTAATCCTAGCCGACCTAACAATAATAATTTAAGGGCACAATAATAACAATATGGGGGTTACAGGGGTACAATAATAACAATAAGGGAGTTAAACTAACAATAATAAGGGACTATACTAGAAATATAGGGACCTAACACAAGGAGCAGGTCCGAGATCTAGAGGCGTTTCCACACAACCAATAGCAAACCAAGTATCGAGCCATCTTCTGCGTTTATTGTTTTCAACCACCGCATTGACTTATTGTTTGCTCGCATTTCGCCGCCCGTAACTTTTATAGTTTACCCATAAGTCTTTCCGTTGTTAAGTTAAATCCCCGTCGATGCGATATCAGCGGGAACCACATATCCTTACCACATCATATTTTACGCTTATCCTTTTGTATTTCACTTACCGCATTTACCTTTGTTTATTTCCTGCATATCGCACATCGCAACATTTATCACTTACCATTTATGCCCACAATGAAACTTATTTCTTCGCTGATATGATATCGGTGGGACCCACCTAAACCTTTACCGCTCGCAAGTTCGCAATCGCAAGTTATTAAATTTACCTTCCGCCTCCTGCAAGTTATGTTATATGTTTTACAATGCGATATCGTTGTCAGATATCACAATCACACAAGTATAAGTTTTCTCGCAGTTCCAGCAGGCTATGTTATTTTGGGTGCAATGTGATATGTGCCATGTCACTATTGCACGTTGCAGCCCCCAAAGTTTAATGAATAACACCGAGAGTTAAAGATAAAATCTCTGATTTGCGTGGATGCGATGTGGACTAGAACCATATTGCATAATATTTCAGATCCGACCTTTTGTGTTTTGGACGTGTTTTTTCGTGTTTTCCTGTGTAGTTTAGAATATGATCTGTCCTCCGTTTTAATGAAAGAATGGGTCTTTTGATAGCCCAAGGATGACTAGTTGTTGAACGTCCGTTCGAAAATTGAATTGCATTGAATAGATTAGTTTTTTAAGGCTTCGACCATTTGTATTAAAAGAAATGTAATTTAATTTTGTATAGAGAGAGTAAAGGAATAGAAAACAACAATTTGTTCTTGTCTTATGTATTACACTGCCTACGTGTATGACTGTTTAATTTTTTCACAATTTGCTATAGTCTTTGTGTTGTGGGGAAACACATTTCCTCTGTTTGTTGTATTCAGAAATTCAACAATGCAATCTACATTTTTAATTATTTATTTATAGAATTTTGGCTTCTGCGATCCATCGTAAAATTATGAGGAAATATTTCGGTAATAATCACATTCAAATGAACAATGTCGACGCGTTTCGAACCAACCAGTGTGGTTCATCACCAGGACTAGGTGAGAGATCACATCCGGATGTTGAGTTTAAATAGATATAGAAATGGCTAAACTGGCCATTAGGATAACAATTAGTTTGACTTTGAAATTTAAGAACGGTTAGTTCTATTAATTTAATTATTGATTTAATTATTTAATAAAATCCTAATTGCCAGTTTGACTTTGAAATTAGTAACGGCTAGTTCTATTTAATAATTTAATTATTTAATAATATATATATATATATATATATATATATTTATTTATTTATTTTATTCAATTTAGTTAATTAATTATTAATATTAATATTAATATTAATATTATTTATTTATTATTTAATTCTTTATTACCTATTATATAATATTTATTTATTTATCTATATATATAGAAAATGGTAAACAACAGAAAATTAAGAATATAGGGTAGGGATCCAACACCTATTTATATTCTAGCAATCATCTCGATTAAGACTCGTAAATCTCAATAGAGATGACGGTTGGAGGTGTTGGATCCCTGCCTTATATTCTTAATTGTCTGTGATTTTCAGTTTTTTATTTTTTTAAATAAAATTTATATGTAGATAAATAAACAAATATAACATAATAAGTAATAAAGAATTAAATAATAAAGAAATAAATAATAATAATAATAATAAAATAATATTAATAATATTAATAATTAATTAACTAAATTGAATAAAATAAATAGATTTATATATATATTTTATTAAATAATTAAATTATTAAATAGAACTAGCCGTTATTAATTTGAAAGTCAAACTAGTCGTTATTAATTTGAAAGTCAAACTAAACCGTTTAGTCATTGGAGTAGTCTACCGGGGCCGCGTTTTAGCCCGGAAACCTTGCTCGTCGGAAAACTTGGCTGCCCGAATTCGAAGTCATTTTCACGTCGTCGAGTGCCTCGGGATGACGACATGACCCCAATTTTGTCAGACCTCTGGAAGGCGGCGGCGACGGCGAGATGGTGGCATTCTTCCTGACTACTCCTTCTTCCTTGGTCTTTGCCCGTGCCTTGATATGAATTTTAAATTGGTTATCTCCACGCGGGCGGATTTGAATTTTAAATTTGTTACCTCCATGCGCATGGATTTGAATTTTAAATTTTCTCCTCGAGCGTAGAGTTGATTTTTTGTTTTAAATTTGTTACCTCCACGCTCGCAGATTTGAATTTTAAATTTGCTCCTCCGCGCATAGAGTTGATTTTGACCGCCATTAACACAATGTTCTTCAACGGAAAATGCAGAATGGGCTTTTATCCAGCAACAGGATTACATTCTCCAACAAGAGAGCAATAATCCCATCGAAGAAATCTGGGTCAATGTTGAAACTTCAAGCAGGCTATAACGACGTTCTTGTTTATTTTCAGAGCAAGAACAAGGCAGAAAATACTGCTTTTTTTGGAGTTTAGCGTTGCTGGGTATGAAAAGAGGAATCTGAGTAGTGCCTTTTCCATATGTGAATCGATCATTTCAAATCACTGCAAGAGGTTGGCGTTTTTCTCTGGCCACTTCACGATGCAGTTTATATGAATGGAAATTACAAATACTAGTTCATGGTTCAATCAAGTTGCATTGGCCGCTTTATTTTGTAGTGCTAAGTAGCATTTGCGAGTGGATAAAGAATGCATGTTGGAAATATGTTACGAATGCAGTTGTTAGTAGTAAATGTGTCCATTATATTCCAAGGTTACATCATTTTATCCAGGGTCGTTCAAATTGAGAGCCGTGAATTAGAAATTTCTTGCTGATACTAAATATAAGTCCTGAGGTTGTATTAATCCACATTATGTGACGCGTCGCATCTTCAAGAGTAATTTAAGTGTGAAAAATGGGTATTTACAAGATAAAATAGTTCAAACTATTGTAGATTTGTAATATAAACAAATAAAGTATTAGTTGTTGTAAAAGAGAAGATTTTCATTTCAGCAAAAACGTATTAATGGTTTTAAAAGAAAGAAGAATTTCATTTCAAAAAATAACGTATTAGTGGTAAAAAATATGATTCTTGTGATGTTATATGGATATACGTATATAAATTTTGTTTATATTTAATTTTTTTATGTTATTTGGTGAAGTTAATGACTATGCTTTGTTAATTGGTTTAAGGTCTTATAAAAAGTATTAATTTAGTATAATAATTTTAGTAATATGAAGTTTTAATATTGAAAAATAGTGAGTAATGTAGAAATGAGAATAAATTTAAACAATTTTTTAGAATAAATATGTGTTGTAAAATTACAATTATATTATATTTGAATTTAAAAATTAGTTATTATATTTTGTGATTTATTGAAATTTAAATTTGTTTTGAAATAATTAAGTGTTATTAAGTTATTGGAAAAAAGAAAAAAAAAATCACAAAGTATTTAAACTTTGTTTTGAATATATATGTTTATATTGTGTTCAACTTGGTGGTAATAAGAATTTTTTGTGTTAATGCATAATTTTTTATGAAAATCTTAAAAAATAATAATATTTCAAATTGAAAAGATGTTTGGAGACACTGTTTAAAATATTTTCAAGTAATAAATTTGAATATAATACTAGCATAATCATATAAAATAAATGGATGATAAATGCTAGCACAACTATATAAATAAAATGGATGGTAAATGTTGATAAACATCAATCTAAAATAAACATCAAAACACTAATCTCATCATATATCTCATGTTAAAATTTAAAAAAAAAATCATAAAATTTCTAAATTCTAGCTTACTTTTAAATTATTATTATTATTAATTACTAAAAAAAAATAATATATAAGTTAAACATATATACATTTAGAAAAGCATGGAACACGATTCTTAACCATAGGATTTATCTCCACTTTACCATGGAGATTATGACTATGTAAACAGGTGTTGTTACAATACCATGGACTGATACCATGGCTTATGAATATTACATGCCCAAAAATCTGTAACTTACTCTCTATGACACTTGTTCATATGTCATTTTTTGTAATCAATCAATTTAATTAAAAGGGTATAAAGAGCATAACTACTTTGGAGATAAACTCATGATGGGGTTGTTAGTTCAAGTATTAATGAGTCCTCCTTGCAAGGAGAGCTCTCGCTTTGGGTGTCATTTTCTTTATCATGGCATGGCGAACAAACAAAAAATGGTGTTGGGGGTGTACTACAACGTCGAGTGTTTTAAATGCGGGCTTAATTCATTGGGGTGAAAAATGTATGTAGCTCGTGGAAAGAGGCCGAGGTGATATCCTCATCTTCCTTTTCCTAGTATGTTTTGTTTGCGTCGATTCTTGTGGGTTATTTGCATGTTAAGGAGACTTATTTTCTTATGTTTTCGTTGTTCTCTCGGTGTGGACTGGAGGCATTGTTTAGTTGTAGAAAGGTATTTTGTCCTGCACTTCATTCCATTTTTATTATTTGTTACTTGGGCTATGATTTTGTTCGTCCCTTTCTCTCACAAGGTTAGGGCTTGGTATGTCAATTTTCTGCATTTCCATTAATAGAAATTTTGATTTTTTCTTTGGAAAAAAAAGAGGAATGGAGTCATAGAAAGTGTCTATCGAGTCAAAAGAAAAAGCTCTGGTTCACTTAACACACACATTTGCAAAGCCACCACTCTGAATCATCATACGTTGGCAAGTAGCCATAATGACTATAACTGGAGAACAAACAAGAAAGGGATAGGAACCATGACCAACAAAAGTAGTGGGTTACACAACCAACCCTTGCAATCCAAAACTTAAAGCCAATAAGTCGTTCCCCCAACCCCACATAAGGGGACCAAATTCCACTAAATTACCCAACTTAGGGTAGACCAAAGACATAGAGCAATTAAACCCCAGGGTAAAAGTGAATATATAGCAGTCGTCGAACCCAAAGACATGATAAGATTAGTCACAACTTTATTTTAGGAACTCAATTCCACTGTCGTCGAAGAATACCAATGATTCCCTAACACTAACAGAGAGAAAAAAGATACTCTAAGGAGAACCTCAATAACTACAAATAGAACACCACCGTCCCAAAATTTAAACATAAATTGAATTGAATGCAGAGGAAGAAAGAGTACACACCAACTAATTTCCCAGAACACACAATGGAAATGCAGAAAATTGACATACCAAGCCCTAACCTTGCGAGAGAAAGGGACGAACAAAATCATAGCCCAAGTAACAAATAATGAAAATGGAATGAAGTGCAGGACAAAATACCTTTCTACAACTAAACAATGCCTCTAGTCCACACCGAGACAACAACGAAAACATAAGAAAAGAAGTCTCCTTAACATGCAAATAACCCACAAAAATCGACGCAAACAAAACATACTGGGAAAAGGAAGATGAGGATATCACCTCGGCCTCTTTCCACGAGCTACATACATTTTTCACCCCAATGAATTAAGCCTGCATTTAAAACACCTGACGTTGTAGTACACTCCCAACACCATTTTGTGTTTGTTCGCCATGCCATGTTAAAGAAAATGACACCCAAAGCGAGAGCTCTCCTTGCAAGGAGGACTCATTAATACTTGAACTAACAACCCCATCATGAGTTTATCTCCAAAGTAGTTATGCTCTTTATACCCTTTTAATTAAATTGATTGATTAGAAAAAATGACATATGAACAAGTGTCATAGAGAGTAAGTTACAGATTTTTGGGCATGTAATATTCATAAGCCATGGTATCAACCCATGGTATTGTAAGAACACATGTTTACATAGTCAGAATCTCCATGGTAAAGTGGAGATAAATCCTATGGTTAAGAATCATGTTCCATGATTTTCTAAATGTATATATGTTTAACTTATATATTAATTTTTTTTAATAATTAATAATAATAATAATTTAAAAGTAAGTTAGAATTTAGAAATTTTATGATTTTTTTTTTAAATTTTAACATGATATATATGATGAGATTAGTGTTTTGATGTTTATTGCAGATTGATGTTTATCAACATTTACCATCCATTTTATTTATATAGTTGTGCTAGCATTTATCATCCATTTATTTTATATGATTATGCTAGTATTATATTCAAATTTATTGCAAAAATATTTTAAATAAGTGTCTCCAAACATCTTTTCAATTTGAAATATTATTATTTTTTAAGATTTTCATAAAAAAGTATGCATTAACACAAAAAATTCTTATTACCACCAAGTTGAACACAATATAAACATATATATTCAAAACAAAATTTAAATACTTTGTGAATTTTTTTTTCTTTTTTCCAATAACTTAATAACACTTAATTATTTCAAAACAAATTTAAATTTCAATAAAACACATAATATAATAATTACTTTTTAAACTCAAATATAATATAATTGTAATTTTACAACACATATTTATTCTAAAAAATTGTTTAAATTTATTTTCATTTCTACATTACTCACTATTTTTCAATATTAAAACTTCATATTACTAAAATTATTATACTAAATTAATACTTTTTATAAGACCTTAAACCAATTAACAAAACATAGTCATTAACTTCACCAAATAACATAAAAAAATATATATATATAAACAAAATTTATATACTTTTATCCATGTAACATCACAGGAATCATATTTTTTACCACTAATACGCTATTTTTTGAAATGAAAGTCTTCTTTCTTTTAAAACCATTAATACGTTTTTGCTGAAATGAAAATCTTCTCTTTTACAACAACTAATACTTTATTTGTTTATATTACAAATCTACAATAGGTTAAACTATTTTATCTTGTAAATACCCCTTTTTCACACTTAAATTACTCTTGAAGATGCGATGCGTCACATAATGCGGATCAAGACAGCCTCAGGACTTATATTTAATATCAACAAGAAATTTGTAATTCACGGCTCTCAATTTGAACGACCCTGGATAAAATGATGTAACCTTGGAATATAATGGACACACTCACTACTAACAACTGCATTCATAACATATTTCCAACATGCATTCTTTCTCCACTCGCAAATGCTACTTAGCACTACAAAATAAAGCAGCCAATGCAACTTGATTGAACCATGAACTAGTATTTGTAATTTCCATTTATATAACCTGCATCGTGAACTGGCCAGAGCAAAATGCCAACCTCTTGCAGTGATTTGAAATGATCGATTCACATATGGAAAAGGCACTACTCAGATTCCTCTTTTCATACCCAGCAACGCTTTTCTTCCAAAAAAAAAAGCAGTACTTTCTGCCTTGGTCCTGCTCTGAAAATAAACAAGAGCGTTGTTATAGCCTGCTTGAAGTTTCAACATTGACCCAGATTTCTTTGATGGGATTATTGCTCTCCTGCTGGAGAATGGAATCTGTTGCTGGATAAAAGCCCATTCTACATTTGCCGTGGAAGAACATTGTGTCAATGGCGGTCAAAATCAACTCTACGCGGGGAGGAGCAAATTTAAAATTCAAATTTGCGAGCGTGGAGGTAACAAATTTAAAACAAAAAATCAACTCTACGCTCGAGGAGCAAATTTAAAATTATTTAAAATTCAAATCCGCGCGCATGGAGATAACAAATTTAAAATTCAAATCCGCCCGTGTGGAGATAACCAATTTAAAATTCAAATGAAGGCACGGGCAAAGACCAAGCAAGGAGTAGTCAGGAAGAATGCCACATCCGTCACCCACCAACTCGCCGCCGCCGCGGCCTTCCAGAGGTCTGACAAAAGTGGGGTCCTGTCGTGATCTCAAGGCACTCTGCGAGGTCAAAATGATTTTGAATTCGGGCAGCGAAGTTTTCCGACGGGCAAGATTTCTGGGTTAAAACGGGGTCCTGGTAGACTACTCCTTTAGTCATTTCTACATCTATTTAAACTCCCGGATCTGATGCTTCACCTAGTCCTAATAATAAACCACACTAATTAAATGTTCATTTGAATGTGATGCTTCACCTAGTCCTAATAATAAACCACACTAATTAAATGTTCATTTGAATGTGATTATTACCTAAAAATTTCTTCATAGCAATACATTTATATTAATAATTAAACTACCAAACCACCCATCCCATCCCATTGAAACTTTTTCGAGCTAAAATATTATTTTAATTAATAAACATCTACTTCACTGAACGTAATCCAATAATGGAGTGAGTGACCATTTCTAGATTCATTTCTTCCGCATAAGAAATGGTACTTCACGTTCTTCCATCAGTTAAATAATAAATTAAAACCCATGGAAACTGTACTTTAAATTTTATGATGAATTAAAACATTATAGATTAGACTCATTTTACATAGTGTTGATAAGTCGACATCGGATTTGAATTTATAAGTCACGGATAATCCACTCTGGATCTGTTTATTCAATTTCCTGTGCGAAGTGACTTTTGGATCCTGACCTTTTGGTTCTCGCTTCCAACAGCATCCACGTTCTGTTATGTTAATTGATAATTGTGCATGTATTGTTTGTTGTGTGTCTAAAATTTAAATGCGATTCGACAACGTAATATGACTATTCTACAGTACAATATGAGATATTGCAGTTGGTGTTATATATAAGAAACCTGGTAGAAGTGCCAAGGTTTGCATAATTGTTTGGTGATATGATTGCTTAAATTTTATGGATACAAATTGTGTGAGTTGTTTTGAAGTTTTCTAATTTTTAGTGAACACTTTACTTATATAAATGCTCAAAAAACCATTAAATACGATTAAAAATGAGATACTCTCAATGATACACCAATGAGGTCTTTTGAATTCTTATCATCTTTTATATATATATATTAAAGGTTTATTATGTCATTTGAATTACTTTATAAAGAAAAGGAAAAGATCCATTCTACCAAGGCCTTAATAGCAAATGGTTATTCTATTTTTCAAATCAGTAAAGTCTTCCATGTAGTTAGCAAAAGTAATCCCAAGAATTCCCTTTAGTCTCCCCTCAAGATCGCATTCCTCTCTCTAACATCACACTATTTATGAAAGTTCAAAATCCTAGAAAAAAACAATATTAAAACCATTTTCAAGCCTTCTAAAACTTTTAAATAATTATGAGAAATAAATAACACAAATAGGACCCTCAACTTGGCCTTGGACTCTACCAAAAAATTCCAATATTTTATGGAAAATCCTACATTGGACAAAATGGTAGACGGTTTAAAACATTTGTGACACCAGAATGGTGTATTGTGCATATCATGGTGTATTGTACATATCATGTTTATGTTACGAATTTTGTTCCCATGCATATATGTATATCAGGGGAGAGTGCTTATATGATTTTAGGCCTCTAAGCCTATCTTCAAAATAGTGAATCACCCTAGCTATGTAAATAAGTAATCGTACTATTATTAATACGCTACACTAATGTTATAGATGAGTTCGTTCAAAGAAGAGAGTATGGGGTCCAAGAATCTACTAGTGGAAAAGTGGGTCAAAATGATGAGAGAATTAAGTTTCCCATTATCAAAACGAGCCTAAATCCAAATTGTAACATGATTTAAAGTCCTTAATATAATTTCATGAAGTTTTAGTTACAAAAGAGAGTATGGGGTCGAGGACTCTACAAGTGGAAAAGGGGGTTAAGTACTGAGGGGATTAAGTTGAGGGGGATGATTTTTTTTTAAGTGGCGTATAGGAATTTTATATTAAAATGAAAATTTATTTTCTTCTCGAGAACCCTTACATAATTCTTCATTTTCCAAATTTATAATGCATTCAAAAGTCCAAACGATAGAAAATATATGTTTACTATAGTTTTTACCAAATGTTATAAATAGGTCCCTGCTATATTCTCTACGAAAAAATCCTAATAACAATATGTAACTACATAACATCAAAGGGTTTTAAAGTCTAATATTTTATCTCGTAAAAGGCAGTTTTGTTTCATAATATTCTCCATGCAACTTGGTTCATCATCCTTATCTTGTTATTCCTTCCCCAGACATTTTCAATTTTTCTCTTCACTAGTTCCTTGTTATTCCTAGCCTCGTCCAAGGTGAACGTTACTTCATTGCTAAAATTTACCCCAAAATGTAACACTCTAAGGTCCATGGCTCTCAATTTAGTTTGGATCTCAAATTAAAATATTTTCCAACTTACTCTGCAACAATTCATATTTAGTGTTCATTAACAACTCATATGTCTTCCTCTCTTTTTCCTGCACAAAAATCCTTTTCTTCAAGGTGTTCAACAAACCTCAAATAATATTCCTAGGAGCTATTTCATTTTCTCTTGCTCATCGTCATGGTATGATTCCCCTATTTCTTCCATAGTATGACTATACTACTCCTCGCTTCAACGACCAAATGTTAACAATTTTCTCTACTTGCAATTGTTAATACTTAGTAACAATGTAGAGAGAGCCCGAAGGTGAACTAAGCTAAGCCATATATATCCTCATCTACCTCTAGCATGCCACTCTAGAGCATTGATTTACAAGGCTCCCAAATCCATGCCTAAATCATAGAAACTTTCTTAGAATGACTGTTGATAGATATATAAGAAGAATATAATTAAGTCCATTTTTTGAGGAATTGAATGAATTAGTAGGGCTCAAACTCTCCTCACCTAAGTATACTCCTTCCCTCCTTAATATATTAAAAATTATTACCGCTTGTGCCCACATGTTGTTTCCTCCATTCGCAATATGTTATCATGATAAAAAAAAGGTATGCCTTCGATGGGCTTTGTGTCTAAAGGCTTAATGAATGCCTCCATTCCTTTCGTGCATGTGTCGGATTGTGTGCCAAAATCATATTTCTCGAGAGTTTTATTGCTTGGGAAACTTTCATGTTGAATGCATGATCATTTATTCAGATATTGAATCCTTTATAAACAATAAGAGCTGCGGGGTAGCAAGTCCCTGCCGCCAGCCAGCCATAGCAATGGTCAACAATGTAATGTTGCTCAAGCTTGTGTGTTGTTTCACTACCTTTAGTTCAACTGTGAACTTGTTATCCAATTAGTCCAGGTGGTGGGGTAGCAAATCTGACCCGGTGTTGTTTCACTACCTTTAGTTCAACTGTGAACTTGTTATCCAATTAGTCCAGGTGGTGGGGTAGCAAATCTGACCCGGACAGCTAGTGTTGTCTTTTCCGACTATCTGTCAATTTGAAAAAAAAACCCTTTTGACATGCAGTTTTCTTGATTCGAGCTGAAGAATCAAATCTATAGAGGTAGCTTATGAAGTCTATAGAGGTAGAGGTAGCTTGTGTGTTGTTTCACTATGTTTAGTTCAACTGTGAACTTGTCATCTAATTTTTGGCTTTTTCATAGTTCAACTGTGAACAACACGTTCATGATATATTTTGTGCACTAGAATGTATTTCCCTTGAGTCTTAAGATTATTTTGAATTGATTTTAATCTTAGCAGGAAGAATTTCCTTACAGTTTGCTAATTCAACCTAGAAATATAGTATAGTTCGTTAGTTAGTTCGTGCTCCTATGACTGGATTGACCCCGGAGTGGATGGCCAAGAGAGATAGGCTCTACATTTCTTTGGCTTCGAATTGGGTTCATCTATCGTTTTCGTTGAAGTGCATTTATTTTCTAATACGATAACTCAACCAGGAAAATATTAAGCGCCATATTACGCTTCATGATTTACATATAAAAACATTGATACGAAATGGTTTCTATGAATACAAATTTAAGAAGAAACGTGTACTTATGACTGCTGTCACTGCTGCCCACCACATGCTGTAACTTCCATGAACTCTCCATAACTGAAATTCGCCCAAGAACTGACACTTGTAATATCATGCAATTTTTTTTATTTTAAATCTGATATTATTTTCCATGTTTGCAGCTAAATTTCATTGTCCAGCACTTGAATTGGGATAAGGATAGCGTGACATCTCTATTTGAGATCCAATTATAATGACAAAAATCCAAATGAAAGTTGGTAGTTTGCAGTTAGATAACTGAGAGGGCGGTGGAGATAAGAGAGAAGGTCCAAGCGTAAACGGCTTCAAGTGGAAACGATGATGATGTCTGCAAGCATGGTAACAAGGTACCCTATAGTACAGAGCATGAACGCAAAAGGATATGTCTTTTCTGTCAAATCTACCCTGCAGTACAGAGCATGAACGCAAAAGGATATGTATTTTCTGTCAAATCTTCAAATGTTTCTACATAATCACTCAGAAAATGCATCCAAGCCGTCCCCAGGAAGACCCCTGCAAATGTGGCCACAAAAAATATGATGAGACACCAGATTTTAACAATAATTAGGCCTTACACTCTCAAGTTTGGGCTATCACTGGAACTTAAATCATCGCTGCCTCCGTGGGCTATGACAAATGGAATCAGGCCACAATTGATTATGAGCATAACTGCACTTTTAGTTGTTGCAGCAGCCATGGCTGCTGAGATTGTGCTAAATTTCATGGTTCTCCTGGCTTCTTGGTGTAATGGGGATTTTGGGTCTGCTAACCTAAGGGAACCACGATAAATCCCAAATGCCTGAGCGTGTAACTAAGGCTGCCAATCCATTTGCTACCATGAATCCGGACCGACAAGCACTGCCAGCCTAAATAGATAGAGTAAAATTTTTCTATTATTGAAGCAACAAACTAAATTGAAATTGCTTTTGCGCCATCATTGAAGGTGATTTCTTGAATTCCAACAGTTAATAGCCTCGCTACGAGCCAATACCTGGATTACAAAGGCAAAGTAGTGCGACCTCCCTCCAGGTACATTTTTCATTTCATGCATAGACATATTCAAGGGAATTTCACATTATTCACTCAAGCAAGATGCAGAAACACTAGCTTAATATGTGCAGGCAATACAACAATTTAGGAAATAAGAAAAGAACACACCATTAGCTATTAATGAGAAATGACACAGTATTATATACCTATATATGGAGTCAATTTTTGCTAATGGTTAGGTTTTTAAGTTTACTGCGTGTTAAAAACCATAAATAATGTGATGTAGGCTGAGAGAAACTTAAATTGCATACACTTTGTGAATATTTATGGAAACCAAAAAATTGCAGAGACACTTTAGAAATCCACTTTCATAACCTGAAAACATATCACACATCATTCCATTGACTCTAGGAATCTCTCCATCCTCTATATTGCTAACCAGCAAATCCAAATCCATGTAAACATAACCAACTCGGGAATACAAATTGGTCTTTGTACAGATAACACTCTTTTGTACAGATAACTCTTCCCGTGCCAACTGAGAAAACCAACATAACATGACAGCAACAACTAGACTTAATACATACATACAAATGCAGCAATCTGACCTAGACTGGTCAACATAGCTTACTGGAGCCTCAAACTTGGTTCATTCATGGCGATGGCCTAGAGTACCGGTTGGGCATTAACAGTACAACAATGTCTAAACAATTTTATTGCAACTTGGAGAAAACATAGGAAAATCCGAGAAACACTCTATCTATAAACATAAGCTTTGTAAATACTATTTGATCTCAGTACTGCAAGGTTGCCACAACTTCGAATCGTGGCTCTTTGGGAAGAAATTTTTGCTAAGCATAAACATTCATGTAATCCCCAAACATAAACTTTGGGTACAGTTATAGCTCTGAGGCTTCCTTGGGCTGCAAGAGAAGCTGTGGAGCAAGGGAAATGACTGCATCAAACATTGGATTGTAAAACGACAGTATGTTACAGCAACAAGAAGATACAGAAATAAGGTCCTGACAACAATACCGTGGAAGGGCAAGGGTTTGAAATGCCCAATTTCATTTCAAGAAATCCTTTCGAGCATTTCTGCATTCATCCCTGGCTTCGGTAAGATGCCCCTATAAGCCTCCTTGCTGTTTTTATAAGCTTGCTACAAGGTGGTGTAAATGACACCAACATGTGCATGGTGGTGTATGTGTCAAACTGTGTTGAAACTTTGATTTGATGCTGCCAGAAACATTGATAGTCAAACTTTGGTGGCACTCTCATATATAGCACTCTTACATATAAGCATTTAATGTCTTCAAATAATGCTAGCATTAACTTAGCTATCATTTAAGTTTTCTAAAATATGAAATAGATTCATAATTTAATCTATGTTTCTGCCTCCCCGCCTTGGGAAGAGGCCAAATAAGACATTGGTTTAAAAACTTTGGTTAGAGCTGATCAACAATCAACTAATATTTAAAATACTTTAGTTATAAGTGATCGACTTTGATTAAAAAATAATCGAGACTAATGCTAACTTCCTCAAATCGATTACAATAGTCCCAACCATGCCTGCGGCTGGGACTAGTAAAGCTTTGATCATAAAATTTAATCCCTACACAATGCTTTATAAATAAAGTTTTAATCATAAAAGTTAATCCCTATATTCATGGTATAGGTGAACAGGTGAACTTAATATGAACCTTTGATCCAATTCTAAAGTCCTTTCTCCTGTATGGTTTCTTTTTTTTCAATGAATTGTGTCATATTCCTATACACATCGAAAAATTCAATTTGTTCAAATTAAAGTAATTGAAAAAAAAAACTTTAGAATATAGGAGGAGCTAAGTTTTGTGATCCCCTAGCTTTGCAGACATTATGAATTAGGATTATTGAGTCTTCAAACGTTAAGACTTTGGTGATTTTCTCTGCTATTGCTAATTCTAATCCCTACAAAAGTGCAAGATATTCAACTTAGTGGTTGGTTTCTACACCCAAGACCAAAAGATATTGAGTTTCTATTTATTTATCAAGGAAAAGGATAACCCCTTTTTCTGCTAACTCCCCCATGGAAATAATCCAATATTAAAATGATCCTAATGAAAAAATGTAACATGATTTTACGCCCTTAAAGTGATTTCATAAAGTGTCCCTTTTCAAAAAAGGCGCATGAACATAACATGAGAACTTTAGTGTTTATGTCATCATTTCATTCCATCATTATGATTTAGGTTGATTAATTTAAAACGTGAAGGGGAAAATATTGTGATCCAACAAAATTGGTACCATCTTTATCTTATGTGGATATTTGGTAATTAGATATATGTTTCCTAAATGTGACAAATACTTGGTACCTCAAAACTCCTAAATTAACATAGAATTAATTCGAGGGATCTGACTCTCAATGTTACGAGGTTGGAATACCTACAAGGGTGGAAGCATAATAAGATGGACTGCATACCGGGGTGCACTACATTAGGTTGTGTAGAAACTACCAGTTTTAGAGAGCCATGTCAAGCTTAGTTGCTTCACAAATTCTTTTACTATAGTGGATTCATAGTCCCAGTTAAGAGTTGACCATTTGCTAAAGTGGATTTATGATTTTCTGAAACATGTGAGGCTTATATCCAATTGGTGCTATTGTTAAAAGATAAGTGTTCCTTTTATGTCTATATGTTTTTTTTTGGTTGAGTTTACCTCTTTTAATTACACCTTTTTCACTTTTTTAATGAGTTATGATATGCTTAATGTGATTTGGGGATATGTATACGTGTCAATTGCATGGTAGAAGACACTAAGAATGCATAATAGAGAACATAAATGGTGGTCACATTACTATTATAGGTTTTTGGGTATTTTTATTTATGGTACTTGTATGAATTTACTTTAAGTAAAATTTTTAAAGAATGGGATTTTACATAGTGTAATACCCCTTAGTGGGTTACAAGTGTTTGTTGCAAAGTGTAGCCATATGGGCCCATGTTTTCCTACAAGGGAAAATTTATGTGTTTAAATTTTTTCTTAAGGAGAGTAAATGTAATTTTTTTATGATTCAATATTATATGAGGAATGGTTGGATACTACACAAAATACAATCTCTAGAGGTGTAGATTTGAGAAATTGATCACTTCGAAAGTGATGTTCTAGGGGCCACAGTTGAGAGTATTCCATTAGAGAAGAGTTTCCAAATGGGGGGAGATCCCAAATTCTAGGAGGAATTCAAAGGTAGAAATCCAATTATAATAATAAAAATATAAGTATAATAGTCAATTGGGTGAATGGAAGATTGGATTTACTGAATTGATAGAAATTCTTAAAAATTATGAAATTATGTAATTTTCTTTCTTCTTTTGTATTATGACATGAGTATCAAGGTATTTCAATATGGGATGTTGACACATATAGGAGAATAGGTAGTGAAAAAGTGTCACAAATGAATGCAATGAGAACTTCAAAGTCTGTTAGATCACCTTCTATCACCATTATATTCGATATCCATCACTGTTTTATGATGCTTTTCATTTGGATCATTAGATTCATCTAGTGAACATGTAAAAGTTAAATTGTTCACATGTTCATGCCCAATATCAATATGAGATATTGTTCAAAATAATCTCAACTAGTTGTTCCATTAGGACCATAAGTAAAAATAAATCCCTCACAAATACATTCCTAATATGATATCTCTATCATTGATATAAGATCAATAATGATCATAAAATCCATTGGATGCACATGTTTGGTCTAATACATGATCATTTTCATGTGTAATATTGCTATAGAATGCCAATTTTCTTTGATGAAAACCATCAGATCTATTAGGAGACTATGTTTTGAGGGAATATCATGCAGGTTGAAATGTGATATTTATCTCCACTGTAAAATTGAATCAATCATGGCCATCATGTCCATCTAGAAAATAACGTTGTTGTTAAGTAGCATATGATATGAATTATGGAACATTGATCTACTCTTAGATCAACCATCCCATTTGTGAATGTGCAAGTTTTTTGTTGTAGGGAAATAGTGGGAAATGGACCTCTCTTGTTTTTATGACTAGTGGTCATGTGCCTTGTCGATTAATCCTATATGAGGTGGGACCCTTCTCACACAATGGAATTCCATAGGTTTCCATGTAGATCATGGGGCTCATGTAGGGCCAAAGAGAAAGAAAGTAGGAAAAAAATTTCTTGGGTTCTAAGTTTTCAGAAAGGCCATGTACACTTACATTATGTCCAATGAGAAGTAAATAGGATATATGCATATAAATTACGAATTTGATAGCTTAAATGTTCATAGAGGTGGTCTATATATCCATAAACCATTATATAATAGAGTTTCCAAAATTTTCAACCAATTTGGGTGCTATAGTAGTGCGACAACCCTTCTTCTACCCCCCTTGTAAATGTCACTATGAATTGTAATTCATGTAAAATATATGGAAAATATAAAATATGGTTTAGTTGGAGGAGTGGAAAAAAATTTAGAGACTAAGGAGGGGAAGCTTCTTGTGTTGAGTGAAAACCTAAGCCACTTAATTTATTCCCCACCTAGCTCCCTAGAAATTTAAATTATCTACTGGTGTAGACATTGAAGTGTGTATGATACATTTCTAACAAGTACGACCCGTGCTATCCTTATTATCATGGGACATGTTGAGAAATTAAACAAGAAAGAGAGGGAAAAAATAAAAGGGACGTGCATAAGCGGGGTGAAGAAAAGTGGAAAAGGCAGAGAGTCACTGGCATAACGAACACTCCAAGTTGAAATATTCTTGGAAAGGAGTGATTGGGTGGGAAGGGTGCCCACAATGATCAAATTTTATCATAATGTGATTGAAGGGGAAGTTGGTTAGTCACATGAGAAAGTATAGAGGCGCAAAGAAAATCATGTGTAGGAGCTAGTGCATTCATGAAGAGCTTGTTGTAGAAAACCTTTGCAGCGATATTGGGACATTGTTCCCTACATTCTGGTGAGTCCTTATCTGCGCATTGGTGTTAATATTATGAATATAGCTCACGGAAATACTGATTCACTCAATGCTTGCCTTGGATTTGGAGAAAATACACTTTTGAGTTTGATGAGGTACCTAGAGTAAGAGAACTTTCACTGATTCTTGGTTGAGTTTCCTGTAATATTTTCTGAGAGATAGAGTGGGTCACTATAGTTCTTACTACTAGGGAAAAATTTCTAAAACACCTAAAAAGTGTAATCCTCCTCTATCTGATTGATTTTTTATGTGAATACCCTTGAGAACTTAACTCATACATGATTTATTGGTTTTTTATTTATTTATGGAATAGTAATAAAATAATGCATGATGTATTAGGGGATCTGATACTAATGTTTGGATAGAATCTATACAAGGATATTGTGTTTCAGTAGTTGAAATCATAAATTTCTCTTAGCCAGGGATGTTATTATCGTAATTTCATTAATCGATTTATTTATATTCCAGTGAGCATATTCTATTTATGGTTAGTACTTGTATTGGATGTGCTTGATATGAGGATGTGTTCCAGTGAATAGGGACATTGTAGGAAAAGTTGGGCTCCTAGGAGAACCTTAGCTAAATCCCTTAAATGATTGAGAAAACATGAAAATTCTATAACTTTGAGTACATAAAAAATTCTCCTTATATTTGAGAATATTTGGGTGAATCTTGGTGATCTGAATGTGTCTGGGAATTCATACATCTAATAGAATGGTCGTGGTTCCATATCGTAGTGGAATCATATTTATGATCAACCAAAATACATTTGCGAAAAGGTTAAGTTGAGGTGCACCCAAGGTGGGGATCAATTTTATGTAATCCATGTGGGGCCTAGATAAGTGGTCCAAGGCCATATATTTAGAATGGAAGAAATAATTTTGGATGATAGATGCAATAGATGCATCTCATTGCATGATTCTTTTGGGTGTAAAGAGCACATCTAAGGATCCATATTGTTTTTTGTGTGATAAAGCGTGGGAAAAATGGATTTCCATGTGAATCGAATATAATTTATAACATTGAATTTAGATGTGAAGGAATACCTAGTGGGGTCCACGTGTTAGTCTATATCACAAGGGTTATGTGGACATTTTCCATTCCACATTGATGCAAAGCATGATGTGGATCCACCTAGGTGGGGTGGAAGAGCAACACAGGAGTCACATGGGAGTAATCTGGGAACCAAAAGTGCCAGAGAAGTGTCACATGGGTGCCACATGGTACGGCCTGACTTATGTAGCAAATATTAAAATGGTTAAAATTTAAATGGGAAAAAAAATTGATGGGGGCATCGAATCAACACAAATTTATATCATTAGTAGGCTCATGACGAACCATACGCATTAGTGTTCTCCAAAGATAGTTCCTATAACTTTTTGAAAGAAGTTTTTTTATAAAACCATCTTCATAAGAAGACCATGGAGTTTATATTAGTTAAAAATAACACCTCCCACTAGGCTGAAAAACTATAAGTGGGTTGGAGGGGATATTAAAAGAAGTAAGAATTCCATCATTTCTCAAAAATTTCACCATTTTTTAGGTCATAATCTTGTATGGAATTTTTGTAGAAAAATACTATTTTAGGTGGAAAAATCCAATGAAACTTTTTGTAAAAAAACTTAGAGATATATTTCAAACGATATAAAGTTAGCACGAGAGAGGTATGCCTAAAATATTAAAGGGGAAAATAAAACACCAATTTACTTCTAGAATGTTTAAATATCTAACTAAAATAGAGCTCAAATTTGGACATAAAATTAAACATTGGAAATCTCTTAGACATTAGAACACAACCATGGAGTCAAATTTGAAATTTAGTTGTGCAAAGTCTCAAGAAATTAACATAAATGTACTGTAGAAAAATAATAGGAAATTGGAAAAATCTAACCAAATATTCAAGAAACCATAACTTCCATCCAATAGATTGGAATTAATCAACTGAGTAGCCAATGGGAAGGTATTAAGTAGGAGACTAAATATAATAAGTCATAGTTTTTATTTGGGTAGAAAATTTTCTCATGAAGTAAATAAAAGGTATCTCATGGACTATAGGATTAGGTTAAACATGAGAATCAATCATATGTATGATGCTTAAGGGTCCTCTAGCCAATAAAAATAAGTTAGGGGCATGAATATCAACATTGGTAGTGCTACGAAAATATTAAATGGATTTGGAAGGGAAAGGTGAGGGAACATAAAACTAAAGGAGACCATGAGGGGTCTCAGAATGTAAGTGATGAACTATATGGCTAATAATGAATGTTTTATCAAGGAAAAACGTTGCATTAATATGAATATTCTCCAAAACATGAATAATTTATATAGGAAAGTAGACAAGAGATGTTATTGAAGGGAACTATAGGAACACAATTTTTGAATTTATGTGGGAGGATGCTCGAAGTGCAATGAATTCTTGGAGAGATGGTAGGTATCAAGACCACTCACCAAGTCATTTATCGAAGAGGGCTTATGTATCCTTTGATTCTAGAAGTAGCCTAATGATATCAATTGTTAGAAAACAAAATGGAGATCTGAATCGAATGAACTGCAAGGAGGGATTGGGAAGATTAATCCTCCTACCTTTGATGGTGAGAATGAGAATGCAATGAAAGTTAAATCTTGTTTTCTTGGGATAATGAAGTGTCTCTAATTGTATAAATACTCATCGAAATTGGAGGTTTGAATTGAAATTTATTGGTTATAGGTAAGATAAACTATATGGTGAGATTAGTTGAAGGAATTTGAGCACTTGGATGACAATAATATCTCATGAAGAAAGTTCAAAAATTATTTCCCAAATAAGTGCTTCTCAAAAAAATACTATGAAAGGAAAATGCAAAATATATTTGAACTTAAGATGGGGTGCATGACAATGGATGAGTATAAATGGAAATTTATTGAGATAATAAGGAATGTACGTTTTATTTAGGATGAAAATATAGAACACAAATATATTTGTGTGGTTTACCACAATTTTACAATGAAAAAAATTAAATTTTATAATCCCTAGTCTTTGCATGAAGTTATTTATGCCCCCCTAAAATGACATATTTTCCACTAACATTGACTACCCTTTTTTTCTATTTTTTTATTCTTATCATAGTATTGTATTGAAGACTTCCTTTGCTACTAACAATACATTTATACCTAAGGTATGTTTTCCTCGTGGTTTATGTCATTTTAAGAAATCATACTAGTGTGATTATGGGGGAAATTATCCTTTTGTGCTTACTAATGAGAATAATTTTGAGACACTATTTGAAATAGGCCACACTATATACTGTTATAGGCGTTGGTGTTACTACGAGTACTATCATATGTGCCACTACAATTTTTATGACACCCATTAGGTATGTTGTTTCAAAAATAAATAAATTACATTACTATAGCACCTATTGTTGTTGTAGTAGAAAGTATGATTGTAGTTTTATGCAACCTACTAGTATGATACAATTGTTACAATAGCCATCAAAAATTGTTTTGACACCTTTCGCTACTATAGAAATTGCTTTTTTATGTTGTCATACCTATTGTTTCTATTGCTATAACACCCATTTTTGTTGTTGGTGTAACATCCATTGCAATAATACCTTTCATTTTCATGCTATTACACGAACACCACGTAGCTAGCACTACTAATCCATGTTATAGTGACAGAAAATATTACAACACATGAATTCATGGTCATTACAGTTATTTCTAATAATTAATTAAGTCGATGGTGCGCTATTTTAGAAAATGATAGGGACATAAATATGAGATAGTTGGAGTGCATTAGTTGAAAAAAAATGCATTAGTGCCTTTTTTACAGTGTTTTTATTCACTTACGTGGATGTTAGGACATAAGTTCTATTTTCTATATATCTTCATTGAGATACTAGAAAATTGTTGATATTATAATGGATATCATCAACCCATTTACCAAGATAATTCATTGTAAGAATTGTATAAGAACTTTGATCACTTTTTTTTTTGGTAAGTTGAGATATTCTATTAATTTCAAAAACATAAAGTTACATATGATACAGGCTGGGTTGGAAAGCTGTGCTTAACCAATCCCAACCTTTGTTACACTATTTATGGGCTGCCTCAGGGGAGGAAAATAGCCCAGAAAAAACTTAGAACTGAGCAGTACATTATCTGCAGTAGCGCTGACATATCTAAAAACTACAAAGTAAATGGTAGAAGAAAAGCCCTGAGGGCGAACATGAAAAAAATAGAGGATAACTATGCAGTTGTGCAGACATTACTCATCATATTCATCACTTTTGTTGGCGTTCTACTCCTTAATAGGAAAAGCTGGAGCTTGTGCAGCAGCCGCTTCCACATTGGCCATAGTATGCTTGGGAATGCTCATAGGAGTGCAGAGGATGGGGGAGTCTGGGTCTACGCCATCTCGAACCCGTGTCCAAATGCCATTGGAGTCCATGACCCAGATGTCCATGTCCTTTTCATTCTTCTCTGGATCCTTCAGAGGAACATGATTGAGTTGAAAAGAGTACGCTTGGGGGGAGGAGGTGGACCTCCTAGAACCACAACCACCTCTCTACACAGCTTGCCTAGAGGATTCTGCGCGCTTCTCGGAATCAGGTCTTTGTCTTTCAAAAGTGTTGGTAGAGGAGCCATCAATCGACTTGAGACGATTATACTCTCCATGATGATATCATCCTGGCAGAGCCTCTCTCTGTCCTCTGCGGATAGTGCATTGGCGAAGTCTAGGAGCTATTGCGTGCCTGGGATGGGATGAGCAGGTCAGGAGAAACATAAGCACATAGGGCTAAGAAAAGGAGACAATAATAACACTCAAGCTAAAGGGGAAGAAATATCTGGGGAGAAGATTTGTAAGATGGAGAGTGGAAATCCAAAGGATACTACGCAGCTGCACACTAGGACAAGGGCTTCAGAGCCATTTAAAGTTGGTGAGAAGCTAGAGAAGAGTGAGGGGAGCAAAAGGAAAAGGTAATAGGCTGTGTGAGGAAAGGCACATATAGCTTAGCGTTATAAATGGGAGGAGATGAGATCTTTGAGGATGGCTATGAGTGGCCTTCGCACATATCTGCGTGCTATTATTAAGCACCTGAGCAGGCTCGGTGGAGGAGGTATGGCTACGATACTGGATAATCATGATGGAAATTTCCTGTGGATGTGACCAAAAGTGAGGGCTCTGTGACTGTGAAGCAGTAGTTCCAACACCTTAAGCTTGTGGGCAAGTCTCCAGCTATTGGAAACTCTTGAGGAAGACATGCCTTGAAGGATTATGGTGTCAACCATCGTTATGATTTTCGAGTCTCCCTCCATTGCTAGAGGGAAGTAGTGGAATTCTATGTCAATTTGAATACCCTATACCTGTCCTTCCAGTTCAGCCGAATTATTATTGTTCCATCCTATATTCCCATAGTATGTCCTGAGAGGATTTCTCTGAGAGTTCTTGATGATGCATCTGAAACCTGCATTACCAGGGTTACCTTTGGACACCCCATCAAAATTTCATTTGAAGAAGCCTTTGGAGGGAGGAGGCCAGGTTTCTGGAGTAGGAATTATACCCACGCTTCTTGTATTGATGTCCATGGGAGTTTTTAGACTCATGTGCCAGTTGTTCCAGATGTGACATTCTACTGCCACTGTGGGTAGGTCCTCTTGACTCCATGCGTCTAAGGCTAGAGTTTAATTGAGGTTGTTCTGAATGCTATCCCAGAGCTGATCAGGAGTGGAGAAAATTTCTTTGAAGATGCGGCTGTTTCGTTCGTTCCTGATGTTTCAGATGAGGATACCCAGAATGATTTGCCATATTCTATTCAGAAGGATACTGGCGTAAGGATTATCCTGCTAGCTATTTATGGTGTTTATAATTTTGTCTCTAGCATGGTTGGAACGGCAACACAAGACAACAATTCTATCCCATAGGAAATTGGCAGTAGGACATTAGTCCAACTGGTGGTAGATGGTTTTTGAGTTGTCTTAACATTAAGGACATCTGGAGGGCCCTACAAACCCTCTCTTCAAAATATTCTCCCATGTGAGGATGCATATTTTACTGAGCAGCCATAGGAATGTAGCTATTTTGGGCCACAAATTGGCTTTCCATATATATTTCCAGATGATGTCGGCTGGTCCAAGATTTTGCTGATGAAAGATGTTGCAAGCTTCCTTGGTTGAGTAAGTTCTGTTGGGCATATGCCCCCAGTGAAGGATATCAGGTCCTATTTTAACTTTGATTTTCCTTTTTGTACCAAGCTCCTCCTAGATTTCTGTGTATCTTTCATTGTTCTAGTTTTCTTGCCATTTGCTTGTATGAAGCCATTTCTTGTAGCCTTGGGAGATGTCGCCCATCCAGAAGTCTTGAGCCTTCTTTATTTTCCTTCCATGGAGTGCTGCCCTCCATATAGGTCTAAAACATATGGAGGAGAGGCTTCACATCTGTTGCAAGAAGTCCTCCCACAATCTAGCTTGGTTACCACTTCGCAACTCCCAGAAGCTGTGATTTTGGATTATCATTTTTGATTACTAGCTACTTTCCAGATTTGGGAACCAGCTAGATCTAACTTGTACCTAATGAGATCCTCCTTTGGCCAATATAATGCATACTTGGTGGTCCATAGATTGGCCGATGGTGTGTTGGGGTTGGAGACCCATTTCCACTACATGTTGGATCCCACTATGGTATTGGTGTGCTCAGGATCCAAAAGTCCTAATCCTCCCTGAAGTTTAGGGGTGCAAACATCGTTCCAATTAACTAAAGCCCATTTGTTCTTTCCTTTTGTGCCTCCCCATACAAACGATAATTGTAGATTACACATGGATTTTAGGACCCAATTGGGGTCTGCAAGGATGGAGAAGAGATAGATGGGGAGGGATTGCAAGACGAACTTAATGGAGACAAGACAACTCAAAATGTTGAGGGTACGGTGAGTCCAATTGGAGAGCTGAGTTTCCATTTTTTCTAGAATTCTCTCCGAGAGGGGTGATTGATGGTTGAATTAGTTAACGAAGCTTCCAGGTATTTGGAGGGAAGAGAAGCAATAGAGAATCTAAGAATGCATGCAATAGTACGTTGGGTTTGAGGGGGGGTATAGAAGAAGAATATCTACAATTTTTCAAGGTTGACCTCTGTGCCAGAGGCTTTAGAGAATGATTCAAGAACAGATTTAAGGGTTTGCACTTCCTGGACTGAGCGGTAACCCATGATCAAGTTATCATCCAAAAACTGCTGGTGAGTAGAGTGGGGCAGGTTGTGGAGTGGTAAACCAAGCAAGGCACCAATCATGACAGAGCTCTTGATAAGGCGACCCAAGCCTTCTACCATGATGATGAAGATGAAGGGAGATAGAGGGTCCCCTTTTCTTATGCCTCTCGAGGGGTTGAAGGTGGCAAAGGGGATTATATTGAGAAGGATGGAGTGAAAGGGAGAGGTGATGAGACTCGTGATCCATCTGACCCAGGTGTGACTGAAGCCAAAGGCTAAGAGGAAACTTTTGATGTAGTCCCAGCTGAGTTTGTCAAAATATTTGGATAGGTCAATTTTGAGAAGCATACTGGGTTTTTTGGCGATTTTGACAGAGTGAATGACTTCATGGGTTAAGATGATGCCATCTAGAATCTTTCTCCCTTCCAATATCCTATTTGCTCCAGGGAGATGATGAGTGGCAGCAGCTTCTTTAGCCAGTTAGCTATGACTTTGGAGATAATTTTATAAATGACATTGCAAGAGCTATAGGTCTGTACCTACTTGGTGAGGCTGCTCTTTCTTCTTTTGGAAATAGAGTGATGAAGGTGGCATTTAGCGCAGGTAGTAACTAGTTAATGGACTATGATTCCTCCACAACTCCCAATACTTTGTTTTGGATGATATCCTAGAAGAAGTGGAAGAAGTTGGTGGTAAATCCATCAGGACCTGGAGCTTTCCCTTCTTTCAGTTGGAAGGTTGCATGTTCCACCTCAACTAAAGTGTTAGCAGCGAGTAGTATCCTGTTATTATCTTTTGTTATCAATGTGGGGATATGTTGGGTGATTTTCCCAATGGCTTCCTACCTTTGGTGGTTGGGCTCCTAAAGGATGTCCCTGAAATTATTGTGCAGATCCTCAATGATGGCCGCTTGCGTTTCCATCCTTTCCCCCATTTGGTTCTTGAGAACTGTGATTCTATTGTGCATCTTGTGCTAAATAGTGGAGCGGTGGAAGAATGTGGTGGTTCTTTCTCCATCTTAGAGCCAGATGATTCTTGATATTTGTCTCTAGAGGCCTTCTTCTTGGTTCCTTATTTCTTCCAACTGAGTAGTTAGGAGTTGCTCCTGGTGAGCTATCTTAGCTGTGCACCCCTCTTGGATGATATTCTGTTGCAACTTCTTCATTTTATCATCTAGGTCTTTATTTTCTGTGAATATATTGCAATTTTTTTTTTTTTTTCCAAACTTTTAGTTGACCTTTGATAAGTTTCAATTTTGTCTAGAACTGGAGAATTTTGGTGCCTTGAGAGGGTGCTAAGGAAGACCACCAGTTGGAAACCAGTTCCTTGAACCCCGGGTGCCTGAACCAACAATGTTCAAAGCAGAAAGGATTAGGAGTGTGCTTACCTAGTTGGAGCCATCGAAGTTGTATTGGCCAATGATCAGATCCATCTGCGGGGATAATGGTGGTATCTAAGTTACCTCCGAGGTAGATAAGATCATCGGTGATGAGGAATCTATCCAGATGTGAGGCTATCTAATGGGCACCCTGATATGGATTTATGTAGGAACACAACATAATACATATATAACCATAAACAAAGACATGCAGTGGAAATAATGCTTCATTTTATTAATAAAATAATGACTAAAATATGCTTACAGACATAATGGAAATAAAAATAGCTAGGGTCCTAGTAGCGTATCTCTGAGAAGAGATGTGGCAGATATAGACCTATGAACTGTGTTACAATAAGTCTCGAGGGCTTATTTATTATGGAGAAACAATGGAGAACTCTAAACTTCCAAAAACCTAACCCTAGGATATGAAGCACCAAAACTATGAGCCTCGTTTGGGTAAATTGGTGTTTCAAATTCTTGGGGACATAAATTCGGCATATGATCTTCGTTTAAAACGTATCACACCTCATTAGAAATATCTATTTGATGAGTACAACTTTGAATGTGGAAAACATTGATCCATGGACCCATGTTGCTCCCCGTTTTCCCAAAAAATGTCATTTAGGGCCTCAAAATGGCTCTGGAAGTTCAGGACCTGAAAAAATGCTAGAAATAGTAAGTTGTGCTGCAATTTAAAAACTAAAATAACTACTGGTGGTGGTTCAAATGGAATAGGTGGGTGGCCACAAATATCCACCTGGATCATTAAGGCCCCAAAACGGCTTCAGGAGTGCAAGACCCGAAAACCTGCAAAAAATAGTGAGTTGTGCTGAATGTGAAAAGCTTCAAGAATTGATGGTGCAAGTCCAAATGGAATAGGTGGGTGGGAACCGATATCCACCTGGATCATTCCTCCCTACTTAGGAAGCAATGGTCCCCATTGCGTTGAGATCCTCCATGAGATGAGGCAAATTCTGTTGAACTAGATATTAGACTTTTTGAAGATGTCATGGACCTATGGGCGGACATGCTAGATGCATTTAGTCATTTTGGTTTATTTATCAGCCTCAGATAGTACATGTGTGGATTTTGTATGTGTATTTATAGGAGGTATGGCAACATCAGGAGGCGGTGCGATGGGGGTTAGATCAGTGGAGTGCTTGTCTTGACAGTGTAGAGGAACCTCTGTGAGTGAGGAGAAAATGTCCTCGTATTCCTCCATGACTTTGTCCATTTGCTGTAGTCGTGCAGGGGAGTCCTATTTCGAGGTTGTGGCCACAATATTCTTCTTTCACTTTGAGCGAGTTGTAACGAAAATAAATTTCCTTGTTTGGGAAACAATCTTACTGCATTGTTTTGCAGTAGTCAAAGAGATGACAGGAAGCAGTACTACCTCTGGTATCCTCTACAAGTTATTTCCCAAAGTAATAATAACAACACGAGGCCTAGACTCATACATAGCATGTCGCCTCCACAAGTATGGTTGGCTCAATAATACATCAGCTACATCAAGAGGAGCAACATCACATACTACCTCATCCGTGAATGGCTTAATGTTGTACGGAAGGTGGCAATGTTGGCGGATGCAGATATCTTTTCCTAGGTGAAGCCACCCGATGGTATATGGCTACAGGTGTGCTATGGTCAGTAGGCCGAGCCACTTCACGACCTCTACTGAAATTAGATTATTTTGGCTTCTGCTATCAACAAGGAATTGCAGTGGAGAACCCTTTACCCACATCTGCGAATGGAAGAGGTGCTCTCCCTCCTCTGGATCCTCAAGATCCTCCCTCTGGATCTTGGTGGTGGCAACAATGGCATTGAGATCCGCATTAATGATTTCATTCCCTTTGTCATTTCATTTTTCTGGTTCTGACTTAGGATCAGAATATACATTTGGTTCATGTGCCTTTAGTTCGACCACCAACGACTGTTTGGCCCGACACTCGTTTATGCTATGAGTGGGGTTGTTATGAAATTCACACCACTTCCAGGTGTCCTTATTTAGATTTGTGGTGTTGTTTTGAGTCGCCCTGCTTTGGCATTTCCCCTTGTTTTTCGGTTCAGGGGCACCTTTCCCTGGCTTCGTATTCGCAGATCCAAAGTCTCCCTTCTTCTGCTTAAATTTTTGCTCGATCTTGGTGGCATAGCGATATGCCATACTAAGCAATGTAATGTCAAGAAACTCCATTTCCTCGTCAATTTGTTTGTGCAGATAGTTGCAGTACTTGAGCACCAAATATATTTCTAAATCTTTAATACCCAACATTGTGCGTAGGGTATGGAACAAATTCGTAAGTTCGTGCACATCTTGATCCCTTTGTTGCCGCATCATGCTCCATTGGATGTATTTGTCCTTATGGCTCCCCACGGGGTAATATTGTTCCTTTATGTAGTCTCATAATGAATTCCAAGTGGGTCTAGCTGAGAACAAAGAGGGTTCCCATTCGTACTCTTGCTCACAGTAGGTTTGCCACCAGTCTTTGACATGGGGAGCGGCTTTGAGGAGTGAGAAAATAATATTTTCTCCGACGGAGAAATCATGGACCGAGAAATACCCTTCCAGCAAATTTAACCATCTATATGTCCTTTAAATATAGGAATGTCAAAGTTAACCTATACCTTGAAAGGATTGGTGACTCCAGAGTGGTTGTTGGATGTAGATGCGCCGTAGGTGGGTAGTCGTTGAAGGATCTGAGTAAATTTATCCATCATCGCATTCCTATGTCTCTAGAGGGCCTCATCGAGCAATATTTTGATAGGATCTCCTACTCCTTCTTCTTTCTTTCTTCCGCCATGGGAGGTCGTCGGAGTTTGTGAGGTCGATCTTACAAGGGTTCAACCAGATTGAGCCCTAACTCCTTATACCCTGACCTCGTTTGGGACATGCAAAGAAAAACAGAGAATGAGTAGACTGCTTTGATACCACTGCTCCAGATCTATGCAGGAACACAAAAGAATATAGATATAACCATAAACACAGAGATGCAATGGAAATAATGCTTCATTTTATTAATAAAAGAATGAATGAAATATGCTTATAGACATAATGGAAATAAAAATAGCTAGGGTGGTGGTAGCATATCTCTGAGAAGAGATGTGGCGGCTACAGACCTCTGAACTATGTTAAAATGAGGCTCGAGGGCCTATTTATTATTGAGAAACAACGAAGAACTCTAAATGTCCAAAAACCTAACCCTAGGAGATGAAGAGCCAAAATTATGGGCCCCGTTTGGGTAAATTGGTGTTTCAACTTCCCGGGGACGTAACTTCGGCATACGATCTTCGTTTGACGTGTATCATATCTCGTTAGAAAGATTTATCTACAGAGTACAACTTTTGATGTGAGCAACATTTAGTAATGGACCCATGTTTCTCCTAGGTTTCCCAAAAAACGTCATTTAGGGCCTCAAAACGACTCCGGAAGTTCAGGACCCAAAAAACTGCTAAAAATAGTAAGTTGTGCGGTAACTTAAAAACTAAAAGAACTGGTGGTGGGGGTTCAAATGGAATAGGTGGGTGGACACCAATATCCACCTAGATCATTGAGGCCCCAAAATGACTTTGGGAGTGCAGGACCTGAAAACCTGCTAAAAATAGTAAGTTGTGCTGAATGTGAAAAGCTGCAAGAATTGATGGTGCGAGTCCAAATTGAATAGGTGGGTGGCCACCAATATCCACCTAGATTACACCCTCTCTTTTTTTATTCCATGTGAAGATTCCATTAGAGGTGTGTAGATCAATGAGGTTATTTCTTTGGATGAATTTTTTGAATCCATTACTATCTAATTCCAGATGCAACCTTCCACCTTTCTTTTCCTGGATATTGGTTATCATGTTGAAATATCCCCCCTGTAGCCAGAGAGGGAGGAATTGTTGTTTGTTGATTTCCTCTAAATTATTAAGGAGCACCAGTTTTTGCTGACCATTTTGTAGAGAGTAGACATTAGTGAGCAAGCCATGGATGTCCGTTCCAGTCAGATGAAAGTTGGCCTGAATGAAATGTATGTTGGCATGAAAGTTCTCTAAGGAGATGATTTGAGGGTTCCAGATGATAGCCAGTCCTCTAGACTCCCCGTTTGCATCAACCACTATTGTATTACTTCCTTTCCATATATTTTTGAAGATGGTTTCTAGGTTAGAGCTAGAACATTTGGTTTCTTGCATGTAGAATATTGTCGGATGTTCCTCATAAACCATTTTATTTATGATCATGTGCTTCGTGGGGCTATTGACCCCTCTGAGATTAGCTTCATGGGATATAATTTGAGGTGAGGGAATTGAATCTGGTCAACTTTGGGAATTGCCTGGAATCCACCATTTCTTTCTCAATTTCTATGGTTCTCTCCAAGGATGTTTTCCTGCCTCTTTTGCGGCACTCTTTCATGAAGTATTTTGTGTTGATAAGCGTGCCCCTTTGAATACCCAAGAAGGGGAGCTGCTGTGCTCTGGCTAGGATTTCCTCCATTTTTTGGATTTGTTGCTCCGATATTGATGTGTAATCCTTATTGTTGCAGGCTTCATCTAGCCCAGTAAGATCTGAGCCTTCCAGATCTATGCTTTCTGGTTCTTCCTCCATCGCTTTTGGGATCGTTTCCATGATCGTTTCTTTGAACTTTATCAGACTATTATCCTTTGTATCATTTTGGTTGGGTGGTTTCAAGAAGGTATCGAGTGGAAGCTTATGCTGCTGACCCTTAGAGGACAAGGCCTACACTATGGAGGTACTCCCAGCTTCATTGACTGGTTCGATTTCATTGTCATTTAGCTGGTTTACGGCCGCAAAGTTGTTGCTAGTTGTAGGTAATTTTTTATTCTGCTGAGGGGTAGATCTCCTGTTATGTCTTTTTTTACTTGCCACCTTCGTGAATCCTTCTTCCTACTGTTTGCTGGATTCCTTGTCAGCTGTGGCTTTCCTGTTTAGGGGACAATATCTAAAGAGATGCCCATGTTGGTCACATTTTCTGCATCTAAAAGGTATATGTTCATAATCTACAGTTTGTGTCCATTCAAAATCTTCATGCATCAGACTTACCTAGCATGGTAGTGGTTCGGCTAGATTCATATAGAAACAAATTCGAGCATAGGATGCGTAGCAATTGATTTTCGTTTCTTCTGCAATCTTGAAAAAATCTTCTAAGTCGTTGCCAATGTCTTTGAGGGCGAGCTCGTCCCAAGAGTATTGGGGGAGAGAGTAGAGCTAGAACTAGACCGGTTCCCAAGTTACATCCTGTTTATCTTAGTTGAAGTGCTCAGTCTAGGGTCTCAGGTATACACCTGCAGTGTTGAAGAAATAGGGACCTCCATCCATTATCTTATCTTTGTCTTCAGAGTAGGTGAAGAGAATATTGAAGAAGCCTTTAGCGCACAACTGCTGGTCAATGTGGCCTTTGGGTTTCCATTTCGAGGCTATCCATCGTGTCAACGCTTTTTCAGTGGGCTAGAAGCCCATGAACTTGCCTATTAGTGTGTGATATTTCATGAATTGAATTCAGCCATTGATGCGATGCACTGGGAGTTCGATCACTATTTTCATGGAGTCCTTCGGTATGCATGTTGTTGATTTCGTGTTCATGGCTACTGCTGCTTGTGTATTATTTGTCTGTGTTGTGGGTATCGCCCCTAAATTTTTTTGAGATGGGCCTGAGTTTTGCTGATTGACGGTATCAGCCACTGCCGCCATCCCTGTTGGAGGCTGGCCTGTGAGGGGGGGAGAAGTGTTCCCCCCACTGGAGTCAATCATTGATAATCCTGTAGTTTTCCATGTGAGAGGTTGCGATAGATTAGGCTTGGGGAGAAGGGCTTCTGAGGGAAACCAACGCCAGAACCAAAAAACTCTAGGTCATGGAGTTCGACCTGGTGCAGAGCTTCGCTAGGGTTTTCTCCATTTCAACTTTGCTCAACTTGAGAGAAGGGAGAGGAGAGAAAATTTTGATTGTAATTATAATACTTTATTTTGCATTTAATAAGAATATTTGTTTTTTTTGTGAAAACTTCATTCCTTTGTTTGAATGTAGATTTAAGCTTGGATTTTTATTATAAATCTAACCAGTACATTGTATAAGGAGGAAAGGCTCCCTCCTTATCTAGGTACAACTGTAACTTAGCATAAATTTAGTTACTGTTAATTTATTTCAATATTTGTGTGTATCATTAATTTATTTAGGTGGCTTTAAGATCTATATCTCATTAAATAATATGATGTTTATGTATTTTATTTCTCATTATAATTCAATTTCATCATTGTTGCAATATCATTTGGGAAGCTATGCTATTTTTTGTACTTGGAAGAGTTTGAAATAGAGTTATAATTTTCTTATTCTAGAAATTTACATAGCAAGGGAGGCCTATTTATAAGATTGAGTGTTAAAAGATACTTATAAATAAAGTAACCAGTTATCCTTTAACATCCCTGCAAACTTATTTTTTTTCATTTTTACGAGTAATGTGTGTCATTTATTTTCTACAAAATAATCTGTCTCTATAATTTCAATTTGGTGGAATTTGGGGTTATAGCAAAGGGATTCATATCCTAGCTTAGAATAGATTAGTTTCCTTTCATGGAATTCCTATTATTTATATTTGAGGGTTATAGAAAATTTATTCTTATGCTAGTTGGAATATATAAGTTTTCTTTCTTCTATTCTACAATAAAATACTTTTGTTCCTTGTAATTCCTATTGTTGGGATGTTGGTGTTTCCATTGATGTAATCTGTTGTATGTCTTGTATTCAAGAGTATTGACATATTTTATTGAGTCTTATGTATGAATTATGAAGGTTTTCATGATGTTGTAGAGATTTTTCATAGTCTATGGAAGTATGTAGGGATTTTTTATGATGTATCAAGCTCACTCCTAAAGCTGAGATATAAGTTTGATAGATACCCTATAATTATGAGTTGATTCATTGTAATGAGTCATATTCAGTGATATACATGTTATAATGATGTAAATTTATATGTGGAAGGGTGTAACATTGGTATAATAATCCTCCCGAAGTTGAGTCACAAGTTTGATGCAAGGCTGATATCTTTTCATGCACACTATGCCACAACCTCCCCGAGACAATGTTGATAGAGCGATTGCATGATATTAGCTATAGGCATGCTAGTATGAAGGGTAAAACTATTATAGGCAATTTTTTCACATAAAATATAAGTGATATTCCTAATGGGATCAATAAACATATTGTTCCCCATGTCATCATCTTACACAAATCCTAAGCATGTACCCTTCATCCCTCACAATTTCAACCCTAAACTGCCATATCTGAGCCAGTTTGAGGACCAACGTTCACTCCAAGCTTAATAGGGAATGTTCACCTATAGGTTGCTCCAATATGGCCAGCGTTGGTCACCAACAAGATTTCATCGTTTGCACCTGTGTTGGTTCTGTAATTCTGGGAGAATGATTGAGATTCCTAAATATTCACCTTTTAGGAGTTTGCAAAATTTGTTTCAACTACTAGCCTTGGATTGTCGTTCGAATCCTATCCTACCCTAATTTTTATTTTTCACCACTTATCCTTTCATATTAGCCCTCCATCAAAGGTGGATCTAAAGTCGTAGAATGGTAATTGGATAAGAACTCCCAACTGACCCCTCTCTGCTATATATGTACCGTCTCATATGTAAGAGGTAATGGTTTTCTTTGATAGTGATTATGCGCTTATGTTGTTGTTGTAAGTAGTTATCATCTCATGCATAGCATGATTGGAAGTCCATGTTTTTACAAGGAAAGTTTGAGTCAACAACTAGAACGAGATCTTCTACAACATCAATTGCCACTTATGGTTGTAATATCCTTCCATTAATATTAATGTGAAAAATTCTTTGTTTTCCTATATGTGATGTTTTTATTTCACTTATTTCAATAGCATGCGAATAGAGTATTTAGATGATACTACATACATTTCGTATTTTCCTGGCTTGTGTCATATGACTGTGCAGAATCTCATTTTTTCAATTGGATCTAGAATTGGAGCATCCAAGCTAAAGACGGAGCGAATTGAGTGAAAGTTTCTAGATAGGCCTCACTCCATCATATATTTAATTTTAGAAAATTATTGCATTCCATATCTCTATTTTGTTCTACGTTGATCAGAAAACCTAACGGATATACCTTTGTATACAATCATAAATCTTATATAAAAATTACCAACCATACAAGGGAATGGAGTATTCCCTTAGTGGTTTTCCTTGTCCTCTGTGTTTTATTACCTTCTTTACATAACTTTTTTGAATCATACAACCAATAAAAGACCTAGGAAGTGGCCTCAATCAACCATTTTTGCAATTTTTGTGTTGGAAATATCTTTCCTAAGCCAAACACTCCCCTAGTGTCAATAACAGAGCATTGCACCTCACCCCTTGCAACTCTATCCCAACATTGTAAAGCACTAGTCTCCTCTCTGCACCAGTGTTGGTTGTTTTTTTTGCCCAATTTTTTCCTTGGTTTTTTATTCTCTCTTTCATTAGCCTAATTCCATCAAAGTTTCCTTGAGTCTTCAGTGTCTTGTGGTCTCTATAAAACCCCCATTCAATTTTAATTTGTGTTTTTTTTGCCTTGGATAAGAATTGGTTTCAATTTTTATTTTTTCTTCTCATTTGGTAACTTGCAAACTTTTTTTTATTGTTGATTGCTTGGATGAATTGTTGTTTGAGTCCTCATTCTGAAAAGTGTAATTGAATTATTGATCGAACATTTTCATCTTTGTTTTTTCATTTTGAAAATTAAGTCTAGTGAAAAGAATTTTTTTGCAAATGGCATTTAGGGTTTTACATATACATTGTTGGGAATCACGATTGCCATTAGACCAAAACCCGCAGGTGTTATTCAACGATCACATCGCTAGAGATAAGGATCCACGAAAGGCGGTTAGTCCATGTCACAAAACACACAAAGAGCATTGGTTTATCCAATGTCCAACAATCTCCTCCCCAACGTGAGCCGGGTGTGTATCGAACTGGTGACCTACACTCTGATACCACTTGTTGGGAATCACGATTGCCGTTAGACCAAAACCCGCAGGTGTTAGTCAATGATCACATCGCCAGAGATAAGGATCCAGGAAAGGCAGTTAGTCCATGTCATTAAACACACAAAGAGCATTGGTTTATCCAATGTCCAACATACATTAGATTAGGAACAATTCCATCGAAAGATAAATTTCATCTTGCATCTTGTTTGCTATATATTGATTTTTTCTTCCTTCCCTAAGATATATTTTCATTGAAAGAGAAAAGATTCATGTTTTCTGATGTTGGGTTTGCATCTTATGATATTCAAGTGACATTCATGGTGATCCCTAAAAATATAACTTAATAAAAGATAAATAGTAAAATTTATTGAATAAACCTAAGGAGAATTTGTAACATTAATGCAAAAATTTAGAGGTCTAGGATAGAGACGTGTTCTAACATTGTTAGACATAGGATACTTCATTTTTTTCCAGTGTTTCATCTCGAGTGTGAAATCTCGTTCCAAATACGTAACTGTATAGGATCATTCTCCATGTAACTTCATATATTTCGGATTGCGCTCCACACATGGAAGTATATGTGAACACTCTCATCAAACAATTACGCATTTTAGAGCACTACTATGAACTACACTCGTACGTACCATCGAGTATATTTTGGGAGTCACTAATAGGCTCATATCCATCCATAGGTAACCGAGTCTGCCGCCTTGACCATTGTGATATACAGAACACAACATTAGAGGAGATTGGTTGTCATATGTTAAGTCCATGGTTCGCCAAGGTGTATATTTTAGTTCACGGTTTCTTGGTAATATTTAATGCGTAGATTACCATATTTTTTATTTATTTCTTTTTGTCTTAATAAAATTGATTTCCCAACATGGAAGAACAAATTCCCCTCTCTTTGTTAGTGTATAATGTTAAATAAACCTCCTCTACCTCTAGAGGATACTCCTAACTAATGTCAAAAACATATGAAAATGAAAAATACCAAATTAGGAACTTCAGACACTACTTTTTTCCCTCATCATGCTACTAAATTTCTAGAATCATATTTCCCTTTGATTTTCAAATTGGAGATTACATCTATCCTTGTTGGTGACACTGACACAATTGAAATAAAAGTCACTGAAAATTTGTTACCTGAGGTCATTGAACCTGACCTTCTTGAGTCAAACACTTTGTTTCCTGAGGGAAATCAACCTGAGGATCCTCGACCATCCTTGCCTCATTCAGTATGGCCTCCCTATTCTCTTGCTTTGTATCCGAGATGAAAAATATATCTTGGTCCTAATGGTGAGCCTATTCCATACAAAATTTTGAGTATTGAAGAGATCCCTCGACGATAGCCTCGTCATTCTACTGTTGTGCATTGGGAAGGACTTCATTTTTATCAACCCAATCCTTTTTCATCTCCTCAAACTCTAATACAAACTCCTTTACCTAATTCTTTCAAATTACTCGAGGATATTTGGATACAATCTTCATTGGTATTTTCAACCATGACTAGAACTGATTGAAGATCCCAACCTGTTTCCACCACTATGGTTGAGAAATAAAGTGTCGCTTCCTTGTGTATGTTTGTGACATCACCAAAATATCATTTGTGTGGTGGCCCGTCCATCGCACCTGGTTATCAGTCATTAGATGCTACCTTTTATGATGTAGATTCTAATCCTTGGACATCTCCCATGTCATATAATTAGGGAATAATGTCTCGTGCTTCTCTTATGATTTCCACACAGTTTGATCCTATTCATCTAGCTACACCTATAATATATCAGCCGATTGGTCCTTATATCAATGAAAAAATCTACCTTCAACAACCTAACTCTCCTTATGTTGGGTACCATCCATCTAGATCAAAGTTTTGCCCATTATATTCTGCTGCTTTAACAGAAGGGAAACATGTTGTTTATTTACCTCAATATGGTAATCCACCTAATTATGGTCTACCTTATCCTAGAAAGGATGTCAGTGCTTGGCAACCTACTTCCCTCATTCATCCTGGTCCTTTTTGGGATCGATTATGGAATCCTTAAATTGCACCATCCTCATCACAAATTCATATATATCCATCAACAGCTCAAAAATCTCAAATACATGTGAGCCAACCTTTATAACCTATTTCAACAGTATATGGTTCTTCCTAGGCATCGCATCCTCATCAAAAATTCCTATATATTCATCAACACCTCAAATATCTCAAATTCATGTGAGCCAACCCTTACAACCTTTTCCAATAGTATATGGTTCTTCCTAGGCACCGCATAATAAAACTGTAAAAGGTGCCTCATCTTCTCATTCAGTTATGCAAAGTGCTCCTCAAGTTTCGGTAGGAAAAATTCTTTAAAATTTGGTGCAGTCTCAACTGAACACACCATAGCAGGTGGCAATACAAAACCCTATCAGGAAATAATATGGGAGTCATCACACACCTTTTCAAGGTAAAAAAATCTAGACCCAACCATTCTATTAGCTTTATCACCATCCTGGGGCTGGGCAAGAAACTCACTTGTATGGTGGTTATCAAAATCCTCGATATCCTGCTAACCAAGTTCCTTATTATTAGAACCCTCCTTATCCAAGTGTGCAACCACCTATTGCCCAGGATATTCCTTCTTACCTAGGCTATCCTCCTCTCGAATTTAATCAGTAGTTTCCTTTTGTGGCTGCTCTCATATTACCTAAATTTACTTGATTTACCAACGACCCCATAGCTCATTCACCATGGTGGTCAATTATTCCCACTAAGTTTCCCTCGGATATCCAAAAGTTCAATTGGAATCCTAGAGAAGACTCATCGAGGCATGTCATGACATGTCATCTATGATGTTAATCCAACTCCCTCAATGATGATTCCATTCGACTTCTTCTTCTCTAGTGAACACTTATAGGTACCATCTCTAGATGGTATATTGAATTACCTAGAGCGTCATTTCACGATTTCAGTACTTTAGCCACCACCTTCCTCACACATTTCCAGTTTCCCATCATATATGAAAATTGAATAGAACTATGGACTAACTTCAAACAACCGGGTTCCACTCACATTTCAAATCACATTCATGAGTGGAGGAATCTTCACCTATTGGTCAAGACCTCGGTCTCGACCAGTTTCTGGTGGAATCGTTTGTCAAATATTTGTTAGCTCCTATAGCAAAAGATGTGGCCAAAGGTGGAGTCTTAACCGAATAGAAAATTCATTGCTCGTGCTCAATATCTATATCTATTTTATACCCAATCGGGCATGCTCTATGATAATATACTAACTGCTTCGCTACCATAAAAAATTATTCCTCTTTCACGTGGTAAATAATCTCATGCCACTAATGGAATTATTGGTTCTACTAGGTCACAACCAATGAGTAAACCATCTTGTATAGCACTCTCCAAACCTCCTCAAAACCCTCAATCCCACCCTCCTCCAACTTCTACTTTCGAGATAAATGACATTACCTATGATAGGGAAAATTCAATGGAAACCTGGAAACAAGAAGAAAGGTAAAGTTAAAAAAATAAATATTCCTCAACACAGGATAACAAAACAAATTCATATTCCAATGAGAAATGAAAGCCTCGATATCTTGTCTTGATTTACAACGAGGATCACTTTACACGTGAGTGTTTGCACCACACCAAATTGAATTAATTTCTTAAATCATCCACTTCTCCTGTTGTTTTAATAGACTCATTACCTAATCAGGAGACTCATATGGTTTCCAGGGACCCCACTTCAGGTAACACAATTTTTATGCTTTCTTTCTCAAAGTTTCAATCCGATGATTTGGTGGCCACTTGAAAAAAAGACTATGGTAATGAAAATCCACAGAATGGTTAGGATACTAATCAAACTTCCAATTCAGCACCAAGCTCATCCAATTCTGTTCAGCCTTCGGAATTGACTATCAAGCCTCTGATGGGTGTTATCCATAAGTCTACTTACAAACCTCATTTAAGAGCTACCAAAAATTATAATGTGGTTGAAGGTTTAGCCTAGTCTCCATCAGACATGTCCACTCTTGAGGTGTTACACAATTTCCCTTCCCAGAAGAAGTCATTGTTGTCACCTATCGGATGTATGTATCGATCAGATTCCAACCTAGTGGCTTTCTCTCATGAAAACTATACTCCTTGGCTTCCGCCTTAGTTTTATTTTATGATTAAGGTCATTGTCCATGGTAAAAACATTCATCATATTATTTTGGACGAGGGAGCATCGTCCTGCATCATGTATATGTCTTGTTGGAAGGCGATTGCTTCACCTCAACTAAATCAATCGACCACCAAATTAAAACCCTTTGATGGAAGCACATATAGACCGTGTGGGATTTTGAATTCTCTCCAAGTGGAACATGGGGGAAAAACCATATTTGTTGAAATATAACATATTGATAGACCATTCGATTATAATCTCCTACTGGGACATACATGGGTTTATGTTATGGATGTTTTTTTTTGACTTAATTCCGCATGATCACCTTTCCTCATAAACGCAAGACCATAGCCATATATCAACTCAAATTATTAGCCTCTGATTCCAATGTTACCGAAAATTTCCCTCTTGTATGGAAAGCCCTGCATTCCTATTGGCATGTTGGAGTTGGATTATTAAAGGATTCATCGCTTATAGAGAAAATTTCCCTCCCTCCTCCCCCTTCCAACTCCCCACCTTCGGTTGTTGATATAAATATGATATCATCCTCTACGATTCTGACCAATCCATGGATTGTACCAAGTGAAATTGGAATAAAATGTTTTGGTGATCGGATGTTACTTAGTCCCGTTGATTAATATTAAGAAACCATCTACTCACCATGCATGGCACATCCTTTGTCACATATATTATCAACTAACAAAAGAATCATGGAGATCATGGTGTTAGACGACACGCCATGGGATGAGCATCACCGTCGTTCCTCCCTTTCCAATTCCATAGAAGATAATCTAGGTGTTTCTTGCCTACCTAAGTTAATCAAACCCTTTACGAATTATGTTCCCATTGATGAGATTGACTCTGAAAAGAACCTCTCGAATATCAAAGAAACCATTCCTCTCGATATTTCAATCAAACCAGGTGTAGTCAAAAATATTTACAATGAAGCTTAATGTTATTCATATGAAGTTGAGATTTATCAGGCCCTTTTTCATGAGTTTATAGATGTATTTTCCTGGATGTATGAAGAAATGAAAGGTATCAACTGAAACATAGTGGTGCACAAAATTAAAATGTATCCTGATGCCAAACTCGTACGGCCACCCCTCCGTCTATTCGATCCTAAGAAGGTTGCCAGGATCAAACTTGAAGTCAACAAGATTCTTCAGGATGGTTTTATATAACCCTTTCCTTTAACCGATTGGTTTTCAAACATAGTCCCTTTCATGAATAAATAGGGAAATATTCAAGTGTGTGTCAATTATCAGGATTTTAATCAAGTTTTTCTGAAATAAAACTATCCAACCCCATTTATTGACCAGATTATTGGAAATTACAATGGTTGCAGGATCTATTCATTTATGGATGGATTCTTGGGTTACAATCAAATAATATTGTCCTGGTTGACCAACCTAAGACAACATTTATTTTTCCCTGGGTTACTTTTGCTTATAAAAACCTCCCATTTGGTGTCAAGAGCATAGAGGCCATAGATTATGATTTTCATGATATGAAGCATATCATGTAACACTATTTAGACGATCTCCCAAGGCATTCCAAGCATCGGTCTGATCACCCTCTCCATTTACTGACCATGTTTCTCCATTGTAGACATTATAACATTTGAATTAACCCACACAAATGTGTGTTATGTGTTGTTTTTGGTCGAATCCTTTTTTTTGTTATCTCCAAGCAATGAATTCGTATCGACCCTCTCAAAGTCCAGGAAATTGTTGATTTTCCTGCACCATCCTCCTTATTTCAATTACAAAGACTCCAAGGGAAAGATAATTTTTTGAAGATACTTTTCCCTAATTATGCTGAAATTACCAAAGGATTTAATCCCTTACTGAAGAAAGGGAATCCCTTCCATTAGAATGAAGCTGCATAGAAAGCGTTTGAAGCCTAGGTATATGTACTAGTTCAGGAATCTCTCTTATATCCCACTGACTATCACCGTGATTATTTCCTGTATCGTTGTCACCATATCTGCTATAGCTATGGTGCTGGTCCTAGAAGATGACATTGCGACTGAACATCCCATTTACTATCTATGTCAGAACCTCAACGATAGTGATATATGGTATACTCATGTCCAAAATTTGGCTATGGCAGTCATGCAGGCCACCCAAATATTTCTCCATTACATCTTGCTTCATAAAACTAAGTTTATTTAAGATTACAACTCGATAACATATATATTTTCACAACAATTATTGGGGGGAGGTACTTGATATGGATAGTATTATCCAATAGTTTGACTGGGAATTCATCAAATCAAAGTTAAATAAATCCCCAGTTTTCGTCGAACTAATGTCTGATCGTCCCTCCCTAGATGAAAAATCTACATATGAAGATTCCATCCATGAAAAGTCATTGTTTCTGATATTCTCGTCTGATTTGTGGTATGGATATTTCTTGATTTATCTCTAGACCCAAAATTTCCTACCTAATACCTCCCGCTCTTAGCACTGACGTATTCGATACCAATCCTAAAATTATCTAATTATCGGTGAAAGCATTTAACTTCATGGTATCTATATGATTTTAAGGAGTTACCTAACCCTCAAGGAGGTCGAGGAAGTTCTGAATGATTACCTTTCATGAGCATGTGGTAGATACTTATCTAGTTACGTTATCGTGCAAAAGATCTTACACGCTGGTTATTTTTGGCCCACAATTTTCGTGATTTTTTCATTCCATCTATAAGTGTCATGCTCACCAGATATATGATAATAAAGTCTGTGCTCCATCTTCTCCACTGCATCCCATTGTTTTCGTTGGTACTTTTGCGAAATGGGGTATCAAATTTATGACATGTAACCCTCATTTAACCCAAAGGCATGGTTATATCATTGTCATTGTTGACTAATTTACTAAGTGGGCCAAAGTGATGCCTACATTCAATAACACCAGGGAAATGGATGTGTACTTATTTTTCAACCACATTATTTTTAGGTTTGGTTTTCCGAAAGAGATAATTATAGATCATGGGAAGAATTTTGGTAATCATATGGTGACCGAATTAACTTCCAAATTGGGACTCTCACATGAAAGTTCCACTCCTTATTATCCTGAGGCTAACAAACAAGTTGAAGCTATCAACAAAGTTATTAAGACTATGCTTCAAATAATTGTAGGAGTCAGTAAATTGGACAGGTATTTACTTATCTATGCTGCCTTATGCCCATACGAAACCTCAGTAAGGATTTCTACTGGATTCACACGTTTTTAGTTGGTTTATGGTTTGGAAGTGATTCTTCCCTTTGAGTGTGAAATTCCATCGCTGAAAATAGCTATCAAACATAACCCTTCTACCTCTGCATAAGAGGAGCGTATTTTACACTTGACTCAATTGGATGAGGCCCAACACGATGCCACTTTGGCAAAAAAATCTCATAAACGATGCATCAAAGTGCAATATGACAAAAGTGTCAACCCTAGAGTCTTCTCGTAATGAGATTTGGTACCCTTATATGACCAAGAGGCTAGTAAGTTAGGCCCAGTAAAGTTCCAATCTATGTGGCTAAGCCCATACATTGTCAAGTGTGTCCTTGCAAATGGTACTTATGAGTAAGTAGATCTTGATGGAATTCCATTGTTGCAGCCTTGAAATGGGATGTATCTCAAAAAATGTTATGCTTGGTCCCATGGTTTTTGTTGATCCTTATTTAGTTAGGTTTGTAAATGCCAACCTCTATCGAACCATATATTAGTTATGTTGATGGCGCTAGCATAGTACTCAAAACCTATCATCCGCAGTATGGGCCATCATTGCTACAAATGGCGGGATTGTGAGTATGTAAGGGATTTGCATTAGTCATTCTACTAACAACATCCTTGAGTATAGCGTAGTTTTTGAGCTTCTATATGATGTTATTTTATATGGTATACGACGTATAGTCATTAGGATTGACTCGCAACTCGTAGTAGTAAAACTCGTGAATATATATTCGCTAAGGAATCTCGCCATCCTTCACAAGGTTTTGAGAGTGCACCTTTTGGAAAGACATTTTTATTTCATACAATATGAACACATATCTGGAAATATAAATAGTTTACCAGATGCACTAGCTGTTTTTGTTTTAGATATGCATTCACAATGAATGTAAATAATTTTCATTTCACATCACATTATATTGAAAGTATAATAGAAACTAAGAAACACCATATATATCTATATATATATATATATATATATATATATATATATATATATATATATATATATATATATATATATATATATATATATATATATATATATATATATATATATATATATGATATTTCGACGGACAAAATACCTAGACACATATGGCTACATCGCCCATATAGAAAAAAATACATGCACACATTTAAGTAGAAAATCAGTGGTGCTCATGATAAAATGACACCGACCAATATTATTAGGTACCTCGATGGTATGTGATTGAAGTCGCAATGGAAGCTGATCAAATACAGTCTCATCAATCCCATTATTCAATCCCTCCATTTGGCACTCAAACTCTGGTATGACCTCTGCTACCTCAAGATCCTGTATTGCATCCCATCCCACCGTAGCGACGTGTACTAGTCCCACTTACAACTCCTATGGTTGTAGCTCTATGTGAGGAAGATATGTAGCACCCACTAGTTGAACAAGCCTATTGTATGGATGAAAACATCAAATATTTTAGTCTCGAAACATGAATTTTGTTTTTTTTTTTGTAGAACTTCTTAAAATTTAAAATTCAAAGTATCTTACCTGTAGCATCCCATTACTCGTCCTCAAGCAGCACGAGTTCGAGATCATCACGAAAATCCATCCCTTCATAAGGATACACATAAATCATGATGAATTTCATGCACAACCATCCAAATAAGGCTGGTGAAAAGTTTATTGTTGATGGACGTGCATGTCTGGCCATGTGGTATATCCACCTCCTCATCCATTGGACCCCCCAGATCGAAGGGCTCGAGTACAATATGTTGAGGTTGTAGTAATGGAACCTACTCTAAGGCGAAAGAGACAAACATGGCACCATAGCCGAAGGTTTTCAACTTCTACTCCTTTTTTTTAGTAATTTGTTCCTTCAGGTTGACCAATACACCCTCTATCCAGTTTAATATTTTTGGCACTAGACACTCTACCTGATACTGCATGTATGCTATGCTTTTCACATGTAATTTCAAGATACCTGTAAATCTTTCCATGATGAACAAGATCATTCTTAAAGTTAGTTGAGTCACATCCTTTATGTTAATATTTCCTTCCCTTGTAGGAGAAACTCTAAGTTTTCAATAGGCAGGAATGTAATCTTTCACAATCTCGCTGTCCCTTCTCCACCTAGAAGAGGGATGGGGGCACCTCACTTTCACAATCCTATCAGAAATTAAATATCATGTACCTATATCTCAAGGAGATTCTCCCCAAACCTCAACACCTTTTCTTGAACATCCCATGAACGCAAAAGGTACTTTAAAAACTACATTTGTTGCCTCATACCGAGAAGTAAGAATAATTTCAACAACCCATAGTTTTTAAGCACCCATATGGTAACAAATTCATTTGCTGCAGTTAGATATTTTGCTTCATGCTTTCTTTCTCTCTAGATAAACGAAATTTTATGATGATGGGTAGCTGAAACATTGAATAATGACTCATTAGTATGTTTTCCATGAAAAACATATGACAAAATTAGAGGAAAATTTGAGAAAAAATTTGAAAAAATGCACCCAACACATCCCATAAGACCTAGATAGAGCATTGCACCTATTTAAGCAGTGTTACTTTGCCTAGGTGCAACACCCTTTTTGATGCATCGAGGGTGCGTTGGTCTCAAGGTAATTTTTATGAACCCTAGGGGCCTCGAAAACTTGAAAATTTCGCATGAAATCACAATAACAAACTTTGGAAAGATAGATAAAGGTAGTAGCTCCTACCTGGATCTAATGACACTTGAAATGGTTCCTTGGATTAGTCACAATAAACTACAACATATCGAGGGAAAAAGGGCCCCAAATAATCACTGTTGAAGTTAAAGTGTGAAATAGTAAAAATTAAAAGTCATTTTCAATATTTATGGTCATTTTCTTGTTATCTTATTCATTTTAAACATTTTTAACTATATATGCTTCATTTTTACTATGAAACGTGTATGTTTAATCCTTCTTATGGTGTTTTGAGCACGTCGACATAATTTAGCATTTTTTTGCTATGTTTTAACAGGTTACTTTGACCAAAGACTACACATTTATCCATTTTATGGGCTTTATAAACCAAGAAAAAAGGAACACCCTAGAGTCCTCTTTAAACACTTTTCAGACTCCCAAAACATGAAAATATTGCCAAGCTCTTGTCATTTTGAACTCGTAAAATTAAATGAATAGATATCTACTCAATATAATTTTAATCCCTTTCTGGACTGAGATAAACTAACTACGAAAAAATAACACCTTAGTCAAACATGGATAAGAGGTTCTCTTCTGTATTGTTATATCTGTTTTTAGACTCAAGAGATTATCTACCAAAAAAGAAAAAGTGAATTTTTATTTTACGCCTCTTTTTCAAACTATCTAAACATGAAAAGGATGTTGATTTTTACCTTCACTCGTCTCGTTAAAAAATCAAACAATGATGGACTTGTCGAACATGACAAGGCCGAACCACTCCTTCTCAATGTTTGTTAACTATACTTGGAGGGATTCATCCGAAGGATTAACTTACAGATCAGATATATTTTATCCCCCTCAAACTTCTTAAAAGATAAATAGGTACTGGTCAATATGGTTGGGGAAATTGGGAAAATAGGGGATCCCATTTTTTCTAAATGGTAGCAAGTCACTTTTGAACACGACACTTTCGACCTCATCTCTATGGCTATTGGGTTGGGTAATATTCTTGTCTTTTAGCTATCATACCATATTTAGAGCCTCCATTTTTATTTTGGTTCAATGGTGCCAACTATTTTCAATGTCGTTATGTGTTCAAGAGAATTCCTTCAATTGATCTCCGCTACAATACTCTTGAGCCTTCATTTCATGTCTACCTTTCTCGATCGAGATCCATATCAACATAATTACGATCATTATGTCTCAATCTATTAGGTCCCTATATTACTAGTATAGTCCCTTATTGTTGTTAGTGTAACCCCCTTATTTTTATTATTGTACCCTTGTAACCCCCATATTGTTATTATTGTGCCCTTAAATTATTATTGTTAGGTCGGATAGGATTACATTGTGGCCCCATGGACTCCTATATATAGAAAGGAGATTTTGTAATTTGTATCATCCAATAATTGTTCATTCATGTAATGTATTGGAGGTTTCCCCCTCAGAGTGGCTTATTTCTAAGCCGTTGATATCTTTTTTCTTCTATTTTTGGAGCTAGTTTCACAACATTTGGAATCAAATATTTGGATTCTAGGGTTTCGCTGTCCCAAAAAGGTCATCATGGAATTTTCACTATAACTATTTTTCTACGAAGGTTTCGAAGCTGAAATTTTTCAAGTGTGAAGCTGAAATCCTGAGGAACATCGTCGCAAAATTTTAGAGCTTGGTTCGTAATATTTTTGGAGATATGATCTGTGGAAGTTAGGGATTTGTGCAGGCTCGTGAATTTAACCAAAATAGGTCATCGCGGAATTTGCGCTATAACGTTTGTTCTACGAAGCTTCATAAGCTGAAATTTTTAGGGAGAGAAGAGAAAATCTTGAGGAACATCATCGCAAAATTTTAGAGCTTGGTTTGCAATATTTTCAAAGATATGATCTATGGAATTTAGGTCTTTTTTAGGCTCCTGAATTTCATCTCAAAGAGGTTATTATGGAAAAATCTTCATAACTCTCTCCCTGAGCATCAGATTGGAATAATGTAAAAAGTGGTGGAAAGTACATAGATTGTAGTTTCTTGTCTACCAATTTTAGAGCCAAAGGAGGAAACAGTGACACGTGGAAAGTCGTAAAATTTCGCTATACTAAACCAATCCATAATTGGGTCATTGTGGGAGATTGGACATAACTTTTCCTCGAAGAATCCAAATCAGGTCAGACCTGTGGCATTCGGAAGAAGATTTAGAGGGTTACTTCAGGGTCAAATTTCAGATATTGAAGATCCAAAATCATAGAGATAATTCAATTTCAATATCGAGCTCCTCAAAATCAAGAAAAAGGCGTGTATTTTTTTTCAAATTGCATAAGTCTTGTTTGAAAAATCAGTTCTAGTTGATTCCAAAGGCCTATTGAGCATACATATTAGTATTGGGTTATAAAATTCCTCCTAAAAAGAATTCAACACCCATTAAGCCTTCAGAAGTCTCTACTGTGACTCATGAAGACGAAAAAATGCAACATGAGATATCAAAAGTCCATGAGCAAGTGCACCAAATTTTTCTATCGCAAAGAGCAACAAAAATTGAAATGGATGGTTTGAAGAAAGGCGTGGAAGCTAATATGAATGGTTTTTAAGCTAAGATGGATGGCATGGAAGTTGGCAGGAAGCTAAGATGGATGACATGGAAGCTAAGATCGATGAAAAAATGGAAAACATGAAGAATGATCTAAAAGCAGACATGGATGGTTTGACAAAGTTGATACAACAAATGTTTCCTAATGGTGAAAATATAGTAGAGGAAACTCATGATGAGAATAAAATAAACGGTAATCGTGATTTGATAAACTCTAATGTTGGCGGGAACAACCACCATATTCCAAATACGGATATGAGGAAGTTTTCTGGCAAGGATCCCGTAACATGGATACTACATATGGAGAAATATTTTGATCTCAATAATGTGAAAAACATACAAAAGGTACGCATTGCAACTTTACATCTAGAACAAAATACATTTGTATGGTATCAATGGATTTTCTCCCGTAAAAAAATTGCCACTTGGTCAATTTTTACGGAGGAAATGATAGCACATTATGAGGATACAAAGAGCAACACCTTCTTTAGCCATTTGATAAATCTCAAACAAAAGGGTTTAATGGGGGAGCACATTGAGGTCTTCCAAAAATTGAATATAAGGGTAACTGATATTACAGAGAAACATAGGATTAATCTCTTCATAGGTAATTTAAAGGATAACATCTGACATGAATTTCGCGTTTTGGAACCTGATTCATTGGAGAAGGCATTCAGGTTGGCAAGAAAAATTGAATGTAAAATTATGGTGACAAGGAAGCATACCACTCGCTTCTATAAAGAGGGAAGTGTTGCTACTCCTAGATTTCAACAACCTCCAAGGTTGACACCACAACAATTAGAAAAAAAAAAGTGCAAAAGGGGTTTGCTACAATTGTGATAGAAAATACACTACATGTCATAAGTGTGCTGAGAATAAATTATTTTACATAGATTGTGAAGAGGAAGAAGAAAATGAAAAAGAAGAGGATATACACCAAGAACCAACCCTAGAAGAGCAAGAAATGATTCCGACCATGTCGTGTAATGCATTGGCAGGAATTACCACTCCTCAAACTCTCAATATTGAAGGACATATCAAGAAGAAAAAGGTAATAGTGTTGATTGATTCAGGTAGTACCCATAATTTTATTTATTGTAAGGTAGCCAAGGAATTGAATTGTTTCCTATACCCAGCACTAGAATGTCAGATAATGGTTGCAAATGGAGGAACCATAAATTTCTCTGGAAAATGCCATAATATCAATCTATCCATGGGGGAATATGTATTGAATAGTCTAATGCTTTCCATCCCAATGGGAGGTGTTGATGCCATACTAGGAGCACAATGGTTACAATTTTTGGGGACGGTAGCTTTTAATTTTCAAGAACTTTTCTTGAAATTTTTCGGAAGGAAAGGAAATCAAATTATGGGGTATCATAGGGAAGCCAAGAAAGATAATAAGCTCTAATTTCATGACAAAGCTTCTGAAGAAAGAACATCAAGGCGTAATTGCACAATTATGCTCACTAGAAGTTCCAACATCAAAATCATCTATTTCTCCAGATCTCCAAAGAGTCTTGGACAATAATTCCAATTTGATTGATACTCCCAAAGGACTCCCACCTATTATTGATCATGATCATGCTATTCATTTGATTCCAGGAAGTGTTCCTCCAAACATCCGACCTTACAGATATCCTTATGTCCAAAAGAGTGAAATTGAGCGTATGATTGCAGAAATGTTAGAGGCTGGTATAATTCAACCTAGTCAAATTTTTTTCTCTACTACTGTAGTATTGGTACACAAGAAGGATGGATCATGGCACATGTGTCCTGATTATAGGGAGCTCAATAAGCTCACCATTAAAGATAAATTTCCCATTCCTGTGATTGATGAATTATTGGATGAATTACATGGAGCAATTTATTTTACCAAGTTGGATCTCGTTCAGGATATCATCAAATTAGAATGAAGACTGAAGATATTCCAAAAATAGCATTTCGAACTCATGAGGGTCATTATGAATTTTTGGTCATGTCTTTTGGCCTTACCAATGCACCTTCTACATTTCAAGGGCTGATGAATTCCATTTTCAAACCCTTCCTTAGAAAATTTGTGCTAGTATTTTTTGATGATATACTAATCTACAGCAGGTCTTGGAAGGATCATGTTCAACATGTTGACCGGGTGCTCAAACTATTGCAGGAGAAACAATTATATGCAAAAACATCCAAATGTTTCTTTCGAGTACAAGAGGTGGAATATCTGGGTCATATTGTATCTCACGAGGGTGTTAAAGTAGACCCTAACAAAATTAAAGCCATTAAGGAATGGAAAGTCCCCACAACCATAAAGCAGTTGCGAGGATTTCTCAAGTTAACAGGGTATTATCGCAAGTTTGTTAAGAATTATGGGAGAATAGCAGCACCTCTAACAACATTATTGAAGAAAGATGCATTTTCATGGACTCCTGAAGCAACTAAGGCCTTTGAACATCTTAAAGAGTCAATGTGCCTAGCACCGGTCTTAGCTATGCCAGACTTCACAAAAACCTTTATTGTGGAATGTGATGCCTCAAGAAATGGAATTAGTGTTGTTTTAATGCAAGAAGGAAGAGCCATTGCTTTTGAAAGTCATCCAATCAAAGGAAATTATTTAAAGAAACCTATTTATGAGAAGGAAATGTTAGAAATATTGCATGCACTAAAGAAATGGAGAACATACCTAATGGGAAGACACTTCAAGGTAAAAAATCATCATGATAATATTCAACACTTTTTGGAACAAAGAATATCTTCAAAAGAGTAGCAAACATGGGTCACAAAGATGTTGGGTTATGACTTTGAAATAATCTACAAAAAAGGGAAGCTAAATGTTGTTGCAGATGCACTCTCAAGAAAGAATGAAGAGGTGGAAGCATTGCTTTGTGCCATTTCTATTATCTAACCAGATTGGATAACCAAAGCAAGAAATGAATGCAAGAAGGACGAAGAAGTGTGGACACTCATTCAAAATTTGCAACAAGATCCTAGTACATCTGATACATTTAGTTGGAAAAATGATTCGTTATGGTACAAAGATCACTTATATCTTTGTAATAATTCCCAACTAAAATAAAATATTCTTTTGGAATTGCACACTTCTCCTTTAGGAGGACACTCAGGATTTTTAAAAACTTACCACAGGGTGAAGAAAGAATTTTTTTGGGATGGCCTTAAATCTGATATTCAAAAGTTTGTGGCAAAATGTTTGGTTTTCCAGCAGAATAAAGTGGAAACAATTAAGACCCCAGGACTTCTACAACCTTTATCCATTCCAAGTCAACGTTGGGAGGAGATTTCAATGGATTTTATCATAGGTTTACCCAAGTCCGAAGGAAAGAGTGTCATCATGGTGGTAGTTGATAGACTTACCAAGTATGCACACTTTTGTGCATTATCTCATCCATTTAAAGCAAGTACAGTTGCTACTACATTTATGGACACAATTCAAAAGCTACATGGAAACCCAAGGGTTATTGGGAGCGACAGAGATCCCATTTTTACTGGAAATTTTTGGACGGAGTTATTTTCTTGTTTGGGTACTCAATTAGCTCATAGCTCATCTTATCATCCTCAATCCGATGGTCAAACTGAGATAGTAAATAAATGTTTGGAAGGATATATTCGTTGTTTTGTATCTGATAAACAAACATAATGGCTCAAGTGGTTACCTCTCGATGAATGGTGGTATAACACTTCCTTCCATACTGCAGCAAAAATAACCGCATTTATGGCACTTTATGTATATCATCCACCATCCATCAAATCATCTTTAAGAGAAAATTCGAAGGTTCAAGCAGTGGAATATCACATCAAGCATCAACAAGAAGTTCTCCAACTCTTAAAGGACAACCTAAATTTGGCACAAAATCGAATGAAACAACAGGCAGATCAACATTGCAATGAGAGAAGTTTTGATGTAGGGGTATTTTTACGGCTACAACCATACAAAAAAATGTCCATCAAGCAAGCTAAGAAGGATAATAAATTATTTCCAAAGTACTATGGTCCTTACAAAGTGTTGCAAAATATTGGTACTATGGAATACAAATTGGAGCTTCCTGCTTCTTCACAAGTGCATCCAATTTTCCATGTTTCATTCTTAAAAAAAACTATAGGTGAAAATCTTCCAGTTCAAACAATATTTCTAGAACTTGATGAGGAAGGAAAAATCATATTGGAACCTGAAGCGGTCACGGAAACTAGAACTTGACAGCTATGGAATCGATCAATTTCAGAGTATCTCATCAAGTGGAAGAACTTACCCACTGAAGATTCTACATGGGAGGATGAGAATTTTATACAGAATCACCCAGAGCTACTCAAGCATTGAGGACAACACTTTTTTGAAGGAGAGGAGCATGTTAGGTCCCTATATTACTAGTATAGTCCCTTATTGTTGTTACTGTAACCCCTTTATTATTATTAGTGTACCTTTGTAATCCCCATATTGTTATTATTGTGCCCTTAAATTATTATTTTTAGGCCGGCTAGGATTACATTGTGGCGCCACTAGGATTACATTTTGGCCCCATGGACTCCTATATATAGAAAGGAGGTTTTTTAATTTTTATCATCCAATAATTGTTGATTCATGTAATGTATTGGAGGTTGCCCCATCGAAGTGGCTTATTTCTAAGGCATTGATATCTCTTTTCTTCTTTTTTTGGAGCTGGTTTTGAAAGCACATTCATGATGCCTACTTCATGTCGTTGATGGGGGATACATCAAGTCCCTCCTATGATGGGTCACTTCTTTTTGACATCAACACATCATCTAGGAGGTTGACTTAGAAACACCCCTTTGGTACCTTGATTCTTACATACATCAATGGAAAGTTTCCTTTCTCTCGATGGTAGGTTTACATCAATTTCCTTCTACCAAAATATTATGTATTGTGCTAGACAAAAACTAATTTACTCACACCATATATATTGTGCTATGGTACCTTGAGATAAATTAACATCATCAATGGTTTCTCCTATTTATGTTAATGCATTAGATCATTGGCCGGTAATCAGATGGTGTCTACCATGTTGGACTCTAGCTCATTGATTCGCATCTTTATACTTGTACATTTGTTGGTCATGTGAACGAGATAGAAAACCCTGGATATATATTCATCCATCTGGGTTGCGATTTCAGGAGTTATACAAAGATCACAATGTATGATGGTCATGATCATATAGACATTCATCCAGTTATGAGTGATTTAGTTTAATATATGGACGTGTATTTTTATCATTGTACATTTTATGTTAGAGTATGAGCTAAGTAGGGGTAAGCCTTCCTTAGCATCAATATGTCATGATAAATATATTGTAACATATGAAGATCACCAGTTTTCCTTGATCCCTACTTGTCAGAAGGTAAAGCATTGAAATAATCAATCACCATATTTGAATTTGTACTTTAGGGGGAATTCTATTATAGGCCATTTTGTCACATCAAATCAAGGTGAGCCTCCTAATGGGATTAATCAACATCCTATTCCCCTTGTCTTCATCTTGTACAAATCCTTAAGCATGTACCTTTCATCGTTCAAAATTTCAACCCTAAACTTCCCTATCTGAGCCAATTTGAGGACCAGTGCTCACGCCAAGCCTACTACAGTGTGTTCACCTACAGGTTTCTCAATTGTGGCTAGTGTTTGTCACCAGAAATTTTCCCTACTTTGCACCTATGTTTGTTCTAGAATATGGAAGAATGATCAGGATTGTAGAAGCTTCGCTTTCTAGGAGTTTCTATAAAAAATTCAATTACCTTCCTTAGATTCACATTTTAATCCTATCCTACCCTACATTGGATTTTTCACCACTTATCGTTTGATCATATCCCTCCATCAAAAGTGTATATAAAGCCTTAGAATGGTAATGGGACTCCCAACTTACGCCTCTCTCCTATTTATTCACCCTCTCATATGCGAGAGGTAATGATTGGCTTTGGAGAGTCAATATTCCCTTATTATGTTGTAGTAATAAGTTATAATCCCATGCATAGGATGACTGGAGGTGTGTATTATGACAAGGAAAGGACGGGTCAACAACTCAGAGGAGCTCTTATACAAGATCAATTTCCACTTATGGTTGTAATCGTATTCCGCTTATATTAATGAAAAAAATTCTATGTTTTCCTATATGCGTTGTTGTTATTTCACTTATTACAATACAATGTCGATCTATTTAATATAGTATTTATATGATACTACATACCTCTCATATTTTCTTGGCTTGTCTTATCTGACTGTGCAGGATCTAATTTTGGTAATTAGAGCTGGAATTGGAGGTTGCAAGCTAAAGAAGCATGAAAGTGAGTGACAATTTTCAGGTAGGCTTCACTCCATCATATATTTTCTTTAAGGAAAGTCATTGGGTTCCTTGTATCTCTATTGTTCTAGGTTGAACTTAAGACTTAGGTGTTGGATAGGGTACCCCATGATTAAATAATTTGAGAGAACCTCCACAGGTCGAGGAGAAAAACACGCAACACGGAGCTATGAGAGTATTAGGGGCTTTGAGGTAGGTCAAAACCCCTTATTTTGTAAATGTATGGGATAATTTTGTATACCTTGAGCTCTATCCATGGTTTTCGGACCATGGTATTGTAAAAGAAAATACTATATAAGGAGTCTAGGAAAATCCTTGAAAGTGAGTAAAATATCTCATAACTCATGATAGAATGCACTTAGATGTAACATTATCTTAAGTATGTATTTTGTTTTTTGTGGCAAAGGGAAGGCTCATGTTGTTGGGTGCGTGGAGAACTTAGAAATTTTGTAGCTAAGTGCACAAACCCCTACAACTAGGTGTGCAAGGCTGAAAGGGTTGTATCAAGAAGATCTGAGTAATCATAGAGTACTTTGAAGACATATTTATGCTCTATGTGTAGGTGTTATATTTACTTGTATTTTTATATCATATGTGCTCAGTTAAGGGGTTTTATACATAATTTTATCATGAAGTCCTGTTTATGGTTATTTATGTTGTTTTATGATCGTTAAAGTAAAATCACACAGTCTGCAAGATAGTTCAATAGAATTGCTGAAAAATGACTATATAATTGGTATATTTGTTCCAAAAAACTCTGTTAAGTATTGAAATGAATATAAGCCCTAAATCCACACTCCATTTCCCCTATGGATGCATAAAACTAGTTCTAGGATCTCCTAATATTGCCTCGTGTGAGACTTCAGTCTGCGCAGAAGGTCGTTTCCGAAAGGGTTGGTAATAGTGGGTTTAGTTTGTTCGCACAGTCATATATGAAGTTGGGTCTATGCCCCATCAAGCGAACAAATGGTTTTGTTTCTTGAATAGGGATCTGACTGAGGGATATGTGGATGTGTCTTCTGACTAAGAGAGAAATTTAAGATTGTGTAGATCTGAAAGAGTGTGAATTTGCAACACAGGAAAATAGAAATTCACACATATCTACTCAACAATAGTTGCAGAAGTATATATTCACAGATAAACACCACATCTTTCTCTCATCGTTTTCAAGTGAGCTCTACGAGTGGTTATCGATACTAGCTTAGGAAAAAACCCAGTTCAACAATAGTCCTACTGCATGGACTCCAGGACTGATCAAGAAATTAACTGTAATTAATAACGAGATTGTAAGCGCCATTGATTGTTGGCTCGATACTATCCTTGGAGGCTTTATGACTGAGTTCAAAATTGATACATCTATATCTTATAACAAAGAAAAGCATAAAATTTTCAAAGGCCCACGAGGTAAGTTGTTAAACTCATTGAAGCTTTGGATTAAGAGGCTATTGTGTGAAAAGGGTGTACTACGGATGCAATTAGATTGATGATCGAAGGAAAGAAAAATGGAACTATGCAACATGGTAGGAGATTTAGGGTAGATCCTATTAATTACATTGATTCTAAGTAAAATTCACTATTTGGATCTAACAGTAAGGAAGGAGGGTTTAAGGCATTGATAAGTCAAGTTAGCTTCAAGATCCTCAATGAGAGGCACAGGAAATGGTTTATAGCTGCACTATTGCCACATCTTACGTTGTCATTGTCACTGCAGAAGATCACAACCCAAGAGGAAGCATTAGAGATTGCAATGAAATTAGAAGCTTCGCCGGTAGTGAAGACCAACATAGGGGTTTAGACGATCCAAACCAAGTTGGAAAGCTTACATATGGAACTCCAAGATTTGAAGAAGGGAAAAGAGGTTCAGTTCGACATTCACTCAGAGTTCTAGTGCATAAAGTACAAAGTGGAGGACCTGTTGAATTATAAGTTAAACTGAGAGGGGGGCGGGGTGAATCAGTTTAACACATACATGAGCTTTTAAAATTTTTCATCAGCTTATTTACAGCTTACTTTTATAACCAACCTTATTATATGAACAGTCTTAATAAGTTGCAGGAAGTATTAAATTAATGTGACATCAAACATATTATGAGAGCAACAAACATTAAGCAGATTTGGTAAATCATTTCAGCACATAGACAACACAGATAGAGACAACAGATATAAGTGGAAACCCATAAAGGGAGAGAACCACATCTTATTATTTTTGTGATGCAAAGGCAAGCTCCAACTCCCTCTCACCACTGTTTTTCTGCAGGCACCGACCTACAGGAGGCACCAACCTCAATTCTGCAAGCTAAAACTTGCAAGGAAGCTCCAACTCCCTTCAATTTTCTGCAGGCACCAACCTACAGGAGGCTCCAACCTCAGTCAGCTACAACTGATAGCTATCAAGCTTCAACTTGATAGGGATGCTCCAACTTCCTCAATTTATCAAACGGAATGTTTGCTGATTTACCTCAGATATCAACTCTGTTCTATAGTATCTCTTTCTACTCTTCTCTTCCTTATCTTCTCTGCCTCAATATTCTATACTCTGCATTCTCTATCTTTTCTCTCTCTCTCCTTTTTTATGCATATCAAGGTGATATTACTTATAGAAATTTCCCGATGACAGTTTGTTTTCCTCTAGGAATTCGAAATGGATAGTCATACCTCTTGATTTTCTACCTTCTCATTTCTTTTCAGCTCACTCAGAAAAAATATAACTGTAGGTACTAACTTTAATATTATAGTGGGAATTTTTTTCTCTTTCGGAGACTTGCCAATGCATCACAAAAAATAAAAATCAAAATCATTTACATTCAATTACAATGAAAACTCCAGCTTACTCATTCGGCCTCTTGGCTCGCTGCCCATTTGTCTTTTCTTTGACTGTGTCTTTGTCTCTTACGGCTTTGTTTGTTTCCTCGTTCACTGTCACAAGGTAACGGCCATATGCCATACATATGTAACTGTGCTTTTTATATCATGCTAATTGATTCTTGGCATTATACAAATAATAAAATGTTTTAACTTGTTCCCTTACGGTCCCACTTGCTGAACTTGTTCTATCATCCAATGCGATGCATTACTGTCCACATATTGGAAATATGTATGTATTGTTTTGTATATACATATATGTGTCGCGGTTCTTTCCTTTCCTCTTTAATTTTGGATTAATTAACTTGGAGAAAAACTGTTCTTAGTCTTATCTTTGGATGGACCCCACATGCTAGCTATACTCCACTCGTGTATTTCAATCGCAATCGCAACATTCATAATACTCCTGCGATTTGGTCTTTTGATTTCTGCTGATGCGATGAATCGCTTTTTGAGTTCTTTCAATTGCGATTAATCACAATCACAATATTTTAATATAGTGCTTCGACGTTCTGCTTCTTTCCGATGTGATTGACCACTGTTCATTTAAATGTGCCGATGCGATTAGGCCGGAACTCAAACCTATAAAGTCACATTTTATACGCCCATCGGGTCCAGAACTCAATCGCAGTCGCAATTTACAGTTGCATGTTCAGATATACTTATGCTCCGATGCTCCGATGCGATTGGGTGAGGGTCCCACTAGCTATCAAATCTCCGAAACTTAAACATATATAAATTGTTGTTTAAACCATATCGGGTCCGGAACTTCAATCGCAATCGCAAATTCTATTGTCATGCTTCACTACCACACTTTTCTCCGATGTGATGTAACATTGTTATGCTGTAACTCAAACATATATTAATCATGATTTATAGACTCATCGGGTCTAGGCTTCAATCACAATCGCAACTTTCTATTCATATGATCTGCTGTCACCTTTTTCGATGAAATTGATGAGGGTCCCACCATATGGTACTTTTCCTTTGATATAACCTTTGGTTCTTTAGATCTCGCACTACATATATATATATATATATATATATATATATATATATATACTTTGTATTGTACTCCCGGGTCCTTTTGTATATAAGCCACTCCATATAAATATATATATATATATATATATATATATATATATATATATATATGTATATATATATATATGTATATATATATATGCCTTGGACCTTTGTGTATAAGGTGCAACATAAATAAGGCGCTGCATATATATAGGCGTCTACTTCCGTTTTATTGTATCCTCTAGTTGGGTAATGATTCTCGGAATTTTCTGTAGAGGAGTCCCACCTTATGGTACTTCATATATAGTGCGCTGCACATAGATATATGTATGTGTGCTTTTCCGCTTCAGTCTTTAGTGAATCTTCCAGCGGGGGTAGTGATTCTTGGAATTTATGTAGGGGGGTCTCACACTATATAATGTTGATCTTCAGTCAACATTATATGAATTTTTGGACTTAGACATAAGTCCAACACCAATATATATATAAATAAATAAATAAATATATAAATAAATATATATATATATATATATATATATATATATATATATATATATATATATATATATGTAACCTTTTGGGTTCCTTTTCAATAAAGTCTGGTCTTGATGCTGTTTGATAACGGCTCTGCCTCTGCCTCTTCCTTCGTTGCCTCTGCCTTTGCCTTCGCTGTGCCTCTGCTACTCGACCTTTTCATCTCAACTATTTCATCTCTGCCTATGCCTTCGCTGCCTCTGCCTCTGCCTTCGTTGTGCCTCTGCTGCTCAATCTTTTCATCTCGACCATTTCATCCCCGCCTCTGCCTTCGTTGTGCCTCTGCCTCTACTGCTCAACCATTTCATCTCTTCGTTTGTATTCGCTGCCTCTGCCTCTACCTCTATTTCTTGATCTTTGCCTCCACTGCTCTTTGTAAATATTATCTACTCTCTGTAAATATTACCTGCTTTCCTCTGCTGTTGTCCTTCACCTGTCTCTGCATCTGCTGCCTTCTTTGCCATCAATGGCAATATTTCCAACAGTCTCCCCCTTTGGCATTTATGGCAATACACTTTCTATGTTTTCCTTTTAGGCTCCTTTCTCCTGTTGCTTGCTCTTCCTCCCCCTTTGACAACAATGGCAAGGGGTTGCACATCTCGTAGTGTAGATTCTGTCCTTTAATCCTTTGATCACGAGGACCTATTTCATGCTTCCTTTGCTGGCTAATCTCCCCCTCGAATGTTATTTTTGTTTCTTTTCTCCCCCTCAAACTGTGCTTTCTCTTCATATCAGAGAGTAGCATCTATAGATACTACCCCTAGTCTATCTCTAAAATATTCAAATGGTTCTCTAGCAAGAGGTTTGGTAAATATATCAGTTGTCTATTCTTTTGTTGGTACATTCTCCAGTTTTACTATCTTCTGAGCCACTTGTTCTCGGAGAAAATGATACTTCATTGGGATATGTTTTGTTTTTGAGTGAAGCACAGGATTTTTAGATATACTTATAGCAATTGTATTATCACATTTTATTGAGATAGGTTCATCAATGCTTACCTTCATGTCTTGGAGAGTTTGCTTCATCCACATGACTTGTGTACAACATGCTGCTGCTACTATATATTTCTTGGGAAAAATACTGAGAGAGGTGATGATATTCTTTGCATATTCAAAACTTTTTACTTTTTCACTCTCTAAAACCCATACGCTACTTTCCTGAAACAGACTCGCGTATATGCGCGGATACCCTTTATGAAACTCGCGTATACACAGATATCTAATTATGTCATTAGTTCTTCACTTAAATCATTCCATCATTCATTCATCAGATGTTTAATAAATAGTAAACATATGCAGTAAGAACAGAGTAAACCATCACACAAAGCATCACACATGAACACCAGGATTTTTAGGTGGAAACCCAAGTCGGGAGAAAACCACCGCTGCAGTTGCTCAGCCTTCAATATTTTATTATAGAGAAAACATCTTACAACATATGTGCTGGCGCAGACTTGACCAGCACGCAGGCACCCACCTGCGCTCGTTTACCAGCCTCTCCTGGAAGGGAGCTACGACCCCCTGACTCGTTTACCAGCCTCTCCTGGAAGGGAGCTACGACCCCCTGATCTTGTTTACCAGCCTCACCTGGAAGGGAGCTACAACCCCCTGACTGAAGGCTACAACCCTCAGCACCTCTATGGACCACGTTTCATCAATTTTCACACTGGATCCAAAGCTTCCTTTAGGACACCACTTGCAGGCCACATTTCATCATATTTTCAGACTAGACCCTTTCCATACTTTTAAGCACAGTCAACCATTAAACAGATACATATAACTCACTAACAGATATCAGTAAACCACTAGAACAGATCAGACATTTCTTACCACAGACTTCAGCAAACCCTAGTTTGAATACGCGCTTTCCTTTCTCTGATGTCTCGTATATACGCGCTTCCGTTCACATAAACCAGCGTATACTTCAGTACATATTATAGGGCAAATTTTATTGCGCATACGTGCTTTTTCTTCAGCGAAGCCGCATATATACGTGCTTCCTCTTCGGCGAACTAGCGTATGGTTCTTCAAACTTTTATGTTATTGCAATTCTTCACAACAGATACATCACTTCATATTTTACCCTTTACCTCAGACAGATGATCGCCTAGATGTTCGCCTCATCACAAATCTAATCATTCCATAAACAGATCTAGCAAATACAAGTACAATACAGATCTAGATCCCCTTCTTCATCACTCCTTCATCGGTGCATCATACATTCAGATCTTTCATTCAACTGTAACCCTTTCCATTCAGATATACTCCAGAGAGAAGTATTCATTCAAGCTCAGACATCTTGCCTCCACTCTCATCATTTTCACAATGAATTTCTTCTCTTTATATAGGTTTACCCTTTTTCAATACCATGAGCCAAAACCACATTACTTCCGATGGTATTCCTGGACGGGGTCATTTAGACGAATCATTACCCAATACAATGAGTCAATACCATGGTGGTTACCCCTGGTTTTGCACTTTAAGAGCGCTTTTGTCCATACGCGACTTGGCACGTTGATTCCCGTGTGCATACGCGACTTCCCCTAGGCAAATCCGCGTATGCCTAGAGACATACTCTTTTCATCAAGATTTAGCACATGCTGAATTCCTTTCTTCATTGCCTTCTGTACACACTGTAGATACATCAGATTTACTTCATCAAGAACGTATTCTATCAAGCACAACTTCATCAAGTAAGCTGCCATCATCTTTATCAAGTGGGTTGCCATTCAATAATAACACTCAACATCATATGGCTAGCAAACATCATTTCATATCAGATTTACATCATTTACTAAGTCCAACAGGTCAAGAATAACTTCATCAGGTGGTTCGCCATCAAGGACAACACATGTCAATAGTCGCATGTCTTCATCTTCATTCAAGGACAACACTCTGCATCATATTGCCAAAAATCTCCCCCTTTGGACTTGATGGCAACCACGATGGTGTTTGGTTATCAAAACAGATAGGTACATTAAGAATACAATGATACCAAGTTACACTCCCCATTTTTGACACCATTATTTCTCTTCATTCAAACACCACGTCACTCTCCCCCTTTGACATCAAGGGCAAAGGGTGGATCAAAAATATCAAAACTCCGACATACTCGCACTTCTACTTGTGAAGAAAATTGGAATCACAATGATATATCTTGATGACCAAGCTCCCCAGAGGGTTCATGTTGAATCATTAAAACATATTTCCAATGAAGTACATGACTCTATGAATTTCCTATCACCAATGACTCATACTTACATCAAAGATCCATCCAAGTGGATTTACATATGAGACTCAACTACCCAACCAAGTGGGTTTACAAATTTGACTCAGCTACCCAACCAGGTGGGTTTACAAATTTTTGACAAGACCTTACATGACTGAAATTTACAATTTGACATCATGGGTCTCAACATGACCTTTTCATCAAAATACAAATATGACTTTTCATAACCGACACCAGAAAGTCCTCAAGAAAGAGAACATATTTCAGAACCATCATAAAGCCAACAAAGCATTATACTCAGCAACGCTAATGCTCCCCCTGAATCTGTGCATCCAAACATCCTTTTCATATGACTAAGGCTCCCCCTTAGTTTGTACATCCTGAACATTTTTACCAACAAATCATCAAGGCATGTTTATCAAGACATTAGAAATAGAATTATGAGAACTGGAACACCACCAGAGATACCAAACAGTATCAGAGATACCAAACAGCACTGCAGCTGTGCTGAAGAGAGCTGTCTCCAAACAGAAAAATGTCAGCAATCAGACATACACGGTTTTCTGTGCATGAACTCGCGTATATACGCGACTGTGTTTGATGAAATCCGCGTATCCAATGCCATCTTCTAAATTTATGCAGATTTGTTCTTTTGACTGGCAGAGAACACTCCCAGCTTCTGTCTTAGATACTCAAACACTTCCCTGGGCAGAGGTTTGGTAAAGATAGCAACAAATTGTTCTTTGGAGGGAACATACTCCAACTTCACCTTTTGCTCAAGCACTTGCTCACGTAAGAAGTGATACTTGATGGGAATCTGCTTGGTCTTCGAATGCATAACAGGATTCTTTGAAATACTGATGGCACTTGTATTGTCACACTTAATGGGGACAGGAGGTGTACATTTGATTTGAAAATCTTGTAAAGTTTGCATCATCCAAAGGAGTTGAGTGCAACAAGATGCAGCAGCCACATATTCTGCTTCTGTTGTAGATAAGGCAATAGAATTTTGCTTCTTGCTGAACCAAGATACTAACCAGGGTCCCATATAGAATGCACCACCACTAGTGCTTTTCCGATCATCAACACTTCCAGCCCAATCTGCATCAGTGTAAGCATGAAGAGTAAGATCATCATTCTTTGGATACCATAGAACAAGGTCTTGAGTTCCTTGAAGATATTTGAAAATTATTTTAACAGCCTGAAGGTGAGACTCTTTTGGATTAGCTTGGAATCGTCCAACAATCCCAACTGCATGCATAATGTCTGGTCTAGTCCCAGTGAGATAAAGTAGAATTCCTATCATTGATTTGTATTCTGGTTAATTCACCGTGGGAGAATCATCATGAGAACTGAGATTGCATTCGGTTATCATTGGTGTACTTACAGGTTTGCATTCTTCCATGCCATACTTCTTCAGAATTTGCTTAAGATATTTCGCTTGTGATAGGAATATACCATCTGCAGTTTGATGCACTTGTAAGCCAAGAAAGAATGTTAGTTCCCCAAGTAAGGACATTTCAAATTCTTGCTGCATGACAGAAGCAAATTTTTGACTCATAGATTCTTCGTTACTCCCAAAAATGATATCATCAACATATACAACCACAATCAATAGTTTATCATTTTCAACTTTGTGTATAAGTTGCTATCAGCAGACCCCTTTGAAAATCCTTGTTGATGAAGATATTTGTCAAGACGATAATACCATGCCCTTGGAGCTTGTTTGAGACCATATAGAGCCTTTTTAAGTCTACAAACAAGATTTTCATCATTTCCCAAAATGAATCCTTCCGGTTGTTCTATACATACTTCTTCTTCTAGATCACCATTAAGAAAAGCAGATTTAACATCCATTTGATAAACTTTGATTTGTTGATAACTTGAAAAAGCAAGAAACATTCTTATGGCTTCAAGTCTAGCTACAGGAGAAAAGGTTTCTTCAAATTCTATACCTTCTTGTTGAGTATATCCTTTGCAAACCAATCTGGCTTTGTTTCTTACAACATCCCCATTCTCATTTAACTTGTTCTTGAAGATCCATTTAGTTCCAATGACATTTTTATCATGTGGTCTTGGTACCAATTCCCAAGTATCATTCTTTTCAATTTGATCAAGCTCTTCATTCATGGCTTGCTTCCAACATTCATCTTTGCTAGCTTGATTGACATTGTGTGGTTCAATTGTGGATAGAAGTGCCAGATGACTAGAACATCCCACAAGAGTTCTCCTTGTTCGTACACCTGATTCCTTGTCTCCCAAAATTTGAGATTCAGGATGATTCTTTTGAACATATCTGGATGGAGCTTTTTCAGATAGATCATCTTCAGGTTCTTCAGTGGATCCACTGTCTATATCACTTCTATTTTATGTAGACGGACATAGGTCACCATCATCTTCTTTTGTTGTTTGTTTTTCTTCTTTAGGAGCTACGGGAGACTCATCAATAACAACATCAATACATTCAACAATCTTTCGAAGCCTTTTATTGTAATATTTGTATGCTTTGCTTGAGGAAGAGTAACCAAGAAATATCCCTTCATCTGATCTAGGTTCAAACTTGCCAAGTTTTTCATCATTATTTTTGATAAAACATTTACTTCCAAAAACTCTAAAATGCTTCACAGAGGGAGAATTACCATACCAGAGTTCATATGGAGTTTTGTCACTATTTACTCGAACATAAGCCTTGTTGAGAATGTTAGCTGCTGTATGTGCTGCTTCACCCCAGAACATGTCAGGAGTTCCAAAATCATCGAGCATAACTCTAGCCATTTGTTGAATTGTTCTATTCATTCTTTCTGCTACGCCATTTTGTTGTGGAGTGCCTGCTACAGAGAATTGTCTTTTTATGCCATGTTGTTCACAAAATTCAAAGAATTCATTTGATGTATATTCTCCTCCTCGATCAGATCTAAGACACTTGATTTTTAGATCTAATTCATTTTCAACTAATGCTTTGAAGATCTGAAAATTTTCAAATGCTTCATCTTTATGTTTAATGAGCCCGATCCAACACATTCTAGAGTAATCATCAATGAATAAGATATAGTATTCTTCCCCACGTGGTGAATTTTTCCTCATAGGTCCACATATGTCAGTATGAATGAGTTCAAGAGGCTCACTTGATGATCCTTCTTTGGCATTAAATCGTACTCTGGTCTACTTACCGAATTGACAAGATTTGCATATGATACTTTCTGGTAGATTAATATTGGGAAGACCACGAACAGCTTGAAGTCTGCTTGCTTTGTTGATTTGAGAGAAGCTCAGATGCCCCAGCCTTCTATGCCATAGCCAATTTTCTGAAGACTTGCTCAAGTAACATTGATCTATGCCGTTCAGTACATACAGGTTGCTTGGATTTCTTTTTCCTTTTATAATGATTTTACCTGTATCAAGATCACAAACCACACATTCTTTTGAACTAAAGACCACTTCTGTTCCTTGATCACACATTTGACTTACACTTAACAGGTTATGCCTTAATCCATCCACATACATGACATCATTAGCCTTCACCTTTTCTTTTAGAAACACTGACCCTTTTCCTTTAATTACAGTAGGAGTATCATTTCCAAATGTAACTTTCTTTTCCTTCTCTAGAGCATTATATGTAAGGAGTTTGCTTTTGTCACCTTTCATGTGTCTTGAGCACCCACTATCAATGTATCATTGATTTTCTTCACCTTCTGCAAATAATGCTATCCCACAATTTTCAACTGGTATTTATTTATTTTTCCACACTTTAGAGCTTGAGGGATCATGTTCTTTTGGCTGGACCTTGCTCCTGCATTCAGATTCTTCATGACCAAAGTTATTGCAATAAGTACATTCAACTTCGTTTTGAAGAGGAGAAAAGTTGTTATAGGTGTTCCTCTTTGGTTCAATATTTATTATTTTCTTTCTTGCTTCTCTTGTCATGATGGTTTTATATGCAACACATTGAACAACTTTATGACCAAAATTGTGACATGAGAAACATTGTCCATTGAAGTAGAAATTTCTGCGATCATGAAATCTTCTATTTGAGTTTACCTGTTGGTTGTAGCTTCTTTGAAAGATCTCCTTGTTAGTGTTCTTTGAATTGAGATTATCATGCTTTACCTGGAAAGATCCTTTGTTCCCTTGCTGAGTGGCTAAATGTAGTGCACCAGCTGTGGCTGCTTTCAGATAATTTGGTGCTGAAGTCTGGGAAGATTCCCCAGTATATCCAAGACCTGTTTTTATAAGAGGAGACCGTTGTATCTTGATAATATCATCTAAGGTTTCTGAACCTTTAGCAAATTTAAGATTGAGAGTTTTTGCTTTCTCATTATCTTTCCTTAGACTTACTACTTCACACTCCAATTCCTCAATGCGTTTTTCCTTTGCTTCAAGCTGATTTTCAAGAGTCTCTATGATTATGTTCTTTTCTTCTAGGCTTACTTTGAGTTGATTTTTTTCTTCAAGAAAATCATTGTCTTCCAGAGCATCCACAAAAGTATCCTTTTCTTCTCTAGATTCTTTTGCCATGAGCAATTTAATATCTTGTTCACATTCTTCCTCACTATCAGATGACCCATCACTGTCTTCATTAATATAGTAACTTTTTCTTGTGCTAGATCGATTCTTATTCCTTCTTGTTACTTCTTTTTCTTTAGCGGATGTTTCTTTATAAGGACATTTTGCAGCATAATGACCAACTTTTCCACACTCAAAACATTTGAAGGGAAGCTTACCTTTGAATCTTCCAGTACCTAGTTGGAGTTTTCTCACAAAATTCGCTTCTTCTTCTTCGGATATATAGCTGGATTCTTTGACAACTTCCTTTTCTTTTCCTTTTGCAGACGCCTTAAAAGTAGCTTCTTTGATTTGAGAAGGACCTCCTTGTCTCATTTCAAAAGCAGTCAAAATACCATGTAATTGAACAATAGTAAGAGTTTGCAGATATTGCCTTTCTTCAATAGCTGAAACTTTAGAGTCAAATTTTGAAGTCAAGGATCTTAAGACTTTTTCCACCAGAGTAGTATCGGTTATGGTTTCACCCAAATTTCTCATCCGATTTACAATATCATCTAGACGAAGAAAGAAACTGGCAACACTTTCATCACTATGCATCTTCAAATTTTTATATTCAATTCTAAGAGTTTGGAGTTTTGCACTTTTTACCTTTGTGTCTCCTTCATAGCTTAGAATGATTTTGTCCCATATTTCTTTTGCTGAATGTAGCTGCATCACTTTAGCAAATTTTGATTCATACATGCTTCCTAACAAGACATTTACTGCTTTGGCATTGATTTCATACTTCTTCCTTTCTGCTGCATCAGTAGGAATACTTGCTGGGTATTGATAACCTTCTTCCACGATTGCCCATACATCTGCACCAAGACTTTGCAGATAAGCTTTTGTTCGTACCTTCCAGAATATCAGATTGCTTCCATTGAATAGAGGTGGATTTATAGACATTACTCCTTCTTGACTTCCCATTGCGACGGATCACCTTCAAGCGATCAAGCTTCTGCAGAAGGACTTGCTTTGATACCAATTGTTGGGAAAAATACTGAGAGGGGGGGGTGAATCAGTATTTACTACATATTCAAAACTTTTACTTTTTCTTGCTTCTAAAACCCATACGCTACTTTCCTAAAACAGACTCGCGTATATACGCGGATACCCTTTATGAAACTCGCGTATACACAGATATCTAATTATGTCATTAGTTCTTCACTTAAATCATTCCATCATTCATTCATCAAATGTTTAATAAATAGTAAACATGAACAGTAAGAACAGAGTAAACCATCACACAAAGCATCACACATGAACACCAGGATTTTTAGGTGGAAACCCAAGTCGGGAAAAAACCACCGCTGCCGTTGCTCAGCCTTCAATATTTTATTATAGAGAAAACATCTTACAACATATGTGCTAGTGCAGACTCCTACCAGCACGCAGGCACCCACCTGCGCTCGTTTACCAGCCTCTCCTGGAAGGGAGCTACGACCCCCTGACTCGTTTACCAGCCTCTCCTGGAAGGGAGCTACGACCCCCTGATCTCGTTTACCAGCCTCTCCTGGAAAGGAGCTACAACCCCCTGACTGAAGGCTACAACCCTCAGCACCTCTATGGACCACGTTTCATCAATTTTCACACTGGATCCAAAGCTTCCTTTAGGACACCACTTGCAGGCCACGTTTCATCATATTTTCAGACTGGACCCTTTCCATACTTTTAAGCACAGTCAACCATTAAACAGATACATATAACTCACTGACAGATATCAGTAAACCAGCAGAACAGATCAGACATTTCTTACCACAGACTTCAGCAAACCCTAGTTTGCATACGCGCTTTCCTTTCTCTGATGTCGCGTATATACGCGCTTCCGTTCACATAAACCAGTGTATACTTCTGTACAAATTACAGAGCTAATTTTATTGCGCATACACGCTTTCTCTTCAGTGAAGCCGCGTATATACGCGCTTCCGCTTCGACGAACTGGCGTATGTTTCTTCAAACTTAAATGTTATTGCAATTCTTCACAACAGGTACATCACTTCAGATTTTACCCTTTACCTCAGACAAATGTTCGCCTAGATGTTCGCCTCATCACAAATCTAATCATTCCATAAACAGATCTAGCAAATACAAGTACAATACAGATCTAGATCCCCTTCTTCATCACTCCTTCATCGGTGCATCATACATTCAGATATTTCATTCAACTGTAACCCTTTCCATTCAGATATACTCCAGAGAGAAGTATTCATTCAAGCTCAGACATCTTGCACCCACACTCATGATTTGCACAATGAATTTCTTCTCCTTATATAGGTTTACCCATTTTCAATACCATGAGCCAAAACCACATTACTTCTGATGGTATTCCTGGACGGGGTCATTTAGACGAATCATTACCTAATACAATGGGTCAATACCATGGTGGTTACCCCTGGTTTTGCACTTTAAGAGCGATTTTGCCCATACACGACTTGGCACGTTGATTCCCGCGTGCATACGCGACTTCCCCTAGGCAAATCTGCGTATGCCTAGAGACATACTCTTTTCATCAAGATTTAGCACATGCTGAATTCCTTTCTTCATTGCCTTCTGTACACACTGTAGATACATCAGATTTACTTCATCAAGAACTTATTCTATCAAGCACAACTTCATCAAGTAAGTTGCCATCATCTTTATCAAGTGGGTTGCCATTCAAGAATAACACTCAGCATCATATGGCTAGCAAACATCATTTCATATCAGATTTACATCATTTACTAAGTCCAACAGGTCAAGAATAACTTCATCAGGTGGTTCGCCATCAAGGACAACACATGTCAATAGTGGCATGTCCGCATCTTTATTCAGTGGGTTGCCATCAAGGACAGCACTCTGCATCATATTGCCAACAATATTCTGCTTCTGTTGTATACAGAGAGATATATGTTTCTTTCTTTCTTAACCATGCCACCAAGCTTTCTCCTAAATAGAATTCACCTCCACTTATGATTTTCCTGTCATCCACACAGTTGGCTCAATCTGCATCTGTGTATGCTATCAAAGTGAAGCTTTTGCCTTTAGGATACCAAATTCCACACTGTGTTGTTCCTTGTAGATATCTAAATATTCTTTTGACTGCCAGAAGGTGGTTTTGTTTAGGTGCTGCTTGATATCTAGCCACTAGTCCAACTGCTAGCATGATGTCCGGTCTTGATGCTGTCAGATACAGCAGACTTCCTATCATGGATCTATAGATTTTTTGATCTATATCAGCAGATCCATCATCAGCACACAGCTTGCATCCCATGATCATGGGAGTTGACACAGGTTTGCAGTCCTCCATTTTGAACTTTTTCAACATTTCTTTTAAGTATTTTTTCTGTGAGATGAACGTGCCTTTGTTATTTTGCTGAATTTGAAGTCCTAAGTAGAAACTGAGTTCTCCAATCATGGACATCTCAAACTCTGATTTCATCTCCTCAGCAAACCCTTTTGCTAGTTCATCTCTATTTCTTCCAAACATAATGTCATCAACATATACTACAACAATCAGAAGTTCATTTTCATGGGTTTTTATGTATAGATTGTTGTCTACTCCACCTCTCTTAAAGCCTTGTTTTTTCAAATACTTATCTAGTCTTGAGTACCAAGCACGAGGAGCCTGTTTCCATCCATAAAGAGCCTTCTTCAGTCTGCATACATAGTTTTCTTTGTCTGTTAAAGAGAAACCTTCTGGTTGTTCCATGTAGAATTCTTCTTCTAGATCTCCATTCAGAAAATAAGATTTCACATCCATTTGATATAATTTGAAATCTTGATAGCATGCAAAGGCTAGAAACATTCTGATGGCTTCCATTTTGGCTACAGGGGAAAATGTTTCATTGTAATCATGTCCTTCGATTTGTGAATATCCTTTGCAGACAAGTCTAGCTTTATTCCTGATTACCTATCCTTCCTCATTCCTTTTATTTTTGAATACCCATTTTCAGCCTATGAAATTTTTCTGAGTGGGTCTAGGAACTAGTTCCTAGGTATTTTTCTTCTCAATTTGGTCCAATTATTCATTCATATCATTCACTGAATTCTTGTCCTTGCTGGCTTCTTCAAACTTCTTTGGCTCTATTTTTGATAACATGGCTATGTATACCTCTTCTGTCTGTTCAGTGAGCTACCTTCTTGTCTGGACCCCTTTTCTCTTGTCTCCTATAATTTGATCTTTAGGATGGTTCTTCTGAGTGTATCTAGAAGGGGCTTTAGAGCTCAGTTCATCATCTTCTGTTGTATTGCTTGTTTCATCATCATCTTGATCTTCTTCTTCATGGTTTTCTGATGGATTGTTGCAGTCTATATATTTTGTATTATTTGGAAGTTCTTCATCAAATCTCACGTCAATGCTTTCTACTATTTCTCGAAGAGTCTTGTTGTAACACATGTACCCTTTACTTTTGGAAGCATATCCTAGAAAAATCCCTTCATCTGCTCTTGCACCAAATTTCCCAAGATTTTCATCATTATTCTTTATGTAACACTTGCTTCCAAAGATTCTAAAATGTTTGATTGACGCTGGTTTCCCATGCCATAGTTCATAGGGAGTCTTGTCACTGCTTGGCCTTAAGTGAGCTTTGTTAAGAATATGCACGGCTATGTGTACAGCTTCTGCCTAGAAGGTTTGAGGAATATTACTCTCTTGCATCATGGCTCTGGAAATTTGTTGTATAGATCTATTTTGTCTCTCTACTACTCCATTCTGCTGAGGTTTCCCTGCAATAGTAAATTGTTGCTTTATCCCATGTTCATTGCATAGGTCAGCAAAGTCATAATCTGTGAATTCACCTCCTCTGTCTGATCTGATGCATTTTAATTTGCATCCTGTTTGATTGTCTACTAATGCTTTGAATATCTTAAATTTTTCCAGACTTTCCAATTTATTATTGAGGAATGCCACCCATGTCATTCTGGAGAAGTCATCGATTATCAGCATGAAGTAGGATTCTCCACTTGGAGTTTTAGTTCTTGCAGGTCCACACAGGTCCATGTGCACAAGATGGAGTGGTCTTCTTGTTGATAACTCATCTTTGGCTTTAAATGACGTGCGGTTCTGTTTTCCCAATTGACAAGATTTGCATATAGTATTGGAAGGCCTTTTTATTTCTAGCATGTCTCTGACAGCTTTCTTCTTGCTTAGTCTGATGATGTGATCGAAGCTGAGATGTCCTAACCTTTTATGCCATAACCATGAATCCTCTAGTTTGCTAAGATGACATGCTTCATCTTCCTCTTTCACAATGTAAACATTGCTTTTTGTTCGAACTCCTTTGAGCAGAGTCTTACCTGTGGTACTTGATCTGACTTCACAATCTTGTGCTCTAAAAGGAACTTCACAACCTTTATCACACATTTGACTGACACTTAGCAAATTTTATTTTAGCCATCTACAAATAATACATCTTGGGCCTTTCCTCTACCATTGTTTAAGCTGACCGAGCCTTTTCCTTTTATTTTTCTTGATTTATCATTGCCAAAAGTGACATTGGCAGATTTATTTTCATCAAGAGTTATAAACTTGCTTCTGTCTCCAGTCATTTGTTTTGAGAAACCACTGTCCAAATACCACTGGCTTTTCAAGTTTTGAGCAGTTAGAGCCAAGTCAAATTTATTCACCTTATTAATCCATTGGAAGCACCATTTTGTTTTGCATCTTTTGTGAGGTGATGAACTACTTCTTTTGAGAGGACATTTGGAAGGCATATGTCCAACTTGATTTCATACACAACATTTTATCATAATTTTTGCAGATTTGTGAGTATGAACAATTTTTTTTTGATTCATAAACCTCCTTGAGGTGTTGAACATCAATCTTTGTCCACAATTTCTACATTCAATGATCTTATGGAAAAATTCCTTACAATAAAAACAGTAACCATAGAAACTATTTGCATACCTGATGTAAGGTTGTCTTCTCCATTGGTTTGTTTGAGACGGTCTCTTTAATATTTGCATCTTTTGCTGGTTTGAATTACTCCTTGCATGACAATATGTAGCAATGTGTCCCAGCTTGTCGCAGACATAACAGGTGGCATTCTTTATAGGAGGGAAGAATCTCCTTTGATGGCTTCCAAATTTGACATACTCAGGGGCATATGATCCTTTTTCTGTTGTCTTAGTATTTATTGCCTTCTTTGTTACTAGAGGTTTCCTCTGATCTCTATCTTTCCCATTACATGTTTCTTCTTTTGTAGGAATTGTTTGAGCTGCTTCATCATTCTTCGTTGCTTTTACAAAAATAATCTCTCTGTTTTCCTTTTCTTTTCTTTTACTTGATTCTCCTTCATAGCATATTCCCGTTTTTATCATAGGAGATCTTTGAGCTCCCAGAATTTCGTTCAACTTACTAGAGCTTGTTGTTTGAGAGGGATTTGTAGATACTTTCCTCTGAGCATTTTCTAATTTCTTCCTCAGACATACAACTTCTTCTTCTAGCTTCTCTTTTTCTCGAGTTTTATCCTTGATTCACTGAAGTAACATGTCTTCTATCTTCTTGGCTTCTTCAAGCTCTACCTTCAGCTGCATGAGGGATTCTGAATTCTTCTCTTCTCTTACATACTTGAGGAGAATGTCCTTTTATTTTCTGCACTTCAGTTTGAGTCTGTCAATCTCCTCCAGAGCACTTCTTAGCTCCCCCTCAAGGTCGACTTCACCTTCTTCTTCTTCATCTTCTAGCAGGATTCCTTCAAGTTCTTCAATGGACATCAATAAAAATTCATAGGTTCCTTCTTCACTTCATGGTTCATCTGAGTCTTCAGATGTACTACTGTCTTGTTGAGCATAGAAGGATTTTCTGCTGAAATTCTTTCCTTTATGCCAGTTATTTAATGTATTTTTCTCTAACTCTTGAGCCTGATTCCTTACTTTATTATGAGGACACTTAGCAGCATAGTGTCCAACTCTTCCATAGTTAAATCATTTTAAAGTAATTTTACCTTTGTATTTACCTTAGCCTCTATCCAATTTCTTGACAAATTTTGCCTCTTCTTCATCCGAGCAAGAGCATATGTCTTCCTCTTCTTCTTTCTTCTTTTTTGTTTTAAAGGTTGCCTCCCTCGTACTTGGCTTCTTCTGTGGGAGCCTCATCTCATATGCTGTTAGGTTTCCAAGTAGCTGGTTCATGGTCAAGGTCTCCCAATCAGCTATTTCTTCTATTGCAGACACCTTGGGATTAAACTTGGATGGAAGAGATCTTAGAATATTTTTCACAATTATACCTTCTGATATGTTCTCTCCAAGAGCTTTCATATTGTTTACAATTTCTACAACTTTTAAGAAGAAGCTGCCAACATCTTCATCATCATTCATTTTTAAATTTTCGAACTGGGCTCTATATAATTGAATTTTGGCAGTCTTTACCTTTTTATCTCCCTCATGGATGTTCTCTAGAGTATCCCACATCTCTTTGGCAGTGTCTTTGTGCATTACTTTGATAAATTCTTCTTCACGCAATCCATTTAAGACGACATTCATGGCTTTTTCATTAGCTACAAAATCTTGTTTGGTTTCCTTTTCTGAGTCAGTTGCCTTTGGGGCATATCCTAATTCCACAACACCCCAAACTTCTATTCCTAGATACATTATGTATGTCCTCATCCTGATTTTCCAGAAGGCATAATTTGCACCTGTAAAGAAAGGGGCTTTATTGGTTGAGAATCCTTCTTTAATAACCATCCTGAGAACCTAGAATCTCCTTTCAGTTGTTAAACTTGTACAAAGGAACCTGATCTGATACCAATTGTTGAATTCTTAGTTAAAATGAGAGGGGGGGGGGTGAATCGGTTTAACACACACATGAGCTTTTTAAATTTTTCATCAGCTTATTTACAACTTACTTTTATAACCAACCTTAGTATATGAATAGTCTTAATAAGTTGCAGCAAGTATTAAATTAATGTGACATCAAACTTATTATGAGAGCAACAAACATTAAGCAGATTTGGTAAATCATTTCAGCACATAGACAACACAAATAGAGACAACAAATATAAGTGGAAACCCGTAAAGGGAGAAAACCACATCTTATTATTGTTGTGATGCAAAGGCAAGCTCCAAATCCCTCTCACTACTGTTTTTCTGCAGGCATCGACCTACAGGAGGCACCAACCTCAATTCTGCAAGCTACAACTTGCAAGGAAGCTCCAACTCCCTTCAATTTTCTGCAGGCACCAACCTACAGGAGGCTCCAACCTCAATCAGCTACAAATGACAGCTATCAAGCTTCAACTTGATAGGGATGCTCCAACTTCCTCAATTTATCAAAAATAATGTTTGCTGATTTACCTCAGATATCAGCTCTGTTCTGTAGCATATCTTTCTACTCTTCTCTTCCTTATCTTCTCTGCCTCAATATTTTATAATCTGCATTCTCTATCTTTTGTCTCTCTCTCCTTTTTTATGCATATCAAGGTGATATTACTTATAGAGATTTCCTGATGACTGTTTGTTTTCCTCTAGGAATTCGAAATGGATAGTCATACCTCTTGATTTTCTACCTTCTCATTTCTTTTCAGCTCACTCAGAAAAAATATAACTGTAGGTACTAACTTTAATATTACAGTGGGAATTTTGTTCTCTTCCGGAGACTTGCCAATGCATCACAAACAATAAAAATCAAAATCATTTACATTCAATTACAATGAAAACTCCAGCTTACTCATTCGACCTCTTGGCTCACTGCGCATTTTTCTTTTCTTTGACTGTGTCTTTGTCCCTTTTGTCTCTGTTTGTTTCCTTGTTCACTGTCGCAGGGTAACGGCCATATGCCATACATATGTAACTGTGCTTTTTATATCATGCTAATTGATTCTCGACATTATACAAATAATAAAATGTTTTAACTTGTTCCCTTGTGGTCCCACTTGCTGAACTTGTTCTATCATCCGATGTGATGCATTACTGTCCACATATTGGAAATATGTATGTATTTTTTTGGATATACATATATGTGCCGCAGTGCTTTCCTTTCCTCTTTAACTTTGGATTAATTAACTTGGAGAAAAACTGTTCTTAGTCTTATCTTTGGATGGACCCCACATGCCAGCTATACTCCACTCATGTATTTCAATCGCAATCACAACATTCATAACACTCCTGCGATTTGGTTTTTTGATTTCCGCCGATGCGATGAATCACTTTTCGAGTTCTTTCGATTGCGATTAATTGCAATCACAATATTTTAATATAGTGTTCCGACGTTCTGCTTCTTTCCGATGTGATTGACCACTGTTCATTTAAATGTGCCGATGCGATTAGGCCGAAACTCAAACCTATAAAGTCACATTTTATACGCCCATCGGGTCTAGAACTCAATCGCAATCGCAATTTGCAGTTGCATGTTCTGATATACTTATGCTCCGATGCTCCGATGCGATTGGGTGAGGATCCCACTAGCTATCAAATCTCTGGAACTTAAACATATATAAATCATTGTTTAAACCATATCGGGTCCAGAACTTCAATTGCAATCGCAACTTCTATTGTCATGCTTCACTGCCTAACTTTTCTCTGATGCAATGTAACACTGTTATGCCGTAACTCAAACATATATTAATCATGATTTACAGATCCATCGGGTCTGGGCTTGAATCACAATTGCAACTTTCTGTTCATATGATCCGCTGTCACCTTTTTCGATGTGATTGATGAGGGTCCCACCTTATGGTACTTTGCCTTTGATAGAACCTTTGGTTCTTTAGATCTCACGCTACATATAGATATATATATATATATATATATATATATATATATATATATATATATATATATATATATATATATATATATATATATATATATATATATATATATATATATATACTTTTGTACTGTAGTCCTGGTCCTTTGTGTATAAACCACTCCATATAAATATAAATATAACTATAAATATATATATATATATATATAACCTTTCGGGTTCCTTTTCAATAGAGTTTGGTCTTGATGTTGTTTGATAACGGCTCTGCCTCTACCTCTGCCTTTCTGCCTCTACCTTCACTGCCTCTGCCTCTGCCTTTGCTGCCTCTGCCTCTGCCTTCGTTGTGCCTCTACTACTCGACCTTTTCATCTATGCCTCTGCCTTCACTGTGCCTCTCCCTCTATTTCTCAACCGTTTCATCTCTTCCTCTATATTCGCTACCTCTGCCTCTGCCTCTGCTGCTCAAACTCTGCCTCCACTGCTCTTTGTAAATATTACCTGCTCTCTGTAAATATTACTAGATGTTTTCTGCTGCTATCCTTCGCCTGTCTCTGCATCTGCTGCCTTCTTTGCCATCAATGACAATATTTCCAATAGGTCCACCATAAGGATCAATGTCATATTTGTAGAGACTACTTGGCCATTGGGATGCCAAGTCCATTTAAGACTGCGCCAAGTACTAGACGAAATGTGGGACCAAATTTCTAGTGTACCTTATGCAAAAATGCAAGCCAACACTCCATAGACTACTGTCATCTATTCCAAATTTACATCCAGTCGTTGAAGCAATTATTCTGTAATTTTTTTAGTTGAGTGGGAGATGATGAAAAACATTGTCAAAGATATGATATGATGATGCAGATTCCTAGAGCATCTCGAATTAAATTCCTAGGTCACGAAGATCTAGGTTCTCCAACAATGTGAAAAGGTTTCCAAGGCTGAGGGTGTGGCTGAGGAGGAGGTAATGGACGAGGTCATAGACATATCATATTTTATAATTGCAGTCAGTGTGGACGTTTCGAAAGGGATTGTCAGAATACCACTGTCGTATCATATAGGTATTATCATGCCTTTGATCATGAAATAGAGGATTTTCCTACATTATTTGCTAAAATTCAAGAAAAGCACAATTAGTAGCCTTCCCAAAACAGAAAAATTATTAGATATGAACCACGTGAAGAAGATCTAAGTGTCAACATAGTGACATGAAGTGGTATAAATAATAGAGAAGACAAAGAACAAGGAAATAAGCATATGGACGATACGTGGGTCCGTAAATATGGAGAAAATAATAACGGGTTAAATCTACAACGTGAAAGAGTAACTGTCATGGAAGTGAACAAGAATTTTATGAGCCCTAGTGTTTCGACATCAATAGCACAAATAAAACTTACTCCATTGAAGAATGAACCTAGGGAATTACTGAATCAAAGGAAGTTGATCCATCCATTCTGATGTCATTTTTACAAAAATGCATGAAGTTTCTAAAGGATCATAAAATTGTGGAAGGAGTATAGGAGATTATTCATAACTTCTTTGGTAAAGAAGATGAAAAAACTGAATAACGCGTAGTGCATAAGGTCTACAAACATAAGAAAAAAACTAGCAGAGAAATGCGTTTAACTATGTAGATCAACGATTATGAAATGGAACAAGTCATCCTTGATCTTGGATCAGATGGTAATTTTTTACTAAATAGACATGGGAATAGATGGGGAGACCAAAGATGCGATAATCATCAATTCAACTAAGAATAGAAAATCAACAAAATATTATTCCTGTGGGTTGATTGCATGGCATTACCGTATATATTGATGGTGCAAGTGTATTGTAAGACGTTGAAGTGATTGAAATTATTGATGATAGGAATTCATATCCCGCTTTTCTTAGATTTGATTAGGATTATGATATGGAAGCCATAATCAACTTGAAAAATAGACAGATTGAATTAGAGAAGAACAGTACAAGCGTCATTGTGCCTTTGGATCACTCTAAAGGCACACAATATTCAGAACATGTCCAAAATAAATATGGAAATATCAATGATATCTATAAGATCATTCTGCAGGACAAATACTGGATCATTCATACTACAGATGGAAGAATAAGTTGGGATGTGATATTTCATGTGTTTTGAGATTCCGACGAATAATTAGAGCACTAGTAGAACTGATTGCATGAAGTTTCCACTAAGTAGTGTAACAGAGTTACCGAATTTCTTCATTGCATCACATCAGAGGTACATGGATTTCCCTTATATGATGGAACTAGATATGTTGATTTATTTCTGGATGAATTTGAAATCAAGCTGCCTGAAGAGTAGTGATATGAAGCTTTGGACTTTACTTTGAGGTCCACCTTGACTAGATGGTGGGGTGCACATAGAAAAGGCTTAGGAGGATGAAATGAAAGTTGTATACTAATGAGGCTCAGGTTTGGTCATGTAAATACTAGGATCACAGAGAACTGCAATTGTAGGGATGATCCTCACGAGCATTTTTTCTGCTGGAATCTTTCCTAGGGCAAGCAACCTAAACCTAAGTGGGTGCTTATATTATTTCATACCTTGGATACAATGCCCCAACAGTTGTACCTTAAAATAGAGTTGTGCCATGGCACCGGAGATTGGTATGAGATGACAGAAGGTCTGTTATTGACTTATACTTTCACACATGGTTTGGATTGTATTAATGACGCTCTTTAGGAAGTCAAAACAAGAATATTCCCAATAGCCATTGAGCTAGTGACATTGGTACAAGCTGACTGGGCTGTGCAGTTGGAACAAGCACATGAATGTTACAACCTGAGTTTGAAAGAAGGAAATCAGGATCCGTGCAACATAAATATTACTCAATCACAAAGACAACATGAGGTTGTAGGTCTTGAGGTAGATATGTTTGACATAGGCTCATAAGCGGATCCCAAGTTCGCAAATATTGGATACTATTGTGATGATGACACAATGAGCAAGGTCACTAAATTGTTGCATGAGTACCAATATATGTTCCTGATGAATTTCTCTGAGCTAAAAGAAATTATAGGAGATTTAGGAGTTATGCACATCACTTTGAAGCCTCATGCGAAGCCAATAAAAAAATTCCCATATCAGCTGATCCTGAAATATAAAGAGAAAGCAAGGGGAGAACTAGACATGATGCTCACTGCTGGAATTATTGAACTAGTAGAGGAGTCTTAGTGGGTTAGCCCATGGCTTTCTAGGAGAATAAAAGCAAGGGGAAATAAGGATTTATGTCGATCTTAGAAAGTTGAACGATTCGTGCGTCCATGATTTGTTTCTGAAACCATTCATTGATGATGTTTTGGAAAATGTTGGAGGGAAAGAAGCATACTCCTTTACAGGTGGGTTCCCAAGATACCATTAGATGAGGATTGCATCAGAAGATCTGATCAAGAGCACTTTCGCTACCGAATGGGGGTATTTTCAGTATACAGTCATTCCATTCAAAATGAAGAAGTCTCTGAAAATATATTCTAAAGTCATAGTAGTTGAATTTAAAGAATATATCAACACATTTTTGGAGGTGTATTTCAATTATTGCACAATATTCAAACTATTAAAGAAGCATGTTTCTAGTGTGTGCTTGATGTTGGATGCCTGCAAGAAATATAAAATCTCCTTGAACTTGAAGAAATGTATTTTTTGAGTGGCATATGGTATATTGTTGGGTAACATTTTTTTCAAGCATGGATTGATGGTAGATACTACGAAGATCATTATGATTATAAAATTAGAGAGACCAACAAATCTGACGCAGTTATGAATGACACTCAACGATATAGGTTATTACAGAAATTTCATAAAGGCCTATGCACTGATCATTGTGCCAATGGAAAAAAACCTGAAGAAGGATGTCAAGATTTTTTGGGATGATGACTATCAGAAGAGCCTTGATGTGTTGAAGGAAATTATAGGAAGGAGTTCCATGTATTTTCAATGTGTCCTGCATAACAATGGGAGTTGTCCTAGTGAAGCCAAGAGAGGGCGATGTAGATCACCCTGTTTATTTTGCAAGATGGATGTTGTCTAAAGTAAGACATAATTACTCCACCACAGAGCACAAAGGGTTAGAATTGGCCTATGCATTGCAGAATTTTTGACATTATATTTTAGGCGCGGATTTCGAAACGTTCACCTATCATTCTATGTTGAAATACCTAGTGAAAAATCCTATGTTGGGGAGGAATATTTGTAGGTGGATATTCTTATTTAAGGAGTATGATTTTGAAGTGATATTCAAGCCAGGACATTTGAATGTTGGGCTTCATAATTTTTCCACAATTGAGATAGGCAAAGATCCGACAAATATTGAAGAAGGATTACTTGATGAAAAATTGTTTTCTATTTGTTGTGTAACCAGCTCCAAAAAGAGAAGAAAAGAGATATCAACGCCTTAGAAATGAGCCACTTCAATTTTGTGCCAAATTCAGGTTATCCTTTAAGAGTTGGAGAACTTCTTGCTAATGCTCGATGTGATCTTCCACTGCTTGAACCTTCAAATTTTCTCTTAAATATGATGTGATGGATGGTGGATGATATCCATAAAGTGCCATAAATGGGGTCATTTTTGCTGCAGTATGGAAGGAAGTGTTATACCACCATTCAGCAAGAGGTAACCACTTGACCCATTGTATTTGTTTATCAGATACAAAACAACGAAGATATCCTTCCAAACATTTATTTACGATCTCAGTTTGACCATCAGATTGAGGATGATAAGATGAGCTATGAGCTAATTGAGTACCCAAACGAGAAAATAACTCCGTCCAAAAATTTCCAGTAAAAATGGGATCTCTGTCGCTCACAATAACCCTTGGGCTTCCATGTAGCTTTTGAATTCTGTCCATAAATGTAGTAGCAACTTTACTTGCTTTAAATGGATGAGATAATGCACAAAAGTGTGCATACTTGGTAAGTCTATCAACTACCACCATGATGACATTCTTTCCTTCAGACTTAGGTAAACCTGTGATAAAATCCATTGAAATCTCCTCCCAACGCTGACTTGGAATGGATAAAGGTTGTAGAAGTCCGGGGTCTTAATTGTCTCCACTTTATTCTGCTGGCAAACCAAACATTCCGCCACAAACTTTTGAATATCAGATTTAAGGCCATCCCAAAAAAATTCTTTCTTCACCCTGTGGTAAGTTTTTAAAAATCCTGAGTGTCCTCCTAAAGGAGGAGTGTGCAATTCTAGAAGAATCTTTTGTTTTAGTTGGGAATTCTTACAAATATATAAGCGATATTTGTACCATAAGGAATCATTTTTCCAACTAAATGTATCGGATGTACTAGGATCTTGCTGCAACTTTTGAATGAGTGTCCATACATCTTTGTCCTTCTTCCATTCATCTCTTGCTTCGGTTATCCAATCTGGTTGGATAATAGAAATGACACAAAGTAATGATTCCACCTCTTCATTCTTTCTTGAGATTGCATCTGCAACAACATTAAGCTTTCCTTTTTTGTAGATTATTTCAAATTCATAACCCAACATCTTTGTGACCCATTTTTGCTGCTCTTCTAAAGATAGTCTTTGTTCCAAAAAGTGTTTAAGACTATCATGATCAGTTTTTACCTTGAAGTGTCTTCCCATTGGGTAAGTTCACCATTTCTTTAGTGCATGCAGTATTGCTAACATTTCCTTCTCATAAATAGGTTTCTGTAAATACTTTCCTTTGATTGGACGACTATCAAAAGCAATGGGTCTTCCTTCCTGCATTAAAACTGCACCAATTCCATTTCCTGAGGCATCACATTCCACCATAAAGGTTTTTGTGAATTTTTGCGTAGCTAAGACCGGTGCTAGGCACATTGCCTCTTTAAGATGTTCAAAGGCCTTATTTGCTTCAGGAGTCCATGAAAATGTATCTTTCTTCAATAATGTTTTTAGAGGTGCTACTATTATCCCATAATTCTTAACAAACTTGCGATAATACCCCGTTAACCCGAGAAATCCTCGCAACTGATTTATGGTCATGGGGACTTTCCATTCCTTAATGGATTTAATCTTGTTAGGGTCTACTTTAACACCCTCGTGAGATATAATATGACCCAGATATTTGACCTCTTGTACTCCAAAGAAACATTTGGATGTTTTTGCATATAATTGTTTCTCCTGCAATAGTTTGAGTACCCTGTCAACATGTTCAACATGATCCTTCCAAGACCTGTTGTAGATTAGTATATCATCAGAAAATACTAGCACAAATTTTCTAAGGAAGGGTTTGAAAATGGAATTCATCAACCCTTGAAATGTAGAAGGTGCATTGGTAAGGCCAAAAGGCATGACCAAAAATTCATAATGACCCTCATGAGTTCGAAATGCTATTTTTGAAATATCTTCAGTCTTCATTCTAATTTGATGATATCTTAAACAAATATCCAACTTGGTAAAATAAATTGCTCTATGTAATTCATCCAGTAATTCATCAATCACAGGAATGGGAAATTTATCTTTAATGGTGAGCTTATTGAGCACCCTATAATCTGGACACATTCACCATGATCCATCCTTCTTGTGTACCAATACTACGGGAGTGAAGAAAGAACTTTGACTAGGTTGAATTATACCCGCCTCTAACATTTCTACAATCATACGTTCAATTTCGCTCTTTTGGAAGTAAGGATATCTATAAGGCCTCATGTTTGGAGGAAGACTTCCTGGAATCAAATGAATAGCATGATCATCATCACGAATAGGTGGGAGTCCTTTGGGAGTTTCAAACACCTTGGAATGATTGTCCAAGACTTGTTGGAGATCTACAGAAATAGATGATTTTGATGTCGGAACTTCTAGTGAGCATAATTGTGCAATTAAGCCTCGTTTTTATTTCTTTAGAAGCTTTGTCATGATATTAGAGCTTATTATCCTTCCTGGCTTCCCTTCAATACCCTGTAATTCGACTTCGTTTCCTTCTGAAAAAAATTTCAAGAAAATTTCTTGAAAATTAAAAGCTATCATCCCCAAAGATTGTAACCATTGTACTCCTAGTACAACATCAGCACCTCCCATAGGAATGGAAAGCATTGGACTAGTCAATACATATTCCCCCATGGTTAGCTTGATATTATGGCATTTTCCAGAGAAATTTATAGTTCCTCCATTTGCAACCATCACTTGACATTCTGGTGCTGGGTATAGGAAACAATTTAATTCCTTGGCTACCTTACAATGAATAAAATTATGGGTGCTACGTGAATCAATCAACACTATTACCTTTTTCTTCTTGATATGTCCTTCTATCTTGAGAGTTTGAGGAGTGGTAATTCCTGCCAGTGCATTACACGATATGGTCGGATTCGTTTCTTCCTCTTCTAGGGTTGGTTCCTGGTGTATATCCTCTTCTTGTTCATTTTCTTCTTCCTCTTCACAATCTATGTAAAATAATTTCTTCTCAGCACACTTATGACCTTTAGTGTATTTTCTATCACAACTGTAGCAAAGCCCTTTTGCTCTCTTTTCTTCCAATTTTTGTGGTGTCAACCTTGTAGGTTGTGGAAATCTAGGTGTAGCAACACTTCCTTCTTTATAGAATTGAGTGGTAGGCTTCCTTGTCACCATTATTTTACATTCAACTTTTCTTGCCAACTTGAATGCCTTCTCCAATGAATCTGGTTCCAAAACATGAACTTCATGTTGGATATTATCCTTTAAAGTGCATATGAAGAGATCGATCCTCTGTTCCTATGGAATATCAGTTACCCTTATATTCAATTTTTGGAATTCCTCAATGTGCTGCCCCACTAAACCCTTTTGTTTGAGATTTATCAATTGGATAAAGAAGGTGTTTCTCTTTGTATCCTCATAATGTGCTATCATTTCTTCCTTAAAAATTGACCAAGTGACAATTTTTTTACGGGAGCAAAGCCATCGATACCATAAAAATGTATTTTGCTCTAAATGTAAAGTTTCAATGAGTACCTTTTGTGTGTTTTGCATGTTATGGAGATCAAAATATTGCTCCATCTGTAGTATCCATGTTACAGGATCCTTCCCATCAAACTTCCTCATATCCATTTTTGGAATATGGTGGTTCTTCCCGCCAACATTAGAGTTTATCAAATCACGATTAACATTGATTTTGTTCTCATCATGAGGTTCTTCTACTATATTTTCACCATTAGGAAACATTTCTTGTATCAAATTTTTCAAACCTTTGATGTCTGTTTTTAGATCATTCTTCATGTTTTCCAGCTTAGCTTCCATGCCAGCTTCCATGCCATCCATCTTAGCTTCCACGGAATCCATCTTTGATTGCACGCCATCCATATTAGCTTCCATGCCATCCATCTTAGCTTCCACGCCTTTCTTCGAAAATTCCATTTCATTTTTTGTTTCTCTTTGCGAGAGTGAAATTTGTTGCACTTGCTCTTGTAATTTTGATAGATCATGTTGCAATTCTTCATCTTCATGAGTCATAGTAGAGCCTTCTGAAGGCTTAATGGGTTTTGAATTATTTTTACGGGGCATCTTTTAGAACCCAATACTGATATCTATTCTACAATATTCCCTTGGAATCAATTCAAATTGATTCTTCTAACAAGACTTATGCAATTCGAAAAAAAAATACACACATTTTTCTTGCTTTTGAGGAGCTCGATATTGAAATTGGATTATATTTGTGATTGTAGCACTTCAATATTTTATTTTCAGTACAAACGTAGCCCTTTGAATTTCCTTTCAAATGCCACATGTCTGACCTGATTTGGATTCTCCAAGACAAAGTTGTGTCCAATGTCCCACAATGACCTAATTATGGACTGGTTTAGTAGAGCGAACTTGTATGAATTGCCACGTGTCACTGTTTCATCCTTCGTCTCTGAAATTGATAGAAAAGAAAATACAGTCCGTTTGATTGCACTCAATTTTTACGGCACTCCAATCCGATGCCCAAAGAGAGAGTTATTGAGCTTTTCCCACGATCACCTCTTTGAGATGAAATTCAGGAGCTTGAAAACGCACTACCTTCCACAGATCATATCTCCAAAAATATTACGAACCAAGATCTGAATTTTTTTTACGAATTGCATCAGGATTTCAACTTCGTACCATAGGAATTTCAAATTCTGAACCTTCGTAGAAAAACAGTTATAGCGAACATGCCACAATGACCTGTTTAGGAGCCTGAAAAAAGACCTAACTTCCACAGATCATATCTCCAAAAATATTGCGAACCAAGCTCTGAAATTTTTGTAAAATATTCCTTAGGATTTCAGATTCGTACCCTAAAAATTTCATCTTCTGAAACGTCATATAAAAAAAGTTATAGCGAAAATGCCACGATGACCTATTTGGAGCAGCGAAACCCTAGAATCCAAACCTCTGATACCAAATGTTGTGTAACCAGCTCCAAAAAGAGAAGAAAAGAGATATCAACGCCTTATAAATGAGCCACTTCAAGGGGGAAACCTCCAATACATTCCATAAATGAACAATTCTTGGATGATACAATTTACAAAACCTCCTTTCTATATATAGGAGTCCATGGGGCCATAATGTAATCCTAGTGGGCCACAATGTAATCCCAGCCAACCTAACAATAATAATTTAAGGGCACAATAATAACAAAATGGGGGTTACAAGGGTACAATAATAACAATAAGGGGGTTACACTAACAACAATAAGGGACTATACTAGTAATATAGGGACCTAACACTATTAGTGTTACAGATGAGCATTTTCTAGATATCATTCAATTTCTCTAATATCCCAAAATGGGAAAATCAGGAATAGTGTGAATAAAACTGGAAATATGTAGAAATATAATAGATCAAAGCATGATACAACAGTATATCCATTCCATTATGAATATAAAATAAAAATAGGTACACGATCTTGAGTAAAATATCACTCAAGTTGGGCAAACAAGCCTCCCATGAAAGCATATACCTAGATCTAAAATGTTGTTAATACATGAAATAAAGGAATGCTGAAAATTGCAATGTATAAGAGATAATAGCAACTGAAAGATACAAGAATATGTTTCTGCAGATATAGTGCTACAAAAATGCTAAGGCTATAGATCCATGCTCCAAAACAGAATTCTAGGACAACCCAGAAAAGGTTTCCAGAAATACACACTATACAAATATAGAAGATTTGGCCCTAGGGCTGAATAATATCTAAAACTGAATCACTGATGGTATATGGATGATATAATATAAAATATGGCTTATCCTCCTCCAATAGATCTCCTAAATTAAGGGGTGATCCCCACACAGGAAACCCAAGCACTCCAATTAGGGCAATAAACCCACTGTTGCAGCTGCTCTTCAAAATAACACAGTCCTTGAGGGAGACTGTGCTGTAGCTGATGTCTACTACTTGGCCTGGTGCCAAAATATGTAATGAAGCCCTGAATTCTTCCTCACAAGCCTCCAAAAGAAAGGGTAATCATTCCCATGGAAAACTAGCTCAGAAATTGGAGATCTCTCTCCTCCACTGCTACACCCCTGCAACACAACCCAGCTCTAAATAGAACTGTGTTGTACATGAGACTGAAGCTTGGCCAAAATGCATGAATGTGGAATTATAGTGCAAAATCCTCCAAGAGCTTCTCACTAGAAGAGGTGGGATTCCCGATTAGGAACACCCTATGGTAAACATCACTGCAATCTTAGCTAAACAACTGAAGAAAGCGATATGTCTAAACAGACAATATATCAAAAAATAAAATATATCAACATGATGAATATGGCTGCCATCGTCTTCCTTTTATAAGATATGAGCTTCCAAATCTTAAGCCCCATCCATTAATGACACTACTTCCAAGCAATGTGTCTCCATCTAAAACTGCACTGTCCCTCCATTAATGTCCACTCCTCCATGACAACATTGTTGATTTGGTCAAAGTTGACCCAGTCCACATGTTCTAGCCCCTTTTCACACCTTAGGGTGCTTTATTGAGCTGGAAAGATGATCCTCTTTCACATGAGAAGTGGTTTTATTCTTCATAAATAGTTTTATGGGTTTCCCTACCCACTTATTTCACCTATCTAAGTGACAAAACAAAACTTTAATATTCCAATTAGCTACAAGATAATTTAGGAATATTACAGTCCTCCCCTCCAAAATGTTGCTTGTCCTCAAGAAACTGCAAGGGTACTGTAAAATCTCCAATGGGTATGTCTCCTCCCAAGAATGAAACTTTTCCTTTGGCGAATAAACCAAATAGCTCTCATTATGAAAAAGTGGGAGATATATGGAAAGAGTTATATGTTGTCCAATGGCCTTCTCAAGGCATGAGAGATGGTAAATGTTGGGTGCCTCAATACCAATGAGAAAATCCAATCTCCATGTTATCATCCAAAAAAAATGAGCCATCCTTGGTAGCTCATAGAAATAATCATCAATCCCCTGCTTCTGCAATATATACGGACTACATAGTTGAAAGTGAGAGATACAATTGTTCAACTTACGTTGTCTCTCTCTCCATTTATGATAAATTTGGAGTTGTTAATCTTGGGCTCCAATAATATAGTCCTCATGAAGCAAAAAGATACTTGGAATCTCATGATCCCACTCCTTAGTTCTAGGAAGCTTTCTTGCCCAATCCTTCTTGCATTTAGTGAATAGAGTGTCATCACCATATGATCTCCAAAAGGAACATGGACTAAGTGTCATATGACATATTGGATGGTGAAAATAGTCCCTCAAGTTATACCAATGCTTTCCTTCTTCTTCTTGTCTCAAAATATGATATGATAAGTGGCCATCCAACCTCTTTCTTGCTGCCATAAGCTTCTCAAAAGTTTGAACATAATAGAGGACATTAGGTGTTGGCTGAATATGATCCAAGAAAAACATATCTTGCCCAATTTCCTCTATAAAGTGGTCATCCCCATCACTGAATATAGTCCCAAAAGGACCATGAAATTCACCAAGATGCTTTCTCTCTTGTAGAGAAATGCGCTGCAAACGTATGGTAAAATAATGTACATACATTGTTAGTTGATCAATAAGCATCAATACACAATATTTACTATATATTGTAGACAAGTTGGTGAAGAGGTCCTTAGATGATCTTTCACATCTCTTCATCAAAAGGGGAAGTGCCTGAAACAACCTTGCAAGGTGGTTTCTTTCCTCCTCATACATCAAATAAGATACATTTCTCTTGATATGTTGGTGCACATCTTCTTTGACATCCTCCCAATAGAATCCCTCCATGATGGTGTGATAGGACTCAATTTGATCCTCATGCTCTGAAAAGAGTGCCTCATATGCTGCATGTAGAATCACCTCCTTCAGCTTGGAGTCTTTAGTCAAGTAGATCTGATCATGGATATAAATGACTCCATCAACCACTCTATACCTCCCATCTACCACTTGCCCATCAAGAACCTTACATGTGAAGAGGTTCTTGGAATACTCCACAAATATTTGGGACTCCCAGTATGGACCCATCCTTTCCAACAATGACAACGATGTAGAAATCTGAAATGAAGTACTTTCCTCATCATAGGGCTCCTCTTTGACATGCCCAACTCCAAAGCCACATGTTGGAGTACTGCTACCCCACTTTTGCTACCTCTCTTGCAACTAATCTTGCCCAAGACAAGATTGGAGAACATGGAGGTCAACCTCCTCTTGAAAGGTATTTCCCATTCAAAACTTCGATAGTTTGGCCAGTGCATACAAGAGTGTCAAAAGCCTACTGTCATATTCAGAAATCTTCCTCATGTGTGGAAGTATCATTTTTTGCTCCAAGGTTATGGAGTAGACCTTTGACACCATGCTCATGCCATCATAGATTTCTGGATCATCATTTTTCAGCACAAATAGTTGAGTGGGAGATGGCAATGTCCATATCAGAAAATTTCTCACCTCTCCTTTGAACCCATCAAAGGTTCTATGCGTTGTACTAGCTCCTCCCAAGGCTCCTTCCTTAGCCAAATATATCAATGCTGCACCATGTTGAGAGAACTCTTTGTTCATCTTCCAATCAGGGGGTCTCCCTGGTGGAATTCCTCGATGTAATGAAACATCAAGGCCTAGAGCAAGTTGTACATGTGAGTGGATTGATTTGTTCTTGTCCTCACTGCGCAAAAATTCCTGCTTCTTCTGTGCATCAACCCTTTGAAATAGAGAGGGGTGTGTGCTCCTAATCATATGATGCTTGTCCTCCCCTTTATCTTCTTCTATCTTCAAGACCTCACAATCTGTCAATGATGGAACATGATGCACATGGAGTATGCTTTGATCTCCATATGTGAGATTATTTGGAACTCCTTGCAAGGGTGCAAGAGTTTCTCTCTTTGGGGAAAATTCTCCATCTTCCTCTTCATGAGGTACTAGATCTGCTACTGCTGTGACAATGTTGTTACCTCTTATATCCTCTTCCCTTTCATCATGAATGGAGGTTGTCTCATCATCATTAAGAGGTTCTTTGTTTAGTTCCTCTTTTGAAAAGGAGATCTCCATGTCTTCCCTTTGAGAAGAGAGCTCTTTCTGAAATGGGGATCTTGCCTCTAGCAAGGTATTATGCAAGTTTTCAATCCCCTCAATAGTTTTCTAAAATGGATTTGGATTTATAGATCCTTCCAACTCATGCAAAGGTTTTGTTTGTTTATTCTTGGCTAGCTCAAACAAGGAAGTTTCAGAATGTTTTTCATGAAATCTCTTTACTAAACTCCTAGTGAACCTTGCATAAGTAGACATATTTGCATATTTTAATGAAGAAGATTCATAAAACCACCAGGCATAAGCCTTACCTTCAAGGTGCAGCGCTGCTATTCTAGTGGCTTCATCTTTTGAAACTTGGTGTTGCTGCAAATAGGTGTCTAGCTCCTCCACCCAAGTCCTAGATGAACATTTAGGTGATCCATAAAAAGGAGATAGAAAGAATCTACCCACATCATGATGCTTGCACCTTGTGATTCTATTATGGTTTCTAGGTTTTCTATCCTACTTGATCTTGAAAAACCCTTGGAAGTTTAGATGATCTCTAAATCTTTGAGTTTGAGATTCATACACTTGAAGATAGTCACCAAGGGTCTCCTCCTTTGGTACATCTCCTTCCTCCATCTCTCTTGCTATGACCCAAGGCATGGTACCACGTTGAAAATATGATGGTGTAGCTAAATTATCATACCCATAATGTGAAAATTTGGAGCTTTCTTCATGTACAAGCCCTCTTGGAGAATGTATACATCTCTCCATTCTCATATCTTTGATGTCTCTACTAATGCACTGCATAGTTTGGAGAAGAATTTTTGAGAACTTCTTCCCTCCTGATAATGAATTTTTTCCTTCATCTCTTCTTCCAATCTTCTCTTTCCTATGAGAAGCCTCCTTATATGACATAATGGCTGAAGTACACAGGTTGAGCCAAGATTATGCTCCGATACCACTATAATATCCCAAAATGGAAAAAACAGGAATAAAGTGTATAAAACTAGAAATATGCATAAATGTAATAGATAAAAGCATGATACAACAATAGATCCATTCCGTTATCAATATAACAGAAAAGTAGGTACAAGATCTTGAGGAAAATATCACTCAAGTTTTGCAAACAAGCCTCCCATGAAAGCATATACCTAGATCTAAAATATTGTTAATACATGAAATACAAGAATGCAGAAAAATGTGATGTCTAAGAGAGAATAACAAATGAAAGATATAAAAATATATTTCTATTGATATCATGCTCCAAATATTCTAAGTCTACAGATCCATGCTCCAAAAATAAATTGCAGGACAATCCAGAAAAGGTTTCCGGAAATACACACTATACAAATATAGAAGATTTGGCCCTAGGGATGAATAATCTTTGCAACTGAATCACTGATGGTATATGGCATATATGATATACAAGATGGCTGATATCCTCCAAAATATCTCCTAAATGAAGGGCTGATCCCCACACAGGAAACCCAAACACTCCAAATAGGGCAATAAACCCACTGCTGCAGCTGCTCTTCAAAATAACATGGTCCTTGAGGGAAGCTACGTTGTATCTGATGTATACTACTTGGCATGGTGCAAAAATATGTAATGAAGCCCTGACGTCTTCCTCACAAGCCTCCAGATGAAAGGGTAATCCTTCCCATGGAAAATAGCTCAGAAATCGCAGATCTCTCTCCTCCACTGCTATACCCCTGCAACACAACCCAACTCTAAATAGAACTGCATTGTACATGAGACTGAAGCTTGGAAAAAATGCCTGAATGTGGAAGTATGGTGCAAACACTAGCAATATCTTTTGAATGGAAGAGGTGGGATTCCCGATCAGGAGAACCCTGTGCTAAACAACACTGAAATATTAGCTAAACAACTGAAGAAATCCATATGTCTAAACACACCATATATCAAAACATAAAATATATCAAAATGATGAATATGGCTACCATCCTCTTCCTTTTATAAGATATAATTTTCCAAACCCTAAGCCCCATCCATTAATGACACTACTTCCAAGAAATGTTTCTCCATCTAAAACTGTGTTTTCCCTACATTAATGTCCACTCCTCCATGACAACGCTATTGATTTGGTAAAAGTTGACCCAATCCACATGTTATCGCCCCTGTTCAGACCTTAGTGTGATTTATTGAGATGGAAAGATGATCCACTTTCACATGAGAAGTGGTTTTATTCTTCATAAAAAAATTTATGGGTCTCCCTACCCACTTATTTCACCTATCTAAGTAACAAAACAAAACTTTAATATTCCAATTATCGGGAAGCTAATTTAGGAATATTACAATTTATATCTTTGGGAGTCACACCTACGGAGTATAGTATGCAACAGAATAAACAATTGGTAGTAAAGGAAACATATTTTATTATGATTGAAGGAAACTTATACAAGATGGGGGTTGATGATATTCTGCAAAGATATGTTCCTCAACATGAATGCCACAATATTTTGGTTTAGGCACATGGCAGAGTTGCTGCAGGTCACTATGTAGGAAAGGACACTGCAGAAAATATCCTCTGAGCTAGACTTTGTTGGCCTACAATGGATAAGGATTCAAATCAATATTGTAGCACTTGTGATGTATGTCAAAGGACTAGAAAACCATCATGAAGGGATGAAATGGCGTTGCATGCTAAACTCACTTTCAAGGCATTCTATAAATGGGAAATCAATTTTTTGGGACCAATTGATCCCGCTGGGAAGAAAATAGGTCCATGGTACATTATTACATTGATAGATTACTTCACTAGATGGGATGAGGAACAACCACTGAAGAATTGTAGTGTGGACACAGATACAAAGTTTATTTTTGAAACTATATTGTCAAGCTTTGGTAGCCCGAAGATCTTGATGAGAGATCGAGGTACACATTTCCTAAACAACACTATTGAAGCATTGATTATGGATTTATTAATTCATCACCAAAAGAGTATGCCATATCACCCACATGAAAATGGGATGGTTGAGTCATCTAAAAAAATTATGGAGAACACTTTGACTAAGGTGTGCAACATCAACAGGGATGACTAGGACTTGCGCATTCTTGTATTTTTATAGGCCTACAAGACTGCTTGTAAGAAATAGATAGGCCAGACTCAATTTAGATTAGCATATGGGTAGGAAGCAGTAATTTCAATGGAGTACATCATGCCTAGTCTCAGAGTCACAATAGTTACAGATATGGAAGACAACGATCTTATGGAGTAAATATTGGAGCAATTGATCATGCTAGAGGAAGATAGGTTCGTCATTGGGTTTCACTGACAGGTGCAAGAGGAGAGGGAAAAATACTGGCATGATAGGCATATTAAGAATAGGAATTAGTTCTTTTATATGACATCGAGTTTGCAAAGTTCCTGAGGAAGCTGCAAATGCACTGGTTGGGACCTTATATCATCATGAATGTCTCTGAGGGGAGCACAGTTCAGCTCGAGAAGCTTAATAGTTAGTTTTTCCTTAGATATATCAAAGGAATCTTCTTGAATTTATACAATGATGAATCACTACAAGAATAAAGGACATTGGTGAGGGTCATGCTTGTGACGAACCTTTAAGGTCCATCACCAATGTCACATATGGTGAAGGTCCTTAAAAAACCGTCGTTGTAAGTGTATATAGTGATGGTTCTTTAAGGACCATCACCAAAGCCATTTTCAATGACACTTTTGGTGAGGGTCGTTAAAGGCCCATCACTAATTTTGTCTTTAGTGACACTTCTAGTGACGAACTTTTAATGACCCTCACCAATTCTATTTTTGTTACTTTTGGTGATGGTCAAAAAATTTTCGTCACCATTGATCATTCCAATGAGTTTTTGATGACGTTATTTTCTTGTTAATATATTTTTTTGTAAAAAGATAATGATTTAATACCACTATTGTGGAGTATTTTTTATAATATGTCCAAGGCCATAGTGGTTAGATTCAATCAATTTTTTAAGAAGTAATTAGTGTGTATCATTTCTCTCAAATAATGACTAATTGAATAGAGTTTTCCTATGAGTCAACACATGATTCATATCTATTAAGTTTATTATCTAGAAAATTCCCTTTAGATAAAGTCCCACTAGTGTGTGTAGGAAATATATTATTTAATACATAATCAAGATCTATCAATTCTATTAATGAGAAAGACCTAAAACTCCTCAACAATTCGGACACACCTTAAATTAATGCTTTGGCACACACTAACATCTTTTATAACCTCGCATGTCTTGGAACATCTTTGTACCTAGAACATCTTTCCATTACACTGACGCCCAAGCACATGGTGACATGCGCTAGCACAACATAGAACTCTCCTAGCATGTGTTGGCATGCTTGTAGTCCCTAGCATGCCCTATAACACCTTGGTTGAATGCATTGACATACATTAGCACTTGGCACACACTGCCACTTGGCATTTATTGGGACCTATTATTAGTATGGTTAACATGCCCCTTTTGAAAAAGATAAAGTCTTGACTTATTAACCCTCTTATTGGTTCTTCATTTTGTTTCCTTGAAACTTCTTGATACATGTTGACATACCCTGGCACCCAGCACATCCTTAGCACCTGTCATGTATTGGCACTATTTGGCACATATAATTAGCACACCCTGGAACTCCCAATCACACTTTGAGACTTAATTGCATGTCTTGATATTCCCTAGCATGCCTTACCAGTCCTTATCATACCTTGTCACTCCCTCCTTGGCATGACAACTAGCACTCATTAACACTAGTCGCTAGCACACGTTCCTCGTATTCACTACCTTCCATGAATTTTGACCCAGTGCTCCCTTAATATTTTCTAATAGTACTCCTTAACACTCCTTGACATGCATTAGCACTCTCTAGAACACCTTATCACTCTTCAACATTCCCTTCCACTTCATAGCATGTATAACACTCTGTGACACATATTGGCACTTGGCACGTGTTGGTGCTTGGGAATTATTAGCATGTATGGAATACGTTCACATGCATTGGTATAATTTGACATGGTTTAATATTAAATTTATTTGAGATCAACTATTGGAAAGTATATGAGAACAAAAAAAGAAGACTTGGCACTTAGAATGCACTAAGACTTTTCACTTGGCACCTATTGGTGCCTAGTGTTGGTGTGCCTAGCATGCCCCTCTTGGAAAAGGTAAATTGATAACTTATTAACCCTCTTATGTGTTCATTTACTTGTAGTTTAACTTGTTTCTCCCTTTTGTTGCCTTGAATGTCCTTGGCACGCATTGGCACACCCTTGTACATCTTGGCATGCCTTATCACTTGGCACATATTAGCATGTTTGAAATGCCTTCGCACTATTTGATACATCTTTTGCATTCCCTAGCACACCTTGCCACTCATGTCCTCACATCTAGCCTTTACATTTTTTCATGACTTGGGAACCCAATCAATTCCTTATCTACTGCAGTTCATGTGAAAATATTGGCTTTCTTCAATCGCAAAAACTTGACCAATTGCACCGAATACAAGTAGATTGTGCCTTGTACACCTAAGAACTGCCTATAACTCATATTATGCCACTCATGTCCAAGCTCAACTTGTGCCACTTGAATAGTTACCAATACAGGGATAACATGATCTAGCCATGGCCATAAAACAACAAAGCAACATAGCTTACATAGGAAATATTTCACATGTATGCTTAGTTGGTATAAATAGTATAACATTAACTGAGATTTTGCAGGAACCACAAGATGCACAAGGCACACAAGATATAAGCTGACACAAGTCGATTGCCCCAAAACTTATACACAACAATGTACAATATGAAATTATCTAGAATAGTTTAAAACACGAGAATGTAGCCAAAGTGTGCCACATCTCATATGAAAAAACAGCTAAAGGCAAAACAATGTTGTGCCTAGCACAAAGTGATCTCCCTTTGTCTAAAACTACTATGTTGAGCCCCATATAACAACTGTAGGCTTGCCTCCTATAAATCCTATTCTGAACTTCTCCTAACACAATTTGTCCTAAGCACACTTGAATTCGCTCACACTCCCTGTCACACACTCTTATTCATTCTTTCCCATGAATTTTGACCTAGTTATCCCTTGCTATGCCCCGACACTCCCTAAAACTCTTCAACATGCATTGACATTTTCGAACATGTTTTAGCATAACATTTCATTCCTAATGTGCATGACCTGACCCTCCCTAGCTATCATGCCCTCACAAATACCCTTACTTTATTTGAAACTTGGGAACCCAACCAAGCCCTCGCTTGACTACAAGAGCTTGACTAGGTTATTGTTACTACAACTAGATGATGTTGTTCAATTATGTAGCTTGGGAGGTACTCCATAAGCCTAGTGATATGGGTTTGTGTGAGTTTGGTCACAAAGGGATTTGTGGGCAAAGAAGCCAAGCAAAGGGATTTTGGACCCAAGATGGGGTTTAAAATCTAAAAGAAAATTAAAAATGAAAATTAATATTTCCTAATGTATAAGTGGATAAAACCAGTATGTTCTAGAGGGTTCCTAATAGGTCTAGGAAAAAATATTTAAGGAGGCCTTAGGGTGAAGGAAGGAACATCAAGTGAGAAGGATCTCATTTGATCAAGGGGGAAAAGAGAGATGTAGTCCTAAAGTAGGTCGAGTAAGGGTTGCTAAAGGGAGGCCATGATCAACCTCCAAGAGAAAGATCATCATGGGAGGGTTCACAAGAATGTTGCATACCTTAATGGTCGGTTCGAGCTAGGAAGTAGGATGGCATATTGTTGGTTCTCTTATGGCAAATCGAGCTTAAGAGAGGTTTCTCATGAGAATCTGGGCATGTGATTTCAATGGATTCTTTGTGTGAAGGCCGCATCAAATTATGAAATGTTGAAATTTACAACAAGAAACATTGAAATTAGAAACCGGAAAGGACAAAAAAAATGCACCCACACTGGAGAGGAATTTTGATGCAACGGGAGTGAGGAATGTGGGGCGTATAATTTATTTTTCCCTTAAATAAATTTAACAATAAATTGTAATTTCATCTCATAACAACTTGTGTCAGTTAACTAAGTCATGATGACTAAGTTAACTCAACAAATTCGAGTTGAGGGTCTAAGATGAGGCACGAAGAGGTATTAATCTAATATTTTTGGAGTCCAGTTGTAGTTGATGCATTAGTGGGGTGCAGGTGTGAATTATTAACTCAATTAAATGAGTTAAAATAAGTTTAAATAGTTTTAACTAATTGATAAGATAGAGAGAGGTCGACCATTGAATTAAATTAGATTTAATTCACAAGGAGTGATCAATTAGATAACTGATAATTCACTATTAATAACGGCGTGCATGTCAGTTCCAAGGAAGCCCTAGTTGAGACAGAGGTTAAAGGGAACATAAATATCAGTTGTATTTATACCAAATTTCCCATGTGCAATTATAAAGTCATTGGGATGCCATGACAGATTGCGCAATCAAGGAATATTGATTTTCCTAATAATAAGAAGCTAATTCCCTTGGAATTGCATGAGTAAGGCAAGTTGAAGGAGGGTTGAGAATTGGCTAAGTACTGAACCGAGTGTGCCTAGATCAGTGAGAGACAATTGGGAGAGTGCTGGAGAATCTCAAGAGATTAACCATTGTATTGTTTCATGATTCCTTCAATTACTACAAAATAGAGATAGAGGGGTTTTAAGAAGTTGCTTTCCCCAGATACATCTTGTGTTGTTCGATTGATAATCTATTTCTCTTACTTATATATGATTGTGCGATCATGTTTTGTTTCTAAAAATTGTAGGAAGGATTCAACATCTCATTTTAGTACATTACATGATTAGGTTGAATCTCGTTGGTTAGATTTTCTACATGGTATCAAAGCAGGAATTTTTTGGGTGGTGAGTTTGCAGAGAATATCTGAAGATTTTGGCGTAAAAGTTTCAATATATATATATATATATATATAATTTGGATTTCTTGCGAAAAACTACCCAAATGGAAAATCAATTCGGAGCTGGGATGAGGGAGATATCGTTGATTTAAAATCAACTATTTTTTATAAACTTTTTTAATGGCAAGACAATTACAATGTGTGCGAGTCAAGAACCTATATGCACTTGAGGTGCCAAATGCATGCAAAGATTTGAGGAGCAAAGCAGAGGTTAGAGACTTGGTTTTTGAGAGGGAGTACAAATTACCTCTCAACATGCAGCCTTAGAAGCAGTTTCAGAACGTTGTGGACTAGCCGCAATTGGAGAAGCAGAGAGGAGACTGAGTGGAATTGTCCACTCAAGTAGAGACCTCCATGAGGGGGAAATTTAGATCCAGATGGGCAGAGGGAGCACATGCAACCATATCTCCAGGTGAAAGGTGGGGTGATGTGTAGACATAATCCAAAGATAAGAAATTGGGAAGGGTCCATTGAGATGGTGTGTCTCATGGATTGAACCTAGATCCAAGGAGTCCATAGTACAACAATAGCAGGAAGTATTAGTTAGACTGTAGTAGTCATATGTTAGGAAGACAGAAATTAGAGTGACAGATTTCAGATACTGGAGCACATATTAGAGTTGGCAATAGTTCAAAGGGCATGGATACAGATGCTAGCAGCAATGTAGAGAGTCAAGTAGATAGGTGCAGTAGCTAGCAGCAGTCAGAAGACTCTAATGACAAATGCATTATATTGATTTAGTTGTTTGGAGGCTATTTAGTTTCAGGATTTGCAGGTGAAAACAACACTAGATAAGTGTTGCATGAAAAATTCCAAAGGTACCAGATGGGATAAATTCAATTCCTTTCTTGTTGAGAGGGAGTGTTGAAATTTGCAACAAGAAACAGTGAAATTGGCAACCATAAAGGAAAAAGAAAAATGCAACCGCACTGGTGAGGAATTTTTATGTACCCGGAGTGAGGAATGTGAGCCGTCTAATTTATTTTTCTCTTAAATAAATTGGACAATAAATTGTAATTTCATCTCATAACAACCTGGGTCAGTTAACTAAGTTATGATGAATGAGTTAGATCAAGAAATTCGAGTTGAGGTGATCGAGGTGGACATTGGTGGCCAGCCACCTATTCCACTTGGGCCCTCACCATTGTCTCTTTCATTCTTTCTATTTTTTAGTTTCCTTAATTATAGCATAGTTTACTATTTTTGTTAGTTTTTAGAGTCCTGAATTTCCGCTACAATTTTGAGGCCCCAAACAACATTTTTTGGTCATGAAAGTTTTAGTGATTTCATGGAAATCACATTTTTAGTTGTAGTCCTCAGAGATATATTTCTGACGAGGTATAATGTGCATAAAACGAAGATCATATGACCAAGTTAAAACCCCAGGAAATTGGATGCCCAACTATCCTCAACGGGGCCCATAAACTCTTGGTGTTACATCTCCTCGGGTTAGGGTTTTCTCTTATTTTTCAATAATAAAAATGCCCTTGAGCCTTATTGTAACACAGTTTAGAGGCATGTAACCACCACATCTCTTCTCAGAGATAAGCTACCATTGCCCGAGCTAGTTTGTTTTCCATTATGTCTGTAGGCATTTTTCAGTATTTGATATTAATGAAATTAAGTGTTATTCCTACTACATCTTTGTGTTTATATATTCTTTTGGTATTTTATTGCGTTCCTACATATTTTTGGATCATGAGGGTCTAAGATGAGGCATGTAGATGGATTCTAATATTTTTTGGGTCTAGTTCCAGTTGATGCATTAGTGGGGTGTAGGTGTGAATTAGTTAACTCAATTAATTGAGTTAAAATAAGTTTAACTAGTTCTAACTGAGTGATGACCTAGTGAGAGGTCCATTGAGTTAAATTAGATTTAATTCAAAATGAGTGATCAATTAGATAACTGATAGTTCACTATTAATAGTTGCATGCATATCAGTTCCGAGGAAGACCCGGTTGAGACAGAGGTTAAAGGGAACATAACTATCAATTGTATTTATACAAAATTGTCCATGTGAAATTATAGTCATTGGGATGCCATGATGGATTGAAAAATCCAGGAAGGTTGATTTTCCTAATTAATAGGGAGCTAATTCCTTAGGAATTGTGTGATCAAGGCGAGCTGAAGGAAGGTTGAGAATCAATGGACTATTAGTGGTTGATTTGTGACCCTAGTTCAATCATCTACAGATTGTTAGAAGGATGATAAGAGGAGTAGTTCAAATTTACTCATAGATTGGACAACAAATATCAGATTATCGATACACAAGAACAATGATTTTGAGAGGACTCAAACCATTTTTATGTGGAATATTTGAAGAGTCCTAGATGAAGACAATATTGTGAGCCCTAGATTAGTAAAAATAATTGACTATGGTTGGGCAGATTGATGATAGTCCAAGTATAGTTGGAGGGTTGTTAGGTGACTGTCAAACAAGAGACCTAACTCTTGTACTTGTGAAGGACAACAAGATTGGTATAAGGGCAGGTGTATACATCCTAAGGATGTGCAGAATTTGAAGGACTAAAGTAGCAGTCAAGTGGGCCAACCAACTAGCCCTAGTTCACTATATTGTAGAGGATAAATTCAGTGAAAAGAAGGGAAACCTCCATAGCCCTAGAGTTCTCATCTTGGAGCCATAGTATGGGAAAAGTGGGCATACCAAAGATTTGTTTACAAATGTAGTTGTGAATAACTTGTTACCACTCAAACTAGTAGTGGACCTAAAAGGGGTTCCTAAGAGGGAAACAACTAGGACAAGGGAAACAATGGAGGCTTAGCCCATTGTCACCACAGCTAAGGCTCTTTGATCTTCACGAAATTTCACTGATGGGAGGATTCTCGGTATTTTAGGAAGTCACTTGTATATTATAGGTCAATGAATAGGTGGGAATTGACTCTAGAAGCCATTTCCCTAAGATAGAATTTAGATTGGGACATGCTTGCCTTTTAAGGAAGGGAATTAATCTTCTAGGGAGAGAGGAGGGGGATTGAAGGACTGAGGGAGAAGAATAAGACTTATAAATGAAGTTACCAATCCCTAAAATGCTTTGGGAACTTGGATTCCCAAATGGTCCTTAATGAAAGGCCTTTGACACCAAATGGGACCACATGGGGCCAAGTAGACCCAACCCATGTTCGGGGATGGAATTCAACAAACAATGATGTTGCTATCTTGGAAAATGTGAGGGGAAAGGATTAGGCAATAATTTTACTTTGATGGGTCAAATTGATCCTACTAGGTTCTAGCCTTGGGAACACCTATGAAAAACTTGATCCTAGAGCTAGGGCTTGAGGTATCTAAAGATTCCATCGTCAGAATTGGCCAAATTATGAGGAGAGTGAGGGGACCCACCAATGCAGTTTCCTCTAGGATATCAAATTTTTCCTCTAGCTATATTCTTGGGAAATTGATGCCCTAGGTGACCTAATGGGGCTAGACCTAGGGAAAAATGGAAAATTGTGAAAAAATGGGGGGGGGGGGGAATCATCACCCTCTTTGAGTTAATAGTGCATAATTCACTTGGGGATATGGAGTCAGGGGTGATAGTGAATAATAATTCATTTTCTTGATCATGGAGGCCCAGAAAGTCAACTTCGTCCAATGTTAGAGGAAAACGAAAAGTGACCTTCAAGCATTTATGCTTCATACAAGTGCTGAAATTTTATTGAGATAAAATGATCTCTAAGATATTTCATTCATCTAAAAATGGCCCATACATTAAATAAGATAAATATACACATAATTCCACATTTCCATCATGCAACAATTAACCCTAGTTTTAGCGAAATTCAATAATATGCAAAAAAAACAAGAATAGCATTAAATTTTCACTCACAATGTTAGAGAGTATATCCAAATAGCTTCACATTTGCATAAACAAATCTCCAAGATAAAAATAGCCCAAATCCATACATCAAAATGCATCCATCATAAAAAATAGTCCTCAAAGGAAAAATGTGAAGTTCTGTAAAGATAGAGAGATCCCAAATCAAGTGATGATACAAATGAATCCAAATAAATCCTATTTATACATTGATTAGGATTTGATCGAATTAGCTTATGGGCCTACATTAGCCCCTAAAAATAAAATAATATGCAAGTAACCCTAAATTTTGGTGACAATCCCACCAAACTATCTCATAAATGGAATAATAAGCCTCATAAGAGATCAACTAATGTCTTAGGGCCTTCTAGGAGGCATACTGGGGTCCACGAGTGCCATAATGATGCATGGGACCCATCAAAAGTGTTGGACAAGGGGGTGGCCCCTTGTGGTGCTCTTATTAAACTTTTGGACTGAAAGGGTTGTGTGTGGTCACCATCAACAAGTAGGTCAAGTGTTGTCTTCTTCATGACAGATTGGTTGTCAAAGGATTAACACCAATCCAAAGTTTTATTCCTTGTATTAGTGTGATTGTAAAAGGTCACGATCCATGGTACAAGATCTCTAGGTTGTTGTATTGTATTTTGTAATATAATGAAGAAGGGTTTGCACACTATCACTCCCTGACATGCCCTCGCACTCTAGCATACCTTGGAATTTCCTAACAAGTAACCTTGCTACTCCCTCCTTATCACACCTGAAACTCACTAACACTCCCTATTAGACACTCTTATTCATTCATTACCATACATTTTGAACTAGTTCTCCCTTGTGTTTCCATGGCACTCCCTAACACGCATTGACACACCCTAGCATTTGGCACATCCTAGCATGTCTCCTTGGCACTCTAGCATTCCTTGGAACTAAATTGCATACTTTAAGGTACCTCCTTAGCACACCTATAACTCGTTGATACTCCCTATCACATATTCTTATTCATTCATTTCCATGCATTTGACACTAGTGCTCCCTTGTTTTTCCTTGGCACTCCCAAACACTCTGCCCCAGCATGCATTGTCACACCCTGGCACCTGGCACATCTTGGAAAGTTTCCATGGCCTCTAGCATGCCTTAACACTGCCTAGCATACCTCAACATCACTCCCTCCTTAGCACACCCAAAACTCACTGACACTTCCTATCAAAAACTCTTATTCATTCATTTTTAAATATAGTTTTATCCTTTATGCAAGTAATATGATGATATTTCTTCACACTTAATTGTCTGTAGTTGTCCCAACATAGTGCAGGTCACCACCACCACCCTTGCAAAATTGAACATGATAGGCTTGTGGTCCTATCTAAGCTTGGAAGAAAAATTCAAAACTTAGTTACACAACATGATGGAGATTATTATTATTAAGGTTTCCCATTCTTTCTGATCAACAATATCTAGTGGGATTGGAACAACAACACATTTTGTTCATGATAAATATCCATGATAATTTACAAATCACCCAAACATATATCCTTTATGCAATTCATATGATGATATTTCTTCACACTTATTTATATCTTGTCTTCACACAGTGCAGGTCATCACCACCACCCTTGCAAAATTGAACATGGTAGGCTTGAGGTCATATCTAAACTTGGAAGAAAATTTCAAAACTTAGTTACACAACATCATGGAAGATTATTAAAAGGGTTTCCCATGCATTCTAATCAGCAAAATATGGTGGGATTGGAATAGCAACACATTTTTTCATGAGAAATATCCATGATAGTTTACGAATCACCCCAACATATATCCTTTATGCAAGTCATATGATGATATTTCTTCACACTTATTTATCTCTTGTCCCAAAAAAATGCAGGTCATCGCCACCACCCTTGAAAAAGTGAACATGATAGGCTCATGGTCCTATCTAAGCTTGGAAGAAAAATTTCAAAACTTAGTTACACACCATCATGGAAGATTATTAAAAAGGTTTCCCATGCATTCTAATCAACAATATCTAGTGGGATTGGAACAACAACACATTTTTTTCATGATATATATCCATGATAGTTTACGAATCAACCCAACATCTATCCTTTAGGCAAGTCATATGATGATATTTCTTAACACTTATTTATCTCCTCTCCCAACACAGTGCAGGTCAAGATCACCACCACCCTTGCAAAATTGAACATGATAGGCTCGTGGTCCTATCTAAACTTGGAATAAAATTTCAAAACTTAGTTACTCAACATCATGGAAGATTATTATAAAAGTTTCCCATGCATTCTAATCAGTAATGTGAAGTGGGATTGGAACAACAACACATTTTTTTCATGAGAAATTCTAACAAAGATCACAATTGAATTGATAGAAAACAATGTTTAGAAGACACGATTCATCCTAAACCACAAAAATGATGGATTCTGGTAATTTCTCCACTCCCTCTTGGATTCCCTTGTGACTTCTTTGATGGTGTTGCACAAGTTATCCCACCTAGCTGCAAAGTGGGTGTGATACTCTTCCTCTCCTAGTCTTATAGCGAGAAAGTAAGGTATACCCAAATTTAAGGCTCCAACAACTGAGTTGATTCCATTGCTCTTTGTACACTTATGGAAATTGCATCCATCAAAAGAGTCAAATCCCTATAAATCATGGGGGATTGAAAAATCATGATCAATTGGGTCAATAATTCATGATAGAAAACATCTACCTACATCCCATTCTACAAGATATCATAGATCCCCCCAACTATTTGGACTAGCTATCTTTCAGACACATTCTCAAGGAGCTAAATACCACAACACATAAGCTTTCAAAAGAATCTCTCAAACTGCCCGTCGATACATTTGTGATACTAGATTCCATCGATAGTATGGAGTATGACCAAATGATTATTCATGTCTAAGCTCGAAAAACAACCCAATGTAGATTGATGCATGCACATTCCAATCATGACAATCAATTTCTACATCTTCTCAAAAGACAAAACAAGTAAATTTTTTCTCTGTTCACTTTACAACATAAACACGAATTTCACCCACAATGTTAAGATAAGTTGAATGAAATGACCGAAAAGGTGGGAGGAGTATTTTGTGGTGTATTGAACAGGACTAGGGGACACACATGTAGCATGGATGGGTAGAAGTGGGATGTCCAAGAATGATTTAATAATATCTATAATCCATGCATTAGAGAATGAGAAGGGGGATTAAGACCTAATTTCATAGGGGCTAGGGGGCCTGGAGGGAAGGTAACAAGAGGAATTGAAAGAGGAGCCCCCGATAGTGGTGATAAGGGGATTTGGGGCCCCATTATCACAACTAATAAGCCATTAACCCATAACCACTAAATTCCCTATCCCTTAAACCCGAAGCCATAATCTCTTAACCCTACACTAATAAATCATAAGCCATCAACCCCTTGATGCATTAAACCTTAAGCCATTAAATCCTAATGTAGAATCCATGAACCCCCTAAGCACTAACCCCTTATTCTCTTAACTCGTGACCCTTAAACCTTAATCCATAACCCCTAAACACCTTAAAACCCAACCCCTTAACCCCTAACACCTAAATCCCTTAATTATTAAGCTCTTAACCCCTAAATCCCTTTCCCCCCAAGCCCTTGGCCCTTAACTCTTAACCCTTGAAGCCCTTCACCACTTAGTATCCAAGGAAAAAAAAATCACATCAAACCAACAAAATAACCTCTTAGGAGAATCCTTCACCTCTAACTAAGAATATTGGTACCATTTGATTTTTAGAGAACTAGGTATTGGTCGCAAGGGTGTGTGTTTGTGGGTAATGCCCTTATTAACATGTATACCAAATGTAGAACAACTAGATAATTTTCAAAACCTCAACAAGAATTGCTCACAATATCTACACTTCATGTTGACATGGAGCTTGTAGTGCTCTCCCACATAAGGAGTTGGCAATGAATAGATCACTCACAATGACACAACCTCTTCAACCCTAATGAACAAGGAGCTAACCCTTGATACAAATATTTTGTTTGCTAAAAAAACACAATTGTGTTAATGTATAATACTATACACAAGAGAAAATAAAATGATATTATCCACATCAATGCTTGAAATAGCCTCACATTTTCCATGAGTGGTGAGCCAAGGGGTGAATGTAGGGCACAATTAAAGTTACATCATGTTTACATTTCTTTTACATCACGAGATTGTTCTCCATTAGGGTTGATGCATCATCACAAGGGAGCATAACACCTTTTTGTGGGGGAGTGATCAAAGTTGTAACACGATTCAAGTGACATACACATCCAATGTAAATGACATCATTATACGTCTGTGTCAAGTTATTAAAGAGGTTATTTATAAACAATAAATTTAGTACTTGAACTTCATCTTTTCATGGCCTTGACACTAAGATGGATTTGTACTAGGAACACTTCATGCAAATAAGAGGGGGCCTTATTTTTTAACCCTCATACACACTAGAGCACTAGATGTTTCCCTTCAGATCCCCCTTGGTGGTTTCAAAGTGGGTTTACATTAGTGTCTAGTTGAAACTAATGACATCATGATATTCCTCTTCTCAATAAAATATTCTAGCTTTTCCATATACACAACATTGAGTTAGAGGATCACCTCATATGTAGATGATCCATTTATTATGGGATTCAAGGGATGTTCTATTTTCATTTATCAATATTTAGATGGTCATTATCTACTTTCTTTCAATACATGTTTAACTATTTTTATGAGGGAGGTCCTTGGATTTAGATCTTTATATAAGACCTTATGTGGCCTTCCCCTTTTGAACTTTTCCAAGGGGGTCACCTCCTTCTATGTTGCCTTGCCTACTTAGGGCCAAAATTGACAAGCCAATATTCAAAATTCTTCAACTATCAAATTGGTGGGGCCTCATACTTCTTATTGAACCACTTAATTAGAAATTATTTCTCGAAAGAGACTGTTGAGGGTTTCCCATTGCAAATCACAAGTTGGATGTCATAGGACTTGTTACCCCACTTTCTATATGAGTTTTTAGAGGATAATTTTAAATTTTGATTGAAATATCAACCCTTGTGATTCTTTTGACATTAATAATTTTCCAATTAAGATATACAAATGACTGTATAATTGGTTTGACGACACCTTACTTTGGCCATCTAGGACACTAGGTGTAGGAAGATGTTGCTTTAGCGATCACTTTAACTTGATATATATGATCCATGTATATATGTCTAATATGTATTATTTTTATTATGATCACTTTAAAACTCTATTCTAACTCTTAAATGTTTTGGCCATAATTCCTATGCTAAATTATTCCATGGTATTTTATAATTTTACTCATAAAAATGTGTCACCTTAATGGTTTAAATATATAATGGTGGTTTGAGTAATTACTACACATCCTATTTTATTATACCGTTATTATACCCTTATTTCCCTTGGTCAAATTTTATCCTGCATAATTTCATAGCATATTCATTCATTTTAATCACGATTTCCCGCCCTATGATTCCCGCCAGTAAGAAATCAATTATTTGATTCATAAAACTAACTATGTAAAGTACTCTGTTTCAATTTTATCACTATGCTTTAATGTTGGGCTTTTTATCTATCAGTTGTGTAAGTTCATTGAACGAGCTTCAGGCTCTTTTTCTGCACAAGCTTAACCCAACTAGCAAAAGAGAAATCTCAACTCGACCCTGACATAAAATGACAAGAAAAAGTAATGTATGATGAATCACTTGGCAAGCAGATTACATGGTCATGATATGGTGGCCCACTGTTGATGACACTCTCAGAATCACCCGTCTAGATGATTTTTTGAAGGGGGCTCACAATTCTTTATATCGGGGATCTTTTATTATTCCATGGATCTGGTTCCTCAATTGCTTTTACTGTTGGCCTCTCCTCATACATCGCTCTTGTTACCTTAAATTTTGACCATGTATGTACACACTTTCTCTAAATCCTCTTGAATGAAAATGTAATTCAATTTTTTAGGGTATATGAAATTGCAATGATTTCTGTTTGCTACTCTTCGAAAATGAATCTTAATGAATGTCGTATAAACTCAAGATTTTGATCTTTACTATTAATTGAGGCACCTCTGCTGACAGCGGTAGAACTGTTTGAAAGTGCCATGGACTTTTTCTCCAAGCAGTTCTTCAAGATTGAAAGCTTCAAATGTGTTGTAGTTTCTTTTGTCGTAGAATCCCTATCGCTTCTTCTTAGACTAACATGGTATCGTGCATATTTCACGATGGAAAGGAGAGCATAGAAGTGCCATAGTGGAGCTGATATAACCAAGCATCTCTGTTGTGCAGATTTATATTTGAGATCTTTCAAACATCCAAGTTTGTTACCTTTGAGAGACACAGGACTTCTGTGACTGACATGAATCCAGTTGAACCTCTTCTCTGAACGAAGATTAATTATGTTAAAAAAATGAAAACATCTCCGGAGCTTGATGCGAGAAGCTATCTTGCTTACGAATGTAACCCAAAAAGGTCTATACTCAGTGTGTACCCACTGTAACTAAAAGAAAATTTAACAAGTTGGCTAAGAAGTGTATGAGCTGATGTGGATTGAGAAAATCAAGGGTTTCATACAGAGGCATATATTCTGTATAGATGCATTTTTATGCTATTATCCACAATAATGATGAGCCTTGATGATTCATTGTTCTATGACTCATTTTCTAGCCTCCTTTTGTATGGAGAATATTGTCAACATACAATCTATGGCCATGAATTTTCCACCACTTATATTGGGAGCAAGCCTTATCATCAAAACTTCCAAAAAATTTGACAAAATTCCATGATTGATTTGAACAACAATGCATATCTCAATTCTTCTTTCAAGGCTGACTGAACGTATGTATATTAATAATGGTCTGCGTGAAAATATGATGTCATGCCAATTGAAAACTATATTGAAGAGGGATAGGAGGACACACTTACTGAAAAATATATGATTACTTAGAGTCATAACAAGAGTAAATATAGATAAGCTTACATGCCTGAGATGATGTTTATAATATCCTGAACCTATACCCTGATTGCCATAACTTGTATATATATATGGCGTAGCCATACTTTTCGCGTGTTGAGAATTTGAGATTGCATAGGGAGAACCATACAAGATGTTCACATAGACTGTGGGGTTGTTTCAATTGAGAGTAAACTGGTAGGAAACGAGATATAAGATATTGAGAAATGTCTTCTTCAGAGGAACCAAGCTAACTGAGTGATACCTTATATGATACTGCACTAGGACAGATATTTCCATGTCATAGTGATAATTATTAGAGGATGACATCCATTCAAGGATAAAAAAAAAACATGGCTTGTTGATGATATTATTTTTCCAAACAATTAATTTAACCCTTCAAGCAGGGAACCATAGTGGCAAGACCTTATTATAGAGGATTTCTATCTTCAAAACAAAGTATTCTTAAAGGAACATAGTGATCATAGTGATCATGCCCATAAGACCTAGGATTTGGTATCCATGTGTTATGCCCAGGACTGTGATTTTATGGTCGAGAAAATCTTCTTGAAATATAATGAAGATACAGTCTGAATGGGACTGATAAATAATACTTGGAAAATATATTACTGGAACATACCTTGATGACTTTCAACTTTTTCTCATGATATTTGAGTTGCTCTTGGATTGGAGCCCATGTCCACTAATTATGGCTAGTAGAAGGCCTTAATAAAATACCACAGATTTGACATTCTTGATCCCTAACACAGAGGGATAGAGGTACCAATGAATTTCTTCATATGCTTCTGAGTGGTTGCAATCAATTTGAGCTTGGGATTGTTCTCTCCTGTGCCCTGATTCCATGTTAATTTTGGAAACATGTCCTTTTATTACGATAGTTACTTGATTCAATCATGAGCCCATTAATCCATTATCAATTACATTAAACAATATATGACAGTAACTAACAAAAGTGTTGCAAATTAGGTAGGGCAAGAGTTAATGAAAATTCTCATACATGATAGTTGTTTGAGTTACTTCTTGACTTATCATCTTCGTTCATTATTATGATTACGTTTAAAACATCAAACAACCATAAGAAAATAATAACATAAATGACACAATATTTAGGCTCTAATCTAGGGATAAAACCCCTCCTCTTGAGGGGAAAAACCGCAAATATCTTCTTATATATTCTTCACCTGATGACTATAGTGACCATGACTAACCTTGACCTAAACTGCCTCTCCTATACCAAGACACAATCATCCTCCTTTGTAGCACCATGTAGCACTGTGTAGCATATTCCATCACCAAGACCTTCTACTGAACATCATCTTTGTACTAATAATCACCATGATTGTATCATGGTTGAGCTGGCCTTCTTTTACGCTGTGTATATCTTGCACTGTAACAATGTCTTCTTTCTGCACTCCTTGCAGAGACCTTTATCACACTGTAGAACTTAACCAATATGTTAAGACCCAAGAGAGAGATATACTAAAGCTATTTTATGTTCGCTAAATAGTATTCCTTCTTCACATCATATCACAGACCTTAACTGCGCTTTTTTCTCCATATGCACTCAAGTAGAATCCAAACTGTGATAAGTATCCGAACTTTGGAACCTATCCAAAAGCTTTAGAAGATATCCGAACTGTATACTCAGAGGTATCCGTATTGATTTCTTCAGTTGTGACCGCATACCATATGTGTGTGTGTGTGTGTGTGTGTGTGTATAGGGCACATCCCCTTGAGCAAGCTGACCATATAATTGTGAGTGAGGCCGACTAGATAATGTTTATCTCGGCGTTGATGAGGTACTTCATTTCTTGCATTTTGAGGCTTGTCTTTCATCATTGCATTGAGGATTGTTGTGAGCTTATTTCACAAGATCCTGGAGAATATAGCTAGAGTAGATTTGACACTTAAATCAAACCTAATGAACATCAAGAAGAAGTCCATATACTTAATAAAATCTTTCTCATGAAACCCATGAAGAAAGTACACCAAAAATACACTTTATTATCTTTGTCTTCTTCTTTTCATAAATACATAATTACATAGCCAACATGAAGACTGACCTAGTTACACTTTTCAACAAAAAGAGCATAAATGAGAAATTTTGAAGACAAGCCAAGACAGAAGAAAAAGAGAATATGGCACAAGCGAGGGAAAAACCCCAAAATGGGGAAAACCCTTGAACAATTCTTCTTATTATTCAAATCAAATGTACAACATAGAGAGAGAGAGAGAGAGAGAGAGAGAGAGAGAGAGAGAGATAATATAAAAATTATTGAATTTCCAAGGTGATGATTAGTATCACTGTCAAAATGCCAAAGGCATGATTCAGAATTCTGCCTTTAAACATCAACAATCTTATTCTGTCCAGATTAGTGGTCAAATGTACTGAAAGATTTTCCTCGGTGTTGACCTGCTTTAGATATGAACTGAGTTCTAGTTAGGGTTTGTTGTCATATGATAGCAAACCCTTTTCACTCCTCTAAACATTATTACAAGGTTGCGGCTCCCCCTTTTAAGTCACTGTCCACAATCTAAGGCTAGTTAGGGCTATAGTTACAACATTCCACAACTGGTTAGGGCTAGATGCAGCCCTCTGCAGCTTCTTGATGGCAGTGGCATAACTTTGACCCCAGATATGGCCTGTATAGGGCTGCGACCTGATTGAAACAACTTCCTTGTAGTTGCAGCAATCCTTCTCTAAAGGATTCACACACTAGACAGCTCTAAACTATCCACAGGTCTATGACTGACTTGAAGATGGATCTTGGTCTATGGGAGAGGGTTAATAATGCCCATATTAAGCATCATCTAACCCAGATCTTCTCGAAATCCTATCTAAGGAGCTCAGTCTATATGGAGGAGGGAAATCATGTAACGAAACCCCAAACTAGCAATAGTCTACCGATAGCTTCCTCGGCACTGCACCAAGAAAATAGACTCACTCAAAACAATCCCAACCTCTGTTATTAACCATTATCCCCACTTGGCTGCCTCAGAGATGCAAGAGAGATTTTTGATGCCTCAAATGGGTTCGGAGAGAATTCTTATATACAATTTAGAAGAGAAGCCGAATTTGATATTTTGGAGGCAAATTCAAAATTCGTATTTTCAATTTTCCCGCCTAAATAAAATCATGATTTATAGAAGTTATTTTTGAATAAACAAATATTTTCCTTATCCAAATTTGATGATATTTAGATCGATTTTGGTTCTCTAGAAAAGAGGAATTCAATAGGATTATAACCTCCATCAACTAAGCAGACCAAAGTGGAATTTGGCCCTAGTTGCCAATTTTAACAAAACAGAATGAGAAACAACTTAAAATAATCAAGAAAAACTGTTAAATTGCTTCTACCTCTTCTTTCTTAAAAAAAAATGCAACGATCCTCCACTTGAAAAGGTTTTTTGGACCTGAGGTCTACCTGTTGATTCCATTCTCTCAAGATGTGCTGGAAGAACAAATTTTTAAAGAAACCTTTGAGATTTTGAATGCATTTCATCCAGTGCTTTAGTGAGAGGACCCTCAGATGGCCCTTTACAGACAACCAATACACCACAAAATTTGAATCGAAAAAACATGCATAATGGATATATTCAACGAGGCTACAAAAAATAATAGTGCCCAAGCATCCACAACTTTTGATTTAGTATTTGTCCCTGCACTTGCAGTCAACCAGATGTTAAAGGAAACATTGTTAGGAAGGAAAATGGTGGCTCCCCCTCTGTAAACCTCATCTTGATACGCTCCATAAAAGAAGCCAACATTTTCAAATATAGAACTAGGTGGAAGGTAGAAGGATTTACTTCTGGGAGGCTTCCAAGGCTTGAAATAATCCGAAAAGAATCCTAAAATTTGGCCCATGATTGCAGTGATATATTTAGGTCTACTTTCAAAGATGAGATTATTATGGGCTTTCCAAATACCCCATGCAATGAAAATGTATAGTGTTGTATAATTCCCCCCATTTTGATCACACCAAAGAAGGCAATGGTCCAGTGGTGACATCTAGCCATTAACCTATAATTGTAATACCCCTAAGATATATGACTATAGGGACCTAGAAAATGCACAATTAAAATATAAACGATTGACATTTTCTGAATATTTTGTGTAGAGAACACATACATTTGGCCCATGAAATTTTTTTCGAAATAGGCAGTCCCAAGTTTGAATACAATTCTCTAAGGAAAGTGAGATAAAACATTTAATTTTAGGGGCAATAGGCTAATCCCATAATTTTGAATGCCCCCAACTAACCCTTTGCAAAGGGTAGCTTTATGATATAACACAATAGGCATGGCGAGCCATGACATGCCTAGACGAGGAGTTCCAGGCCCATTCAAAAGAATCATCCTCCTCAGATAGTGTAAGACCATTGAAAATCAGGGATTTGGTGAAACTGCCCCACTCCACAACAAAATAACCACACAGGCCGAAATCATGGGTGCTTTTCCATCTTCCAGCTGTGAACAGCTCTGAAGGGAACACATAAACCCAACAAAGTTTGGTAACACATTGAGAAAAAATATGGCTGGAAATCTTAGGGGAGCATCAATGAGAGCACAAAAACACTTGTTCATGCATTTCATTTAAGTTCAAGATTTCATGGATATCTATCTTTCAAATATCAAAATTGTTCATTTCTCTCATTTATGCATTTCATTTAAGTTCAAGATTTCATGGATATCTGTCTTTCAAATATCAGATTTTTTCATTTCCCTCACATTGCAAGGTGTGTGTCTAGGGAAGGAAAAGCACAACCATGTCGTCGCAGGTATGATATGATACATTTGGTTGAATCAAGAGATTGGATTCTCGATTCCTCTAATCATGGTGATTTCGTTCTACTGAGGGAATTTTCACAAGTTTCACCACATTCCTGGGTGATGGCCCACCCCCAAGCCTCCATCTCCCTTTTCCACTTCAAAATACCTCTAGACAAGAAAAAATAGGTGTTCAATAGGCTATATGTTCAAGATTCCATGGAGGAAGACTAAGCTGAAGGCATGGGCAACAATGGCTTCACCAAAGAAGACGACGACATGTGCCTTTCCAATTCAAAAATTAATGAAGAAGTAGATAAGAGAGAAAGAATACATTGATTATGACAAGGAAATCAAATCTCCTAATATCATAGGTGGTCACCAGCCAGATGCTCTAGCACAAATGGATTGTGATGATCCAGTCATCCCTAAAAATTCCAGAGACCCAAAACGGGCCTGGGATTTGCCTCAAAAAGGGCTTGGGATTTTCCTGGACCCCTATTCCCAAGAGTCTCAAAGTAAAGAAATTGGATCCTAAAGAAATGACCGTGCACTCAGACGAGCAGGATTAAGGCTTTGTTCTAGAGGAGAAGCTTCTAGAGGCTTCTAAATCCACTCAAGAGGTAGCTAACAACATTCTATTTTTTAATTATAGGAATCGTTGCAAGAAACATTCCCATGAGGGACTTCTATTGGCTTAGGTGATGGGTTTGAATGGTAAATATTCTGCCAAAATGGCCTATGGCTTTCGTGTTATGCCATTTGGGTGGCACGGACCATACTGACAATGAAACCTAGTGGTTGGGATAAACTCTTCTGACCTCACTAGTGAACCAGTCTTACCTTGGGTGTCCTACGTTGATAAATTAGGCTTAATAGCATTCTCATTTGCTCACTATTTTAACTGTTTCTTTTTTTTCGATCCTTCTTTATTTGCCTTTTCTCGTAATTGTAATTCCTTGTTTCCCTATTAAAATTTTATGGTTACTAGTGGAGTGTATTTTTTCTTTTGGTGTCATTAATCTAGGATGTTGTAAACACATCTTTCTTTTCATATGTGAATTTTATTTAGCATGAAACAAGTGGAAAATAAACATTAAAATGGCTTTTTCCCCGTGTGGCTTGACCTTTCAGGCATGGGAAAAGTAGATAAAGGATTAAATTGACTATAGTTGATGTTGTTTTTGTTATTGATGATCTCAAGTTGAATGAAATGCATAGATTGAAAGATGGAATCATAGATCAAATGAAAATGGGATCTCAAAAGCTAAAAGAAAAGTTGATAGACTCAACCTAGAAAGTGGAGCAATCAGGCAAGAGTGTAAGATTTTGACCAAGATTCAATTAAAGCTATGAAAAACTATGTTAATAGTGAATTCACCAAGGCTTTTTCTCCCAACATAGGATCATGCTTGAGATAAAATCACCACAGGAGAGTTGTTAGGAATCCATTCTTGAAATTCTCTTAACTTGCTTGTACTCACACCATAGAGAATTCTAGGATGATGTTCCTTCCATGGAGCACTCTTTGATGCTCCATAGACATAAAATGATGCCACACATAGGTTCTTGCCTATCCATCTCTGTCAAATCTTTGTCATATTCGCCCAAAACAACATACTTTCCCTATGGGCCTCGATCAATAATTTTTTTTTGAGACTTATGAGTTTCTTGTATAAAAATTATTAGATTATTCAAAGAAACTTCAAGATTATTAAATGAATATTGTTGAAACCATTTATCTCACATGAATGCAAGAAGTAAATTTTCCGTAGACCCAAAGGAATCTACATATTATTTCATCAAATGCTCTTTCTCAACTATTTGATGTTTACTCTCTTTTTCCAATTCTGGAGCTGATACCACTGCTCCCTAAGCTATTTTTGTTTTGCATTTGGGAAATTGATACTATTGTTTATTGTTTCTAAAACAATAAACTGTGTATTCAACTCCTTCTGCACTTTTTTTCGCTCTTTTTTTGCAATACTAAATGCATGTCCAAATTATGAGCCTTTCTATAGTTTCAAATTCTCATCCAAAGGAAATTCCAGATTATTTGCAGCTTGCTGATGCACCTCCCCTATTTGTTTCCACTCCATCTCATTCATTCTTCAACATCAATAGGGTAGGTTTATAACCCACTGAAATCATGCAGTGGTTCCTCACCATAAGCATGTTCAACATATCCAGTAATCATTGTATTTTAGGAAAAGTCCGTATGTTCAAACATATTATCAAAGACTAAACATGCCTCTTCTATGCTGCCACATTTGGCATACGGGTAAATAATAGAATTTTCCATATAGGTCAACAAGAGAATTCTCCACAAAGATATTTGAGTCCAGCCTAACTTTAATGATGATTATATGGATCTGCATCCTAAACTAGTGCATGCTGCAAAAGCAGTGGAAAAGGTGAAATTATCCACTTTCATCCCATTCTGTTGCATATGATTGACCAATTTGAGCGACTCCTCACAAGGACCATTCTGAGCAACAATTTCAGCGACTCCTCACAGAGACCATTGTGAGCATATTCTTCGTCACGGAGAAGACCTTAACAATTTGATCCTTCAACATAGTTAACATTTCTATATCCAACCTTCGAGCAACATAACTCTAAGCTGACATTTATATATCCAACCTCCCTACATCAAATTGGTTATCTCTTGATAATTCCCTAGTGTTAACCCTATTACAAAATAGGGGGTAACACAGGCTCCAACTCAGAGATTTTCTCTTCTTGGGAGTGCATGAGAGTCTTAGAATTTTTTCATGTATATATGAGAATGGCCTCCTCTTCTAGTAAAACAACCACACAATTTTGTCTTTTACATAGCAAAAGACAAGTCCTCTATTTATCACAACATGAAATCAAATTTAGTGATCAAGGGAGCTTATTCAGGCCACATTGTTTCTCAAAGGAATTTATTCCTTTCCTACCATACTGTGGCATGTGAAAAATGAGGGTGCTACTTCAAATAATTTATCCAGTGAAATTTCCTTAAAACTTCACCAGCAGAATGCTTTCTTTCCCTATGCTTATTTATCATGCAAAATAATGAAACATTAAAATTTCAACATTCATAGGCTGGGTTTTCTATCACTGATGGGTTGAACAAGAATTTGGGTACCTGCAAATCAGCGGTACCTTAAAATTTCAAACACATGTGAGTGTTGACATAAGCTTCTACAGGATCTGTCCATCCAAGATTGCATAGGACTGTAAAAATTATTTCTCATTAACTTTGCATGATGGCATAGGAATTGTTACTCCCTTCTTTGCATGATCAACTGTTTGATGAATCATATGCATTCCTAGAGTTTCAATCTGAAGTAAATTTGCATGTTAGCCAATTTTCTTAGTATGAGAAACACCATTGTGCAAAGATGGATAGATAATTGTTTCTCGAGAGTTATCATTTTGAAATTTAGGTACTCAATTCCCTGTATATTAATAAGATTTATACATCTACGATTAAATATTTTATTAAAAGTTTGGATAATTCTTCTGTCCACACCTCTATATCCTTTACAACTCAGAACATGTTCGAAATGTTCCTATTTCCATGATAAAAACACATACATTTCATTAACGATTATGTTTGCTTGGCATGCATTTCATTTATTTCTGGTCGTTTTGCTGTTTTCAAGGTTTTATTTTCATGTCTCTGGGTTTGATTTGGAATTATCCAGAAAAACAAGAATTCTGGAAAACAAAATGACTAAATCTCTCCTAAATTGTTGCAATATGGCTCTGCTTTTAAAGCTCACCCTTGCTGGATTCAACATAGGTGTTCGAGAGAAATTAAAATAAACAAAGAATATGTTACTTCTGGAAACATGTTCTTTGCTTAGGATACTTACTTCATTCAATCATGAGCCCATTAATCCATTATCAATTACATTAAACAATATATGACAGTAACTAAAGAAAGAACATAAATGAGAAATGATGAAGGAAAGCCAAGACAAAAGAACAAGAGAATATGGCATAAGCCAGGGAAAAACCCCAATATGGGGAAAACCCTTTAACAGTTCTTCTTCTTATTCAAATCAAATGTACAACAGAGAGAGAAAGAGAGCTGAAAGAAAAATTATTGACTTGCCAAGGTGATGACTAGTATCACTGTCCGAATGCCAAAGACATGATCCAAAATTATGCCTTTAAACATCAACAATCATATTTTGTCTAGATTAGTGGTCAAATGTAGTCAAAGCTTTTCCTAAGTGCTGACCTACTTTAGATATGAACTGAGTTCTGGTTAGGGTTTGTTGTCCTATGACAACAAACCCTTTTCACTCTTCTAAAAATTATTACAAGGTTGCAGCTTCCCCTTTTAAGTCACTGTCCACAATCTAAGGTTGGTTAGAGCTATAGTTATAACCTTCCACAATTGGTTAGGGCTAGATGTCGCCCTCCACAACTTCCTGATGGCAACAACATAACCGTGACCCCATATCTAGCCTATAGAGGGTTGTGACCTAATTGAAACAACTTCTTTGGTGTTGCAGCAATGCTTCTCTAGAGGATTCACACAATAGGTAGCTCTAAGCTATCCACAAGTCTATGACTGACTTGATGATGGATCTTGGTCTATGGGAGAGGGTTAATAATGCCCAGATTATGCATCATCTAACCTAGATCTACTTGACATATTTTCTAAGGAGCTTGGTATATTGTGAGGAGGGAAATCATGTAACGAAACCCCAATACATATACTGAGATTGTCCTGAAACCAGTAGCAATCTACCCATAGCTTCCTTGGCACTACAATAATCAAATAGAATCACTCAAAACAGACCAAACCTATGTGTTTAGCCATTATCCCCACTCAACTTCCTCAGAGATGCAAGAGAGATTTTTGATGCCTCAAATGGGTTGGGAGAGAATCCTTATATACAATTTAGAAGAGAAGCAGGCTTTGATATTTTGGAGGAAAATTCAAAATTCGAATTTTCAAATTTCCTGCCTAAATAAAATCATGATTTGTAGAATTTATTTTTGAATAAACAAATATTTTCTTGATCCAAATTTCACAATATTTAGATTGAAAATAGGAATTCAATGGAATTATAATCTCCATCAACTGACAAAACCAAAGTGGAATTTGGCTCTAGTTTCCAATTTTAACACTCCCTCTCAACTAGGGAGAATTCCACCTGTCAATCCATCTACTGCCATAGGTCATCATGCCATGTTGAACCATCTCTGCTAGGATATACTCTGCTCTGCTGAACAAAGATGTGAACAATAAAGAAGAATTGATTGAGAGTGAGTCACAAGACCTTGCCACTCTCCATTGACAGAAGTCAGTCCGAAGGTAGAACTTGAATTGATCCCAAATCAAGTAGATAAACACCATGCATCCTAGCATAGGGTGTACGACAGTACGCGATGCGTCCATCGGTAGTGCTATGGTCCCTAACAAATTTTCCCAAATCATTGGCCATATGAGAGTTACTTCACATGTGTCCCATACTACATGGGTAGGATGTTGCAGGAACACTAGCAAGGAAAGAATATGTCACATCCTACACGCAATCACACATAGCGATAGGAGAATCCACATCCTACAAACACACATCACAATCATATGTAGGGAAATGATGAACCACATCCTACAAACACATATCACAACCATATCTAGGGAAAGGATGAACCACCTCCTACACTGATGCAAAACAACAAGTGTAGGGAAAGGACGAACCACCTCCTACATGCATGTAAGAACACCGAGTGCATGCAAAACAACAATAGTAGGAAGAAATATACACGTGTGGAAAACACGAAGCACATCCCACCGACATTTCAACTATAAATTGTAAGGAATGAGCATCCTACATGTGGGGAAAGGATGAACCACATCCCACCGACATGTGAACATATGCCTATATGCATCTCTCACTAGGGTATCCACAGGAGAAGGTGAACCACTCATACTGCTCATATGCCATAGGAGAAGGTGAACCCCTCATTCTATGCATATGTCACCAGTAGCAGGGGAAGGTGAACCACTCACCCTACACACATTTCAACCATCATGGGGTATCATAGGGGAAGGTGAACCACTCACCCTATACATAATGCACCACTAGAGGAACATGAACGACTCATCCTATGGTCGCTTAGAGATCAATAAGTACCCCAAGCACCCAGGAACTCTTGGAGCTTAATCTTTAGCCAAGAATCCCTTCATATACAGAATGGTGCCAAGCTTCTCTCTAAAAATCAAAACTAAATCAATGGGAGCCTCATAGCTCCATACAGTAGCCTGCAAACATATTGACTTACAGCAGAGATCTAGTCAACATTTAGCAATCCTCAGCTTCTTGTACATATAGATAGAGAAGATATTTGACTGATCTTACTCCTTCTTACATAGGGAGATCATAGCCTATATTTTTCTTTCTAGGGTGCATAGTGTCCATCAGAAAATATATGAGATTTGACCACTCAAACATGCGATAAAACAGAAGTGTCCCCTTCTTAACCATATACAGTGGTATGTGAAATATTTCTTCTGCAATATCTAATGATAGTGAGCACAAATAGCTTACTACAATAGAGTGGATTCATAGAAATTCATGCTTGTTTTTTTATACATTCAGCTACAATGGTGCTTCCAAAGAACAAACATCATTCTTTGATAATTTGTGATACAAAGAAATGAAGATGGTCACCAGGAGATATAATACTTTTCCTTTTATTAGGCTACTAGTGAACTTCATATCATACTTGATCTTTAATGAGAAGCTATCCAACATATATGTAGGAGGTTTATCCTTAAATTGTCTTAAAGCCTTTGTATCAAGGCATACATCAGCTATCCAATATATATGTATGAGGCTTATCCTTAAATTTCTTAAATCCTTTATATCAAGGCATACATCAGAGTTGACTATGACTGGGTTCAAAAACTACTATGTTTTGTGCTTAAGGAAAAATCTACATCTTCCATTAAATCCATCTTATTTGGAAAAATGTTATCGATAGCTGAGCCCAATCATCGTAGTTCCCTCTAAAGCCTTGCATTGGTAATCATCATGAGCTACCCAGATTAGAGATGAGACTTACATGAGGTAATTGCATGAGACAATAGAGTGGCTTCATAGAAATTCATGCTTGTTTTTTTATACATTAAGCTGCAATGGTGCTTCCAGAGAACAGACATCAGTCTTTGATTTGTGATACAAAGAAATGAAGATGGTCACTAGAAGATATAGTACTTTTCCTTTTATTAGACCAATAGTGAACTTCAGATCATACTTTATCCTTAATGAGTAGCTATCCAATATATATGTATGAGGCTTATCCTTAAATTTTCTTAAAGCCTTTGTATCAAGGCATACATCAGCTATCCAATATATAAGTATGAGGCTTATCCTTAAATTGTCTTAAAGCCTTTGTATGAAGGAATACATCAGAGTTGACTATGACTGGGTTCAACAACTACTCTGTTTTGTGCTTAAGGACAAATCTAGGTCTTCCATTAAATCCCTCTTATTTGAACAAATGTTATCGATAGAGGAGCCTAATCATCATAGCTCCCTCTGAAGCCTTGCGCTGGTAATCATCATGAGCTACCTAGATTATAGATGAGATTTACATGAGGTAATTGCATGAGACAATAGAGTATAGAAATTCATGCTTGTTGTTTTATACATTCAGCTGCAATGGTGCTTCCAGAGAACAGACAACCTTCTTTGATTTGTGATACAAAGAAATGAAGATGGTCACCAGGAGATATAGTACTTTTCCTTTTATTAGACCAATAGTGAACTTCAGATCATACTTTATCTTTAATGAAAAGATAGCCAATACATATGTATGAGGCTTATCCTTAGATTGTCTTAAAGCCTTTGTATCAAGGCATACATCAGAGTTGACTATGATTGGGATTAACAGCTACTCTGTTATGTGCTTAAGGAAAAATCTAGGTCTTCCGTTAAATCCCTCTTATTTGGAAAAATGTTCTTGATAGCTAAGCCCAATCATCATAGATCCCTCTGAAGCCTTGCATTGGTAATCATCACGAGCTACCCAGATTAGAGATGAGACTTAGATGAGATAATTGCAACATCGAACTTTTAAGAAGCTTTAGGTCAAAGAAGAGAATGGGGAAGACCTTCTTCAACTAGAGAGAAGAGACATCTACCAATATATCAAATTACCGAATTCATGAAGAGGAGGGGTCATTTTATATTGAGACCATTCATTATAAGATCCTTGCTTAAAGCAACCAAGGATGTCAGGGATCTGTAGTGCACATTTATTGAGGCACCTCTACTGACACGGTTAGAACTATTCCAAAGTGCTATGCACTTTTTCTCCAAGCAGTTCTTCAAGATTGAAAGCTTCAAAGTATCTTTCCATCCAAGATTGCATAGGACTGTAATAATTATTTCTCATTAACTTTGAAAATTATCCTTTGCTACCACTTGGGAGTACATAATGTTTTTATGTTTTGTCCCTCATGAAATATTGTCTCCATGGGATAATATAGCATGCTGTTTTGGTAACTATTTATCAGGGAACTTGAGTGATAGACACATATCAACCATTGTGGGATTAGATCTTGCTATCTTGGGCACATAATTCATTTTGAAAATTTTCATCCACACCTCTATCAATTTATGATTTTCCATTATTTATTGCATTAATTATATAACATCCAGTAGAAAATTTCCAACCCAATGGTTGTTGAGACTCTGTATTCACTGTTTTTACAGAGTTGGAAGCATTTGGAAGAATTTGTCATAAATAGTAATTTTCCCAAGTAACACCTACACACCAAGGCTATTGCTTCTAGTAGATAATTATGTCCTTGTATTCAAGAATTTAGAACCAATTTTCTTCACATTGAAGACATTACTCAAATCTAAGTCTATTATAAGCACAAATATTTCACTAGCCAGGATCATGAAAATGACATCCAATATGTCAATGGTGGATATTAAAAACTTCCAAAATATTGTTTCACTAGGATACTGACATTGTTTTAGATTGTATGAAACTGAAATTCCTTGATGGAACAGAATTGGTAGCACCTGCCTCTTGCAATCATCAAGACAAAAATTCAAGATGGAATCGAATCTCATGATCTTTTCCATACACATATTCTTAGGATTAAGGATGAGAAAAGACTTAATGATTAGTGAACTTTCAAGAATCAAATGTTGATCCCTTAGATTCAGAGAAATTCTTAGAAACATATGCCAATATCACTTGTAGTGTTTTATTATTAAACCCAACCTTTAGGTCTATAGTGTCACCATTTTTATCCTTTATAGATGTAGAGACAAACAACCATTCCCATGTTTTCTTCAAAGGATGTCATGCCTCCAAGATATTTTTAGTGTCAAATTGGCAAGGTCTCCTATGCATATGTGGTAGTCACAGTGCTTGCAAAATGAGGTGAACTAGAATGCATTAGTTACAAGCTTGGCATGAACCCTATATTGCTTCCTAGAGGCCAAGAGTAATATAGATAGAGTATATATTAAAGGATGTATATAAATCATTTTAAAAGCTTTTTATGCTAGTCTAAATTGTTGTAATATGTTGAATATTATAAATTTTTCTTTTTTTAACTATCGAGGCTAATTATTATTGTTTACATCTGTTTTCCCTTTACCAATAAAATTCTATTGAGAATTTGAACTCCAATTTCTGTGGTTGCATAATCATTGAAAATGGGTACTATAATGCATGAATATTGTAGTATAGGAATGCCATTAATGTTAAATAGCAACACTATATCACAAAATAGAAAGAAATGAATGATTTCAATACAATGTGTCCTTTAGTTGTGAAGAGCAGTCATTGGCATATTTTTTTGGCATTTATTTCTTTGGTGTAATTGTATTAAAAATGGGAATCTCATGTCAATATAATATAGTGGTTGGACAATGCCTAAAATATCTCATGCTACTGGGGATTATATTCTTTATAAACCAGTAAAATTGGTGTCTGAGATGAACTCTTCAGTTGTTGGCAATGTCATGCAACCCTTAGGTAAGCATGTTGCCATTGCACCCACTAGGCATTTTCATTCTTCAGGTGGCATGCCTTTATAAAGAAAAACCTACATACATATTATGATTGGAGAATACTATGATGGTGCCTTCCTCAAGGAGAAACTTATAGATCAAGGTGATTTTAAAGACATCTTAGCTCCATTCATCCTCCAGTCTATTCCATGTGATGGTTTGGTGGTCCAATACACCAAGTTATAATTAATGAGGGGCATAACTGTTGTAGCTCACTAATAAAATTGCATGAATAATTCAAACAACACCCCAAGCTCTAGCACTTTGCAATCCTATAATTTACTTTCCCAAGCATACAACTAGGAAAAGGAATCCCTCTAAGCATACTAGTAAATTTTTGATGGCCAACATCAAATTCCACATGCAGGTTGTAACCACATGAAAAGAGCTTTAGTGAATAGCTTCATTTTAACATTAATCATCCCCAACCTCTAATTATTAGTCTATTGAACATTTTGACAACATTTCAAGGTTATTTTACATTTAACCATGCTTTATATTCACCACCTTTCTCATCACATAATGTAGCCAATACAACCAATCCGTTCAATGATAGACAACCTATCCTCACAATCAACTAGTTTGAAACAATTAACTTGTATTAATATTATTAATTTCCCTACACTTGAGCTTCATAAAGTTATAACAATAAGAAACCTTCACCCTCCCTAAAGCTCTTGACCAAAATTTGCATCACTGCTTTGAAGTGAAAGTATATCTATATTAAGTTTACACCATTGCTGACTTAATGTTACAAAAATGCCCCTTTACATGAATCATTGCAGGGGTTTTTTCGGGTATTAACTTGGACTCAATTGATTGTTACCAAATTTGGCCTTACGGGTAGTTCCTAATATAACTTAAGACATATACAACCATATATTTTTTCCCATATAATTATGATATGGGCCAAAAAAGCCTCTAGATCTGTCTTCAACAATAAAAACGAATGTGTATCTGTTTGAATGGAAGGAGACAAAAATAAATAGTCCATGTGAAAATTTTTGTCTTCTTTTAATAGTGGATTCAATTCAATATTGATGTCTGAATCAAACCTGTTATCAATGGAATCATTAACTAATTGACTACACCCTGGAGACAGTCATTCCCAACAATTAATAAGTAGTAGCACTCTTGCATCTAAAAAAATGTACTATGCAAGCTGTCATTCTAGCCACACAATTGTCTGTGCAAAATGAAATGATGGCATAGCTATATGAAAAAAAAATTGATGATATTAAACCATTACCAAGGGTCAGGGTTTTAGAAGAGAGTTAAAGAAATAAATGCAGATTTTTTGCCCCGTATCCCTATACTTGTGCAACATGCTAGAGTCTTTATAGTCTCTTGACATCCACATGTCACCATCTCATAGCATTTTTTTCAGAATCTCTATGATTGGTATTTATCTTGTGAATCATTCCCTATATGCCACAAATTTATCTGATCTCCATTTCACGATATTTCTATTGAAATTTCTCTTCCTCGATATTGTCCTTAGCAAAAAAATTCCAAAGCTGATTCACCATCCCCATTAAGCACGCAACATGAAAGAATAGTGTTCAAGGTCAGAAAACCGTGTATTGACATTTCATCAAACACTTACATTCAATACCCAAGCTCCCACGAATTGATTTTTGTTGTGGGTTGATCGGGATGAAAACCCACATTTATTCTTGCTTACAACACCCATTATTTTTTTTGTACCAGGACACCAATTTCATACATGAATACTCACATGTTTTTCTATTAATCTCACATATAAGAGATATTTTCCCTTTCCTGTGCATTGGCATACATAGAAATATTATTATACAACCCACTTTGAAGAGCCATTAACTGATGCAACTATGAAGAACCTTTCAATATTTTGGCTTCTTGATTTCTCAAAGAACCTAAAGTTATCAAGGATTACATTATCAACCTTTAGTTTTTAGGATGATTTCAAATGGCTATGGTTGATTATAAATGATCTATGTTGGGAATTTAAGTGAAATATTCTAAACACTAAAATTCCTAGATGACTACTTCTATAGAACTATACACCAGAGAACACACACCATACATTCTGATTTCCTTTAAATTGAGGTAGCGGGTTTTAATTTTCTAAATCTATGTCCCAAACCTAGTTTTTCAGTAGTGTAAAAGTGAAATGTTAATGTGGAAACCAATAATTCCTTTGAAAGGTTCTGTCAAACTGTCTAGTTTCCATAAATGGAAACCAACGAGGAGTCCTTTGTTAATCTGATAGCAGGTAAGATACTTGATCATGGACTGCAGTTATCTGGAGATAATTACAATTCTAGCCCACAAGGGGTATGTATGACATATGAGATCCTGGATTCAAGTAAAATTAATACAAAAAAATCCACACCATGGCTCAAAGAAACTTATCAATATGTCTCAAATAAACTAATCAGAATGTGTGGATGGATCAAGAGAACATGAGCTCAATAATCTTCATGCCAACAATAAATTAAGACTTAGGTGCATAGTCTTGCAGTCACCCTAGTAACTAAAGTACAATCACCAATTTTCACAACTCTACTAAGGTAAGGAGACAAGTTGTGACTACTAGCTCAGTGAGTAAGAATTACAATGGTCTTAGTCATCCTAGTCAGGTGGAAACTATCTTGGATGTACAACAATTTGTGATTAAGAAAAAATTTCAACAAACATATTAATTTAGTAGATCGTACATTGCCCAAAATATTCTACAATATTTAAAACTGCCAACTATTATTCAACATACTAATGGACTGAACCACCTCTTAACTTCAGTTTTTTTATCTAAGCTTCACTGGAAATAGGCAATAAGTAGCACCAGTTCAATTTTTTGGAAAATTTGCAGAGACATTCACAATAATGATACTTGAATTCACATAAACAAAGGCCCACTTACCAGTTTATATGAGCCTTAATGAACACATGAATATTTGGTTTCTTTTCCATCTACCATAGTAAGCAAGAAGTTGTAGTAACCATAGTCTCTAGAATCCTAGAACTCCAAAATGTCAATTATTTATTACTGGAAGTTTCGTGATTTAGAAAAATGCATTAATGCTAAAACATTTTATTGTCATTTCCTTGAATAGTGGTCTCATTTGGCTGGAGTTTTAGTTCCTGGTGTAAGCTACTACAACTAATGCGTACTTGAGATCCACAATCCCTATTTTTCGATAATTCATTTTCATATCTACATGCATTTTTCTGCAAGCCATTGAATTATAGAGCCTAATCACCTGATATATTATCTAGATAGGTGTGTAGCTCTGCCAATAATTTCTACAAAGCCTTTAGAAGGTATTCTTATCTATTGCAATATAATGAACATGCCCAACTTGTGCTAGCAGTTAATTACTTTGTATGCCTTTAGCTGTGGTTCCTATTTTGGAAACAAAAATCTAAGTTTCACAAAAGTTTCCTTCAATACATCAACTCATCAAATCAAACATCTTCCACATTTTGCTACAGTACTCAAAACTAGGAATGTAGCGCAAGATACCTCAAAGCTATGAACTTCTAGTGGCTTCCATTGTAATGGAATAGACCACCTATTTCTACTAGATTCTATTTAAGACACGGGAAATGGACAAGAATCAACAATGGTGGTGCAAATTTTCCAACCATCATGAGGGTGATATTAAAAAACAATGAACAAAGATATTTTAAGAAGGGAAACGAGGTATTATGAGCCTTTACTACATGCATTTTGGTATTATACACCATCTGCATTAGACAGAAAAATTCACAACATGATTATGTGATTTGTTACGATACTAAAGTGAAGTAGTAGTCACAAAATCCCAGAACTCCAAAATGCATGTATTTTACCAAAAAATTTATTTTATTAACCTTAATATAGCTCCTTAGTTTTCTTAGTCTGGAGTGGTCACTTGGGGTCCAAAGTCCACTAGCGTTTTTTTCTGAAATTCATTTATGCACTGTTGGTTTAAAGCCGGTGAACTTAGTGACCCTGACCAAGTTCTCCATCTTTATGGAGTATCTGATAGGTTTTCTCATTCCATGAACCAATCCCCAAGCCTCTTGAAGGCACTCTTCTCTAATGCAATATATTGAATATGCCAACATGTCCCAGAATTGGTTACCCTGATGAAGTTACCCTTCTTTCTGGAGTATCTAACAGGTATTCTCACTTTGTTAATCGATCCCCAATACTTTTGAAGACACTTGTCTCTGATGCAATATATTGAATATGCCAACATGTCCCATAATTCGTTCATTGTTTTGTATGCCTCAACTATGGCTCATGTTCACAGGACATCGATTGCTTCAGTTTTGGACTATATGACATCTCTGCATGGTTAGGCCAATTCTCAGCGTAGTTATATAATTATCTATTCCTGATGGCATGCATATTTATCTAATGGCTGTCATTCTTTTCTGCTCCAACACAATTGAAGAATGCAAGAAAATTAGCAGCTTTTAGTGTAGGTCATCCATTATTTTTGTTGTTTTTTTTGTCAAAACATCTCTTATATTTACGGAAAAGTATTTACAAACAGTAAATCAAAAGGTTGAAGTGTATATACAATGGATCCTATATCAGTATCCTCTTCTGTAAGACTAGAAAAGCATAAATAAAGTCTGTATAGGTTACTAAATATAAATATTGAGCATATCTTACCAATAATTAACCCTCAGTTAATAGCTAGTCGTGTACCTCATTACAGGACATGGAACAAAAAGTAGACAGATTACCAACTTTTTGCTTAGAAACAAACTTACACTTAATCTTCCTAAGGAAAGCATAGCAGAGATTCTCAATCACTGTCAAATCCCAATGAAGGAAGAGCTGACCAGATAGCTACAATTGCTAAACAAGGTTGCACACTAGTGAGCCCGGCATTGAAGGAGAACTAAATAGTGGTCGTGATTATCTTTCCAAACAGATTATAAATGGTGTAATTAGTGTGCTCACTTGTCTTCTAGACCAACCGACACCCCATATTGCATTGAGAGTTGGAGTTAATAGATTCTGCTAAAGAAACAAAGGTTAAAGCCTTTGTGGTTGACATTACTATAATGACGGACCAAAGATCCACCCTGCATCCCTACAAAATAGCCTCCATGTCGCAATTTTATTTTTCAACATGTTGGGAGAGGGATGAGCCCCCCCCCCCCAATCCTTTTGGAATATTGTACAGTAATTTCCACCATACTTTGACCACAGGTATGACTGCATGATCTACTCTAGATGCTGAAATTGAGTCTTACTAGGCAACCAACAATTGCTAGTTGTTGACGGGAAAATTTGTCCGGCCAACAGTAGGGGATCTCCCCGGTAGAAAGTCCCAATTAGACCTTGAACCGTTTGGAGTAGGGATCCCGTCCGGGGTGTGGGTCCGGCTACCACTTAAGACGACTTCCCTTCGGTCTCAAAAGAACCTGTTTGAACCTGCGGACATACACTTATTCACATGATACAGAATACATGATTGATGTATTAAACACGAATCAAACACTATGCGTAGCAAGATTATAGATAAAGCACGTACACCTCAAGAGATGTCATTAGCAACACATCTTTTGGGGGTAATCCTTATAAGGTAGTCTGATCACAAAAGAAATAGTTATTTATGATAAGATACCCCTTTACTTACTGAAAGATAAAATGAAATGCTAACAAAATAGTTCATTAACATTCATTAATAGAACATATGATAAAATGAACATCATTGATACAACACAGATAGCCATGACGCATAAATGATGACATGAAGAGTGCAGCTTCATTAATCATAGGATGTTCTGAAACTGTACAAGGAATACACACAGTGTTTGCACAGCAAAACACATCATAACCATAGCGTTTTTTAACAAGAACCTATATTCATATGCTCAAGTGTATAGTCTTTCAATACAATTCCATGTAACTCTTGAGTTTCCAAAGAAGAAAATCCCTTTACACTTTCCCCGTAGGGAGATTTATAGCACAAAACTTGCCCTTTGGGCTTCCCGACTCTTCGCCTGCCTGCCTACTGGGTTGCCTCGCGAGCTTGGAGAGGTTGCGACCTGCGACCTGTATGGTATGTGCGACTTGCGACTTGTCCAGGTGGTGCGACCTGCGACCTCCCTCTAACTGTTGCTCATGACTTGCTGCTACCGGACTGCGGAGATGGATGCTCAATATTGAGGTCAGGGGCGTCAATCTGCTGCTCCTTGAGAAAATCTTGCCATGTATGGTACTCAGCTGCTATGGGGGAAACCAGAGGAACCTCCTCCTTCAACCGATGCATGCATTCCAAAGAATTTGGCACCAAGGTTTCCCTTTTCTGTGAGATCTGGTTTGAAAGTGAGGCAAGCTTGGTATAAATCCGAGCTGGAGTGGCAATGAACTGACTCAGATGTTCTTGAGACGCTGAGGGCTCGGATGCAGCAGCATCTTGCTTGATAGGCTGCAGAAATGACTGGATGTCCTGATCCACTTGCTCCCAGGCTTTCTCTTCGTCCAATGCCCCAAGAGACAGAATGTGGTGCAAAGCGTGCATCGAGTCGATACTGCTGATCAGGTGATTGTATGAAGACATTACCTTGTACAGGTCCTTAGATAGTTTGTCTTTAGATTGTATAGCCATACGTAGCTGAACCTTAGCATCATGTGTGTGAATCCAATCCCTCTTGGGCAAATTTTCAGGTGCCTGAGGGTATTGTACTGTCCAGCCCATCATCCTGTCTAAGGCCTGTGAGGCCTCCCTGAGCTGCTCGTACTTTTGCCTGGTTTATGCTCGTGCTCTTGCCAGTGGGGCAAATGTTTGTTTGATGGTGAACATCTCTCCATACACTTGCCTCATGGTTGCTTCTAATACTTCGCACTCGTTGAAAATGGCCAGTGGGACTTCATTTACCGGTGGAGTTTGGTTTCAGAGTTGTTGAACTTCTGCTCTCAACTCTGCTTTCTCCTGCTCTGCTCTTTGTTCGCGCTGCTCAGCTGCTTGAAGTCTATTTTGCAGCGAGACTATTTCTCTACTCATCCTGGTCACGTTCTCTTCCATGGCTGTGGCAAAAGCAGTACCTGTCGATGCTATGATTACAGGATTAGTCCTGGTATCAAGGACTATATCTTTGCCTGTTGCAATTGTGGATGTGGCAGAGGGACTTTGTGCCAGTGACCTTCTTTTTTCTTGCCAGATTTTGAAAGAGAATTGGTCGAATGTGAGTCTGGTGAGGTCAAATACATCCTCTTCTTGCCCCTGGGGGGATCTAACATCAGAAAGCTTGGTACTGCCCAGAGGTATATTGAGGGGAGTTACCTCGATGTCGTCCAGCATGTCATCCTCCCTCTCTTATGTGTTCTTTTCCTCTTCTTCCTTTGACCAGTGTTCAACTTCTGCTGTTGCTTCTATTTCGGCCTTCTTCTTCTGCTCAGCTGCAGCAGCCTGTTCGGCCTTCTTTTGGTGCTCAGCTTCTGCTTTGTCCAGCTCTGCCTTGAGTGCCTGTTCTACTGTGGCCTGTGCCTCCTTTTCCTCCTTTTCTTTCCTGGCCTCCTTGGCCTGCTTCTTCTTCTGTGTTGCCGACGCACTCTTCTGTCGTGCTTCCTCCTCCTCTTTTATCTTCTTTTTCCTTTCTTGCTGGGATTTTGATTCTGCTTCTTTCTGTTGGATCAATGTAGTAAGCCCTGTGTTGGTCCAAGTCTTCTTGGGTAAAGAGGAAGAAGAACCTCCCAACCGACGACTTCTGTCTTCTAGGCTCTGATCATCCGGATCTTCTTGGACCACGACTACTCCCGAAGCAAATTTTCTTTCAGCGTTATACCAGTTCCTTCTTTCATCTTCTGTCGGGCGCTCAATATGATGATAAGTCCACTTGAATTTAGCTTTCAGGCAGTGTTCAGGAACTATTCTCTCTGGGTCATATGTTCTGTGTTCAAGCGCCCCAAGCTGATGGCTTTTCACTGCTTCTCCCTCTGCTGCTACTTCCTTGAAGTCTTTAACTGTGCATGCACCAATGGTGAGGGGTAGTGTGGGCCAAGGCTTCTTTTTGCCTTTGGACAGGACGTTGGAGAAGCCTTGAGACATTTGGAAGCATACCTCCTGAATGAGCATTTTGTCTGTCACAAAGTGAGGCATAGCATGTGGTGCCCTGTAAGATCCAAAGACTCGGATGAAGGTATATCCAGGGAAAGGGAACCAATGTGCTACTTTGACTAGCGTCTCCTTGGCCCGCCAAGACATGCAAGGGGTGTCTTGGCCAAATAAGTGTCTATACAGAGAGGGAATAAATATCTGGGAGATCTGATCTATATCCTGTTTGTATTTGGACTCCCAAAATACCCTGATTTGCAGATGAATTTCACGTGACTGCTCGAGATCCCAGTTGTGTGCCCATCCCTGAAAGTGTACTCTTGCGCAGACAACATCCAGTAGGTAAGAGGCCATGTAAAATTCGGCCGGCATTCCTTCATCTGGGGCCAATGCCGCGTTCAAGTTGGTTTGCATAGAAGTCATCAATATGCCTGCCCAATTGAAACGGGTGCCGTGTGTTGTCACATACTCCATGATAGTAACCCAACTACCGCTGAAAGTGGAGCAATTCGGGCACCCGTAAAGCCTGCAAAGCATGGCGGCAACCAATTTATAAACCTTTCTCAGGCTAGCCACGGAGGATATGATGGCATTCTTTTCTTGACCTTAACACCAAACTTCTGAACGCTCCTCCACCATTGTCTAATAGTATCAACGCCCCTATCGGAACAGCGTGAGCAATATCCCATACGGGAGTGAAATTCTCATACGGCAAGGTAACGAGTAGTAAGTCAGGCATAGAGCCTCTGAAAGGGTTGACGAAAGCACCTGTTACTTTATGCCAGTCACAAAACTTGGCAGGATAGATGTTTTGTATGATCCAATCTATAACCTCCAGACATGGAAATATGGTTGGATGCGCCTATGAATGGTTTGGACTTTTTGGTACCAAGTATATTTCCCGGTCTGGGAGATCTTCTGGGAATTCCTCTTCCGGTATGGTGAACTCATGATACACTTGGTACCATCGCATGCTGTCTTCTTTTGTAAATGTACATAGTGTATCCCTGTATATTGGGGGCGGGGATACCACGTCTAGCTCGTCAACTTCTTCCACCACCTGCTTGTCCTTCTTCCGGGACAACGGGGGTGCCATGTCACTAGAATCTGATAAAACAGGTATGCACTCTATGTCTTCTTGAAGTTCACCTGTCAAATTCATAAAGGAATCCCAAGATAAGAATGACATGATGATATAAAAATAGTTACAGTTTAGTGATGAAAATTAGCTGTGACACACGTAAAACTGGGTTACTGGTTTACTAGGTTGCAGGGTCGCAGATTGCAAGAAGAGGTCTAGGCGCGACTTTGCGACCTTGCGACTAGGTCGCAGAGTCGCTGGGTCGCAACTTACAAACACCGAGGAAAAATGCGACCTGGCAACCTGGCGACCAGGTCGCTGGGTCGCTAGGTCGCAACTCTTCGAAAAATCGGAAAAATGCGACCTTGCGACCTCGCGACTGGGTCGTTGGGTCGCTGGGTCGCAGATTCCAGAAATCTGAAGAAAATGCGACTTTGCGACCTCGCGACTAGGTCGCTGGGTCGCAGGTCACGATAAGACTTGCCGGGGGGGTTTTTCGCGCGTGCTCGGTCATTAGTTTCTTTTTCTCCCTCCTCTTGAGAATTTAAGAGCTAGCTAGGTCCAGGCAGAGCTGAGGAATGGTTTTAAGAGCAAGGGACAAGGCTGTGAGAGTTTGAACTAGAAATGTGGTGAGGTTGGACATTTTTGGAGGAAACAGGGTCGCAAAACATTCAAAAAATGTAAAAGCTCTGACAAAGGGAAATTTAAAGGCCTAAGGGGACATGGGTTTGGTAAGAAATGCATCATAATAGAAACAACAGGAGGAAATGGCAACTTACCCGGGAAAATCGCGCCAGTTGAGCTGTCAGAGGCGTTTTCTTTCAAATCGCTGAATGTGTAAAATGTGACCTGGTGACCTCCCTTATATAGAAGGTCGCACGTGTGGGCAATTAATGCGGGTCGCTGGGTCGCAAATCTATTAATTCCAGAGTTTTGCGACCTTGCGACCTTGCGACCTGGCGACCTGAGGTCGCTGGGTCGCACTTTTCATTAAAATTGGATAATTGGGACCTAGTGACCTGGCGACTTGGCGACCTAGGGTCGCTAGGTCGCTGGGTCGCACTTTTCATTAAATTCTGGGATTTGCGACCTTGCGACCTGGTGGCCTGGGGTCGCGGGGTCGCAAGGTCGCGAGGTCGCGGTTTTCATCAATGATTTATCTTTGTGACTTGGCGACTTGGTGACTTAATAGTTTCTCTTTAGTTTTAAGGGGCTCCAAAAATTTGAAATGGTGGTCTTTTTTGGAGGGTGTTGTAGGGGCTACAAAAAATGGTGATTCACTGGACGAAATCAGAGTCTCTGCTGATGGTTAGTCTCGGCGGGGGGAGGGAGGGGCCCATGCTGACTGTTTTCTTTTACCTTGCGGTTGACATTTCCCAACCTTTGGCACCTAGCTGGGTTGCTCAATCTGCTAGCCTGTTTAGGCGCGATTCAACCAAATTCATTTCTTCAGGTCTCCGGACTGGAAGGGTTGGAGAACTCCAGGCGGCTACAGGGTCTGGTACGATTATTTTGTCCTTATCGTGTTGCTCCGTTGCCAGCGAACCTCTCGGTCCTGGCGGAGTCACTGCCTAGGAATCGTGAACATTTCTCCGCTGCCAGCGAGCCTGGTCAGTACCCCGGCGGAGTCGTTACATCACCTCTCTGCACAGGAAGCCTTTCTCAATCCTTTACCCTTTATTAGTGTGTTATTGCACTTATTTTGAATGTGCCTGAGGCACTTATTTGAGATGTGCTCGTGGCACTTATTTGAGATGGCAATTTAGCCTGGGCGGATGAGGGATCCCGACTTATTTTGCTTGCAGAGAGGTTGTTCCTGGTCTGGTATGAGGACTTTGGTTTTTCCTAGATACCCTGTCGTAGCATAGAGTACCTCTTTTCCCTTCTGGTTTGGTTACCATTCACACTGCATTTTCTTTTGCGGACACCCTCTCAGACTGGCGAGGTAAGCTTTCCTGCTTGATGACTCAAGTTCGGTGATATGCTACCTTTAGGTGGAGAGAACAAGAAAGATTTTTCTGCCTTTGAGTCTATCGGAAAGGGCTTTCCATCAGCATAGAACCTGTTGTAGTGTGCCAATTGCGTGGCTCTAACAACTCCTTCCTCAAAAATTTTTATTACTTTTTTTTTTTTTTTTTTTTTTTTTTTTAGACAAGTACGAGATAAGGAAATATGGTACAAGGATAATATAGCCCTCTAAGGGAAGCTAGGTGAAATAGTGTTTGAGGTCATGCCCGTTTACTGGGAGGACCTCGACTTGTCCATCAAGGGTTTGCAATCTAAATGTGTGGGATCCTATCTTCTCATTAATTTGGAAAGGGCCTGTCCAAAGTGCTTGGAACTTGGAATGCTTCCCCTTTTCCTCATGGGCTTTATCCCACTTGAGGACCAGGTCTCCTACTTCAAAATTTTTGTTCCCTGTGGACTTTTTATCAAACCATCTTTTGATTCGGCTCTGATGGATGGCAAACTTTTCCCGGGTCTTTTGCCTTTCTTCCTCCAATTTCAGCAAGGTGTCGATTCGAGTCTGCAAGGTAGGGCACGGGGTACCATGACATTCTTGGGACAGCTGGAGGGCCGGGAGAGATAGATGAGGAGGGAGAACAACTTCTTTTCCATACACGAGGAAAAATGGGGAGGTGCCTAAAGAGGACTTGGGAGTGATACGGTCAGCCCACAGTGCATTGTGAAGGGCATTGTGCCAGTTGCGCTGGTGGGATAGCAGAGTCTTCTTAATAATACGGATAAGATTCTTGTTAGTGGACTCAGCTAATCCATTTCCCTGGGGATAGTAATTTGCAGAATGTTTCAGAATAATACCATTTTCCAGTGCAAAATCATATAATTTAAAAGATGAGAAATAAGTCGCATTATCAAAAACTAAAGAAGTCGGAACGCCAAACCTGGTCATGATGGAATGCGTGAGGAATTCTATTACCTCTTGATCGTTGATTCGGCGTAACGGTGTTGCCTCGACCCACCTGGTGAAGTAATCAGTGTCTGTAAGGATATACCGATGTTGTTTAGAAGAGTGAGGTGTGATTTCACCAATTACATCCAAACCCCATTGTTGGAAAGGTTCCTCTACTGCTACTGAGAGTAAGGGGGCGGCTGGCCGTGCTTCTCGGTTGGCGAACTTCTGGCACTGAATGCATTTCTGAACATATGCATGCGCATCTCTAAAAAGAGTAGGCCAATAGTATCCTGCGCGCATTATCTTATGGGCAGTAGTATCTCCGGCAAAATGACCTCCAGCTGGTCCGTCATGCAGCTCAGTTAAGATTTTATGTGCTTCGTCAGTTTCCAAGCAGCGTAACAGGACCCCATTGTGGTGTTTCTTGAACAACTTACCTTGGATCAGTTGGTGAGATGCGGCCTTGAGTCTTATTGCGCGTTTCTGTCGGGCAGTAAGAGTAGGGTCCATGGTGCCTTGGGCCAAATATCTTGAAATGTCAGAATACCAAGAAGGGATGCTTTGCTGAGGCACATGGTCGCTCTGATACATGTCGATCTCTTGTTCCCAACATTCCTCTTCAATTTCATGAGCACTTGCAGCCTCCGCGGCCATTTGACATAAGCCCTGTCCTTTAACGGTATGTGCTGGTTTAAATTCTAAATCGTATTCTTGCAAACATGCCACCCAGTTTCCCCACCTTTCGCCTATCTCTTGCTGCAGGAAAAGTGAGCGGACCGCTGGGTGTGGCACAAAAACTGTGACATGATTTTTCAAGATGTAGGGCCTAAAATGTTTTACCGCCTTGTAGATCGCATAGGCTTGTTTCTCGATTTCTGGGTAATTCAACTCAGCTCCTTGTAAACCAGTACTCATGAAAGAAATGGGCCGTTCATCGTTGTTACCGTCTTTCTACATGAGGACAGCCACAAGTGAGGAGTCTGAAGAAAAAGTGTACAGGATGAAACCTTTACCAAAATCTGGACTTTGGAGGGAGGGAGTTTCAGCTATAGCCTTTTTTATTTTATCTAAGGCCTCTCTTTCTAGGGGATTCCATTGGAATACAACATTCTTTTTAATCATTCCCTGTAGTGGCCTGACTATCTGGGAAAAATCTGAGATGAATTTACGGACAAAATTGATTTTCCCCAGGAAAGATTGCATCGCTTTCTTGTTGCTCGGGGGAGGAATCTGAGCAATGGCTTTCGCCCGTTCTGGATCAACCACAATGCCTTGCTTAGTGATAATGTGGCCTAGCAAGTTTCCCTCTGCCACAGTGAAAACGCTCTTTTTAGGGTTGAGCAATACTCCATACCTTCTGCACCTCTCGAAGATTTGCTTGAGGTGGCGTAAATGATCGCCCCTGCGTTTTGAAAACATAGTGACGTCGTCCAAATAGACCACCACACTCTGCCCTATTAAACCGTGGAAGGCTATATCCATGGCTCATTGGAAAGTTTCCCCTGCATTGATCAAGCCAAAGGGCATGCGTCTGAAAGCAAAGGTTCCCCATTTTGTCCGGAAGGTGGTTTTCAGTCTGTCTGGTTCAGCTACCAGCACCTGGTTATAGCCGGAGAAGCCGTCTAATAGGGAGAACATCTCAGATCCAGACACAGCTTGTAATATCTGTTCCATGGGGGGCACCGGGTAGTTGTCTTTGTTTGAGGCCCGATTCAGATTACGGAAATCTACACACAAGCGGATCTCACCAGACTTCTTTCGTACGGGTACCAAATTTGACACCCACGTGGAGTGACGAACTTTGAAAATAATGCGTGCATCCAAGAGATTCTTAAGTTCCTTTAGAATAATTGGTTCCAAAGATGGATGCACTTTTCTGAGTTTTTGTTGGAAGGGCTTAACGCCTTCCCTCACGGGTATTACATGCTGAATGATACGGGTATCGTATGTACGTAGATCTTCATATGTCCAAGCAAATACATCACGATACTTCCAAAATAACTGGGTGAAGGCCTGTGCCTCCTCATCACTACAGTCTTTGCCGAGGTTAACGAACTTTGGGTTCTCATCTGATCCCAAGTTCACTTGCCGATGTGCCAATATGGAACTTTGCACTTTGGTGTTCGGAGGCCTGCGGAATCGGCTTTGTAGATCAAAGAGCTTTTCTAATGACACCACCCCCTTGGGCATAATGTTATCTTTGCGTTCATCATGCTCTCTCTGTAAAGCATGCTCATGATCCTCCTCGTCTATCGCCGTGTCCTTGAATACTTCAGCATTGCACATAAAGTCCAAAATCTGTTGATCATTGTTAAAAACGCGTAGATTAGAAATGTTGTCTGGCACAGAGGGTCTATATACAACTTCAATAGAAAAATCATCCCTTAAGGGGGTAAATCTAGCAGCAGCATTAGCCGGAGTATCAACTGCTGCATTGTGCATTCTAAGAACAGATTTAATTCCAAATGCATCAAAAGCAGAAATCAATCACCATACCTCTTGTTGATACGCCTTTAAATGTGGAGATAAATAGTGGATAGTGTTGCGTACCTGGCGAGTGATAATTTCGGAATCTCCAATTACCTGTAAACATTTTACCTTCAAATCCAGTGCCTTCTTAAGTCCGAGGATTAATGCCTCATACTCAGAAGTGTTGTTGGTGCACTGGAACTCTAACCGGCACGAGATTAAGAACTTATTCTTGTGAGGGTCAAGCAATATGCAACCCACGCCAGCTCCGTCATGAGTCTTGGAACCGTCATAATACAAGGTACGCAAGTCACTTTCCGGCTCTGTCAGGGTAATAGGTTGCGGCGGGGTTTCTATCGTTGGGGAGACAGGGGTGACTTGTTCCTCCGCGACTAATGCTAGCTCAGATTGGACCTCGGGACCAACGGAAGACTGAGGGGGTTGGTAACATCCGAATATAGCTTCCAGAAAACACATGCCAAGTTCCTCCTGGGCAAAGCTGATGGGTTCATTAACGGCATCCAAATCAGTCACGGTGTGTTTCATGTATGGTTCACTTTCGACCCTGATTTGATTTTTCCGCCCCTTGTAAGGAAGCCACAAGTGGGACCAGTCAGTGGCGAAAAAGCCTTGCAACTTGCTGGACCAGTCCCTGCTAAGCAATAGGCCATATGCTTCAGGGATGTTGACAATCACAATGTCAATGCATTGATGGACCCTAGAGTCTGATGACAGGCGGATGATGACATTGTTCAACTCTCCTATGGCTGGCACTTGTGATCTGTCAAGCTGTATGATCTTTGCGTCAGTCTTCTCTGGGAAAATGTTTAGCTTCTTACAGACAGATAGGGGCATGACATTTGTTGAGGTACCGGAGTCGACTAGACAGTTGTGAACATTGAAGTTAAAAATCTCGAAGGACAAAAGGAAAGGGGGTGTGGATCCTCTTGAGTTGGTATTGATGGCGTTTACTATGGACTGTACATCTGGACCGGCTTGCGCAGACGTGTTGCTCACAGTCTTCGCAGCTGAAGTATTTGCGAAAGCCTTAAGAATGAGTTCTCTTTGGTTAGTAATGCGAGCCAGCTCGTAGAGAGAAATGTTTGCTCTTTTTTTTTTCATATCCTCAACAATGTTATAGCTAGACTCTGTTTGAGGGCTAGGCTCGGTAGAGGTCTTGGAGGATTCTGTCGGGAGCTTACCTTTTTGACTTGTTCGGGTAATGTTGTTGGTGGGCTTCTCTGGAGCAGATTTTTTTCCGTTTCCTGGGGGCAGAATTTTCCTTAGAAAAGCCCTCTTCTTGTCTTCATAAGATTGCTCGGGAACAGGTCCTTTGCTCCTTAGACTATAATTCCGCAAGGGCTGGTCTTTGGGAGTATCTGCCATGTTGATATCAATGGAGGTAAGATGGTCCCCACCTCAGATTATGTCAAAAGCAAGGATAGAGGATCCTGGTTCTTCGTTCGAGGGCGGGTACTCATCGTGATCTGAAACATCATCCTCCATCACATCCCCTGGAGTTTGGTCATCTAAAAGCTGATTAACTACTGCTGTCATGCTGCCAATCCATTGAGGGCACGTTTTCTCAGAGTGGGCAGCTTGATGGAAAGAACATAAATTATCTTTCCCTATCTCTTCCACATTGAGGGCAGTATTCGGGTTAGACGGAGGTCTGTTAGTGTTGGGATTACTTTTTCTGAAGAAAGGTTTGGGTGGTTTGGTGCTATTTGTGGCTTCTGTGCCCTTTCTCCTTAGGTCAGTGACTTCATTCGTTAAGAGCTTGAGGGTTTTTGCCATGCTTTCAAAATCAAACGTATCTTTGTCCCTATCGGTGTTCTTAGGAGTGGAGGACTGACCTCTTTTGGTGTTAGGCTTGTGATCATCTCTCCCTTCATGATCGATGGCTCCTATCGAAAGCATGTCTTTCTCCACGGCGAGAGCAACCTCATAATTAGCCATAAGGGTAGCGTGGGCTTCACGTTTGACGAAAACGGCAATGTCCCTAGGGAGAGCCTTGGTATAGTAGTCAATGGTGATTGAGTCATCCAACGCTAGGTTGGGGGGAAATTTCTGCAGTATGGTAGCGAAGCGCTGGTTGAAGTCCTTAACCTTCTCCTTTTTATGACACTTGATGGTGCTCAATTCCGTGAGAAGCATGGAAGGAGTTTTATCTTCTGAAAACTTCTGCAGGAATATGCGACGGAATTGGTCCCATGAAGTGATAGAGGCACTGGGGAGAGAGCGGTACCATGTGGCCGCTTTGTTTTCGAGGGTATGGGGAAACAGTCGACATGCGACATCATCGGACTGGACTCTCATGATTTGAAGAGACAAATAGAAGCTGCTGATATGATCTTCAGCTAAGGTGCCTTTCTCAGGCTCGAACTTAGGGAGGTGTTTCTCCGGATGCCTAGGCAGATCTTGGAGCGGGCCCAGAAGATTTAATGGGGATTGAGCCATCCAGGCTAGGGGTTGCACTCTCCTAGCCCGCCGGTGTTGCCTAAACTCATGTTCAGATTCGCCTCCCGAACCTGAGACCGATGCTTCTGACTCGTGACGAGAGTGTTCATCTTGGTGTCTCCCACGGTGCAGAAAATCTCTAAGATATCCCAAGTTGTGTACAGAAGGCCTTATTGGGTTTGGGTGACGATTGCGAGCTTGGTTTCCTTGACCTCGGCCCCTATCTCCTCTACCTCCGGCCCCTCGGCCTCTATTTCCTTCTTCTTCATTTCTGCGAGCTCTATTCCTTTCTCCTTCATTTCTACGAGCCCTATTCCCCCCGTCTACATTTCCTCGGCCTCTGTCTTCCTCACCATCCTCGGGTGGGGGGTGTGCCTGGTTGTTGTTTTGCCGAGTCTGGTTAGGTTGGGGGTCGGGGAAAGGTTCGGTGTCAGCAAATTCTTCACCCTCTTGGAGAATCGGGTCATTTTCCTCAACATCATTTGCGAGGTCTTCCAACATGAGATTTACGAGCTCGGGTATGGTACTCGCAGGGGCACCATTCCGAGTGATGTTCTCAGGAGGGGTTCTAGTATGGGCAAGGTATTCCATGATTGGAGTAAACCGTAAGTTCTTGATAAGATCGCGGGCAACTGGGCGCAAGGCTCTTAACTGCGCTCTGGTGATTTCGTAATATGGAGTCTCCCTCCCTGGGATATATTCCAGAGGAGGAGGGACAGTTTCATTGTTTATGACCTCCCCTTGGGGAGTTTGTGATGGAAAGTTCGTTGTATGCTAGGAGGCTGCCATTCAGGCCCTCCTTCTAGCGCCAAATCTGTTGACGGGAAAATTTGTCCGGCCAACAGTAGGGGATCTCCCCGGTAGAAAGTCCCAATTAGACCTTGAACCGTTTGGAGTAGGGATCCCGTCTGGGGTGTGGGTCCGGCTACCACTTAAGACGACTTCCCTTCGGTCTCAAAAGAACCTGTTTGAACCTGCGGACATACACTTATTCACATGATACAGAATACAGGATTGATGTATTAAACATGAATCAAACACTATGCGTAGCAAGATTATAGATAAAGCACGTACACCTCAAGAGATGTCATTAGCAACACATCTTTTGTGGGGTAATGCTTGTAAGGTAGTCAGATCACAAAAGAAATAGTTCTTTATGATAAAATACCTTTTTACTTCCTGAAAGATAAAAAGAAATGCTAACAAAATAGTTCATTAACATTCATTAATAGAACAGATGATAAAATGAACATCATTGATACAACACGGATAGCCATGACGCATAAATGATGACATGAAGAGTGCAGCTTCATTAATCATAGGATGTTCTGAAACTGTACAAGGAATACACACAGTGTTCGCACAACAAAACACATCATAACCATAGGGTGTTTTAACAAGAATCTATATTCATATGCTCAAGTGTATAATCTTTCAATACAATGCCATGTAGCTCTTGAGTTTCCAAAAAAGAAAATCCCTTTACACTTTCCCCGTAGGGAGCTTTATAGCACAAAACTTGCCCTTTGGGCTTCCCGACTCTTCGCCTGCCTGCCTGTTGGGTTGCCTCGCGACCTTGGAGAGGTTGCGACCTGTGACCTGTCTGGTATGTGCGACTTGCGACTTGTCCAGGTGGTGCGACCTGCGACCTCCCTCTAACTGCTGCTCATGACTTGCTGCTACCGGGCTGCGGAGATGGTTGCGCAATGTTGAGGTCAGGGGCGTCAATCTGCTGCTCCTTGAGAAAATATTGCCATGTCTGGTACTCAGCTGCTATGGGGGAAACCAGAGGAACCTCCTCCTTCAACCGATGCATGCATTCCAAAGCATTTGGCACCAAGGTTTCCCTTTTCTGCGAGATCTGGTTCGAAAGCGAGGCAAGCTTGGTATAAATCCGAGCTGGAGTGGCAATGAACTGACTCAGATGTTCTTGAGATGCTGAGGGATCGGATGCAGCAGTGGCTTGCTTGATAGGCTGCAGAAATGACTGGATGTCCTGATCCACTTGCTCCCATGCTTTCTCTTCGTCCAATGCCCCAAGAGACGGAATGTGGTGTAAAGTGTGCATCGAGTCGATACCGCTGATCAGGTGATTGTATGAAGACATTACCTTGTCCAGGTCCTTAGATAGTTTGTCTTTAGATTGTATAGCCATACGTAGCTGAACCTTAGCATCCTGTGTGTGAATCCAATCCCTCTTGGGCAAATTTTCAGGTGCCTGAGGGTATTGTACTGTCCAGCCCATCATCCTGTCTAAGGCCTGTGAGGCCTCCCTGAGCTGCTTGTGCTTTTGCCTGGTTTCTGCTCATGCTCTTGCCAGTGGGGCTACTGTTTGTTTGATGGTGAACATCTCTCCATTCACCTTCCTCATGGTTTCTTCTAATACTTCACACTCGTTGAAAATGGCGAGTGGGACTTCATTTACCGGTGGAGTCTGGTTTGAGAGTTGTTGAACTTCTGCTCTCAACTCTGCTTTCTCCTGCTCTGCTCTTTGTTCGCGCTGCTCAGCTGCTTGAAGTCTATTTTGCAACGAGACTATTTCTCTACTCATCCTGGTCATGTTCTCTTTCGTGGCTGCGGTGAAAGCAGTACCCGCCGACGCTATCATTACAGGATTAGTCCTGGTATCAAGGACTATATATTTGCCTGTTGCAATTGTGGATGTGGCAGAGGGACTTTGCGCCAGTGACCTTCTTTTTTCTTGCCGGATTTTGAAAGATAATTGGTCGAATGTGAGTCTGGTGAGGTCAAATACATCCTCTTCCTGCCCCTGGGGGGATCTAACATCAGAAATCTTGGTACTGCCCAGAGGTATATCGAGGGAGTTACCTCGATGTCGTCCAACATGTCATCCTCCCTCTCTTCTGTGTTCTTTTCCTCTTCTTCCTTTCGCCAGTGTTCAGCTTCTGCTGCTGCTTCTATTTCGGCCTTCTTCTTCTGCTCAGTTGCAGCAGCCTGTTCGGCCTTCTTTTGGCACTCAGCTTCTGCTTTGTCCAGCTCTGCCTTGAGTGTTCATTCTGCTGCGGCCTGTGCCTCCTTTCCTCCTTTTCTTTCCTGGCCTCCTTGGCTTGCTTTTTCTTCTGTGTTGCCGACGCACTCTTCTATCGTGCTTCCTCATCCTCTTTTATCTTCTTTTCCCTTTCTTGTTGGGCTTTTGCTTCTGCTTCTTTCTGTTGGATCGATGTAGTAAGCCCTGTGTTGGTCCGAGTCTTCTTGGGTAAAGAGGAAGAGGAACCTCCCAACCGACGACTTCTGTCTTCTAGGCTCTGATCATCCGGATCTTCTTGGACCGCGACTACTCTCGGAGCAAATTGTCTTTCAGCGTTATACCAGTTCCTTCTTTCATCTTCTGCCGAGCGCTCAATATGCTGATAAGTCCACTTGAATTTAGCTTTCAGGCAGTGTTCAGGAAATATTCTCTCTAGGTCATATGTTCTGTGTTCAAGCGCCCCAAGCTAATAGCTTTTCACTGCTTCTCCCTCTGCTACTACTTCCCTGAAGTCTTTAACTGTGCATGCGCCAATGGTGAGGGGTAGCGTGGGCCACGGCTTCTTTTTGCCTTTGGACAGGACGCTGGAGAAGCCTTGAGACATTTGGAAGCATACCTCCTGAATGAGCATTTTGTCTGTCACAAAGCGAGGCATAGCATGTGGTGCCCTGTAAGATCCAAAGACTCGGATGAAGGTATATCCGGGGAAAGGTAACGAGTGTGCTACTTTGACTAGCATCTCCTTGGCCCGCTAAGACATGCAGGGGGCGTCTTGGCCAAATAAGTGTCTATACAGAGAGGGAATAAATATCTGGGAGATATAATCTATATCCTGTTTGTATTTGGACTCCCAAAATACCCTGATTTGCAGATGAATTTCACGTGACTTCTCGGGATCCCAGTTGTGTGCCCATCCCTCAAAGTGTACTCTTGCGCAGACAGCATCCAGAAGGTAAGAGGCCATGTAAAATTCGGCCGGCATTCCTTCATCTGGGGCCAATGCCGCGTTCAAGTTGGTCTGCATCGAAGTCATCAATATGCTTTCCCAATTGAAACGGGTGCCATGTGTTGTCACATACTCCATGATAGTAGCCCAACTACCGCTGAAAGTGGAGCAATCCGGGTGCCTGTAAAGCCTGCAAAGCATGGCGGCAACCAATTTATAAACCTTTCTCAGGCTAGCCACCGGATATTCTTGGTATTTCTTGACCTTAAACTTCTCAGGCTCCTCCCACCATTGTCTAATAGTATCAACTATCGGAACAGCGTGAGCAATAGCCCATTCTGGAGTGAAATTCTCATCTGGGCGAGGCAACGAGTAGTAAAGGTGGGCATCCGAGCCTACGAGCGTAGTGAAAGCCCTGCCTTCGCTGTCTCGGATCACAAAATTCTTGGGATCCTTCTTTTGTATGATCCAATCTATAACCTCTGGACATGGAAATATGGCTGGATGCGCCCCTGCCAGATGTAGTTTGGACTTTTTGACTGCCAAGTATATTTCCCGGTCTGGGAGATCTTTTGGAAATTCTTCTTCCGGCATGGCGAACTCATGATACACTTGGTACCATCGCATGCTGTCTTCTTTTGTAAATGTACATAGTGTATCCCTGTATATTGGGGGTGGGGACACCACTTCCAGCTCATCAATTTCTTCCACCACTTGCTTGCCCTTCTTCCGGGATAGCGTGGGTGCCATGTCACTAGAATCTGATAAAACAGGTATGCACTCTATGTCTTCTTGAAGTTCACTTGTCAAATTCATAAAGGAATCCCAAGATAAGAACGACATGATGATATAAAACCAGTTACAGTTTAGTGATGAAAATTAGATGTGACACATGTAAAACTGGGTTACTGGTTTACTGGGTCGCAGGGTCGCAGATTGCAAGAAGAGGTCTAGGCGCGACTTTGCGACCTTGCGACTAGGTCGCAGAGTCACTGGGTCGCAACTTACAAACACCGAGGAAAAATGCGACCTGGTGACCTGGCGACCAGGTCGCTGGGTCGCTAGGTCGCAACTCTTCGAAAAATCGGAAAAATGCGACCTTGCGACCTCGCGACTGGGTCGCTGGGTCGCTGGGTCGCAGATTCCAGAAATTTGAAGAAAATGTGACTTTGCGACCTCGCGACTAGGTCGCTGGGTCGCAGGTCGTGATAAGACTTGCCGGGGGGGTTTTTCGCGCGCGCTCGGTCATTAGTTTCTTTTTCTCCCTCCTCTTGAGAATTTAAGAGCTAGCTGGGTCCAAGCAGAGCTAAGGAATGGTTTTAAGAGCAAGGGACAAGGCTGTGAGAGTTTGAACCAGAAATGTGGTGAGGTTGGACATTTGTGGAGGAAACAGGGTCGCAAAACATTCAAAAAATGTAAAAGCTCTGACAAAGGGCGATTTAAAGGCCTAAGGGGACATGGGTTTGGTAAGAAATGCATCATAATAGAAACAGCAGGAGGAAATGGAAACTTACCTGGGAAAATCGCGCCAGTCGAGCTGTCAGAGGCATTTTCTTTCAAATCGCTGAATGTGTAAAATGCGACCTGGTGACCTCCCTTATATAGAAGGTTTCACATGCGGGAAATTAATGCGGGTCGCTGGGTCGCAAATCTATTAATTCCAGAGTTTTGCGACCTTGCGACCTGGCAACCTGAGGTCACTGGGTCGCAAGGTCGCTGGGTCGCACTTTTCATTAAAATTGGATAATTGCGACCTAGCGACCTGGCTACTTGGCGACCTGGGGTCGCTAGGTCGTTGGGTCGCACTTTTCGTTAAATTCTGGGATTTGCGACCTTGCGACCTGGCGACCTGGGGTCGCGGGGTCGCAAGGTCGCGAGGTCGCGGTTTTCATCAATGATTTATCTTTGTGACTTGGCGACTTGGCGACTTAATAGTTTCTCTTTAGTTTTAAGGGGCTCCAAAAATTTGAAATGGTGGTCTTTTTTGGAGGGTGTTGTAGGGGCTACAACACTAGTTTAAAGTTTAATTCTTTAAAAGGTGCTAGCTCAATGCAAGAGAACCTGCTTTACAAGCGGGAGGTTGGTGGTTCAATTCCATTGTGCCCTGATATTAATAGGGAATGACAACGATCTGTTTTTGGTGATGAATTCTCTTTTGACCATCAGCAATGAGCTTATGGTGACATTTTTCGACCCTCACCAAAATATGAAATGGTGACGGTTAACGAACACCACCATATATATGCATCAATAGTGACGACCCTGAAAGGTCCGTCACCATAAATCTTTTTTATTGATATGAAATGGTGAGGGTCAATATTTTTCATTATAGTCATTATTTGTGATGGACCTTGATGTCACTAATGAGCTTATCATGAAATTTTTTGACCCTCACCAAATATGAAATGGTGATGGTTAACGAACGTCGCCATATATATGCACCAATAGTGATGGTCATGAAACGTCCATCACAAAAAATCATTGTTGTTCATATGAAATGGTGACGGTCATCATCCGTCATTATAATCAATATTCGTGATGGATGTTGAATGTCACCAGAACACATACTTTCGGTGACACCACCTTTGGTGATGTTCAGGTTTTTGATGACGAAGGCTATTGTCTGTCACTATTGCTCATATGAAATGGCGATGGTCACAATCTGTCATTATAAATAATTATTGGTGACAGAACTTGAATGTCACCACAACACCTATACTTTCAGCGAGGCCACCTTTGGTGACGTTCAGTTTTTGGTGATGAAGGCTCTTTTGACCCTCACCAATGAGCTTATGGTGACATTTTTCACCCCTCACCAATGTCATTTTTTCTTGTAGTGAATCCACCCCAAGGGGTTCGTATTTACTTTATGGCTAGAGAAGAGTCTTAATGCTCCATGCTGTTGAAAGAGAGAATAGGACTATAAATGACTCTGCCAAAGGAAGGCTTAGTTATAGTACAAGTACTTCATGGGATGCAGGGACATGGAAAATTTGGAGGTAAATATGTCAAAGAACGTAGGACTGCGCGATAGAGGCGGGTCTAATGAAGCTTGTTGTACATAGTTCCCCCCTCCATTTAAATTTTGACCACTGGCAACTTTTAAATTTGCTGCAAACATCTTTCGTGATTAAAAACCTCCATGTCATGCTCATCGCCACCTTTTACGCTCTGAAATGCACTGTCCAAATGATAAAAACCCGCAATTTAAATTTATCGACCCAAGCCCCAGGGCCTCAGCTCTTTTCCTGTTGTCACCATATAACCCGAGCCCAAGAACCACAGGCCAAAAGAAAGGGGGCTTATCGTTCATATTCCGGGCGTGATCATGACTGTCGGATCAAAATCCAATCAACGACGCGGCAATTAAACTGTATGGAGGGCCCCGCGCGCAAGAAACCTGCAGTAAACCCTCGCACCGCCTACCCCAGGCTGGCGGTATTATCCATCGGGCCAGCGATTCCACTGGGTAGACGCCGCGTGTCCTGGGTACGGGCCACGAAACCACTTTTCCCCGCGCGTTAAAGCCTGTACAATCGCCGGGCAGCAGAATTTGTTTGAACCGTCAGATCTGGCGATGTCAATCCGACGACGGACATCAACCAGAGTTGCTCGCCCTTTAACCCCTGTCTGCCATGTTTTGTGGCCCACCCTCGTACTGCTCTCGCCGCTTCTCGACCGTCGATCTGTGTTCACCATCCAACGGTCCAGAGTTCAGTCCCCCCACCTGTTGACTCTGCCACGTCGCCCTTCCACCTGTTCCCTCCGTATGTCCATGTGTTTACTCCCGTATGTCTAAAATATTTCTCTCCGTCATATATATATATATATATATGTGTGCACGTGTTTTTATTCATATCCTCTATTCTATTTGCTCCTTGCAACCAAACAGTTTTACGTGCAAATTTCGCAGTCCCTCTGTTCAATCATAATCTCCAACGTCTTTCTTCCGCGACCCTGTGTATTTCTCCCTATCGACCATGTATCCATTGTTCCCACCTCCATCTGTGTCGGATTTCTCTAATATTTTGTGGGTTTTGTAGGTTTCAATATAACAGGAGGGTGTTTTAATTCGCTGCCTTTGTTGCAAAGGTTTAGAGCCCATGAAAGAAGTTTTTCTGTGGGTGAAATTTAATGAAAAAAGCTGAGGGTAGGTGCGAGAAATGATCGCCAATTAAAGAAGACAAAGAAATGCATTCACAGAACCCTCCAGAGAAATTCGCCCTGCATTAAAGATCCAGGATTCGAATCCAAAATCAGGGGCCGAGAGTACAGTACAGAATTGCAGACTATCTCAGGTCTCTTACGGCAACAGATTTTCCCTCAGCTGCGGGCAACACATTGTATATATTTTATTATTGGTGTCTTGTATATAAGGAGATTTTTATCTCCCAGCATTTATTTCCATAGACAGATTGCTAAGTACAGTCATTTATAGTTAGTCATTCATAGAGTGGGCGTGAATGTTTTCCGCCATTTTTATTCAAATTGAGTCATTAATTGTGCTTCATCTACCTCCTCCTCTAGAATTCTCTATCTTTCCTATAAAGGCCCGAAAAGAAGACATTGTAAGGGTTCCAGATTTCTATCAGCAAACGGTGCAGTGAAAAGGCTTTGGTATACATTCTGTAATATTTCTGTATGAAGGTTCAGAGCCCGTAGGGTCTCAGTGAGGAGGGGTTATAACTGTATTGAGGATTCTGGTCTTTGATGTCTCACAGTATGTAATTTCTCTTATGTGTTAATACAATATCTCTTTCATGCTATTTATCTTCTCGTATCATGTTCTAGAATGCGAGTGGCTCACTAGTTTGCAGAAAGGATTCATCTTTGTTGGTGCCCTTTCCGGAATTAGTCAAGCACTTTAAATAGGCCTAGTCATGATATACTGTTCCATGATCATCTCTTCCATATCTTCTACTATATTGGTTGCATGAGGAGGGTGCTTTCAAAACACCATTGTCATATAAGGATTCATAGATTGGTATGCCCTTATGTGGTTCTGTTGTGTATCTGGGTATCAGCTTCATGTTAGCTAATATCTTCTTTAAGTCTCTTCACTGCACTCACTTCTTGATATTTGATTTCTGTGATATATTATTTGAACTGGCCCTCTTTATAGTAAGCGGTCTCTTAACTGTCTGATGCCTTTGTATTGGAGTTTTACATGATGTCCCTACACTATTCTTATCTTTGTACCAGCTTCTGAGAGAGATTGGTCCCATTCAAAAATGATTTCCTTGTTCAAACAAGAGATAGTAAGTGAGTTCTTGGACTGACAACCCAAACTATAAAGGGCTCCTTGCTATATTAAGATGTCCTAGGCACTGGTCTATGGAAACTCTAGACTATCTCTAGGAGGGTGACAAAATCATCCACAACATCTTTCTGGCGCCGTTGCTAGTGAGCGAATTCAAGAATATCAGTTTCCCTGGGTCTCGACAAATGGTTTTCACTCTCTAATCAGGTGAGCATAGAGAGTTGAAGAGTTGCATATCTCTCACCTTGGCGACTCCACTGGTCTTTATTTGATAAATTTTATTGGTATTCCTGGCTCCTCGTAAACCACATTTGAGGTCAAATACATCTCAGTCGAAAACATCTTACGTGTCTGACCTAGAGAAGATCATTCATAAAAGATTTTGGAAGGAGAGGAAGTCGGTTCGTGCTGAAAACCCTGAATATTCCATTGAATATCATCCGCCCTCTTCTTATCAAGAAGTTAGAACATAAAATCCAGAGTTTTACTTAGAAACTCCACGTAGAGGAAGTGCCTGGATTGAAGAAGATACTCATCCTTCTTTCAAGGCTGAAGAAATTAAAGAGGTCACAGAAGTAGTTTCTGTTAACCGTGAGTTATTTCCATCCACACCTCAGGCTTCTGTGCAATATATTCCCATTGTCATTCATACTCCACTTCCTCCTACTCCTCTCCCTTCATTTGTGACTCAGACTGTTGTACAACCCCCACCTCCTCCAATGGCCAATGTTCCTGCTTTTCTATTGAACAAATATGCTCCTCTGGCCTTACCCCAAGTGCTGAATGATATGCCACAGGATTATTTGAAGATTCTGCCGAGATTTAATAGAGAAAATGAAATTGATGCTCAGAAACATCTCGAGACCTTTTTCTCTTTTGCAGAGAACTTAAATGTTGAACATCTAGATGTCGTCTTGAGATTATTTGTGCAGTCTTTGGAGGGTGAAGCCAGAAAATGGTTTAAAACATTGGGAAATCATTCTGTGACCACCTGGGATGTTATGGAGAATGTTTTCCTCAGGAAGTGGGGAGAAAAGAAATATCATGGTCAATGTCTCACTGAATTTAATACAATGAAGAAGAAACAGAATGAGGGAGTGGCAGAATTTATTAAAAGATTCAATAAGTTTTATTTGAGCCTGCCTCCTGAAATGAAGCCCCATGAAGCTGTTGCCAAGATAATTTTCATAGCAGCCTTTGAGTTTGATTTTGGCTTTGCATTGAGAGAAAGAAAACCTGCCACTTTAGATGATGCACAATCAGATGCTCTAGAATTAGAAGCAAACTTTGCCTCTACTAGGAAACTGAAAGGAAAAATTGAACAGGATACCAAGAGGAGAGGCAAAGAAGAGGTATCCACCTCTAATCAGGAAAAGGATTTAGATAAAATGGATGAAATAAGTAAAATGATAAAGAAAATGGTCAAGCTTGAACTGGAGGCAAAGAATGCAGCTCCCAAGAACTATTATAATGCCCCAAACAGGGGATATAATCCTCAGTACATAAGGCCACCATTGCAGATATTGCCAAGAGAAACAAAGGAACAACAAGACCAGGTACCTCATCCCTTGTACCTGGAAGGACCAGCATATGACTCCATTGGTGATGCAGCTTATGGATTAGAAGATTCAAATCTGGCTTTTTCAAATAATGATGATATGGAATGCCCGTTGCAAGATGAAGATGAAGAAGCAGAGATTGATCATTATTGCAAGCAGTTTGCTGATTTCATGCAAGCACAGTTCAATGTCAAATATGATCTCAGATCTTCAAGAAAGAGGACCAGAACTCAAGACCAAGAAGAAGAGCCACCTCAGAAAGAAGCATCCATTCAGAAAGAATCAGCAACGAAGAAGAATGCAGAAAAAGGTAAGAATCCTCTTCAAAATACTCCCTTGCAGTCAAATGATCAGATTCCTTCTTCTTCCAAAATAGTCAGTCCTCCTAATGCTGAGCCAGTGTCAAAAGAAATCAAGTCTTTAGTTGAGAATAAGGAGTCAAAAGAAGTAGTGATAGAAAAGCCCCCATCTGCTTTCAATTTGCAAAAAGAACTTGAGAAGATTAAGATTCCTGTCCCTCTGACTGAGTTATTAAAACAGCCTGTATATCAGTCTCAAGTTACCTCCTTTATACTTCCTCCTGAAATACCAGTTGCACCCGATAGCCTAAATCTTCAAGAAGAAAGACCCATGGTAGTCTTTGGCCCACATGTCGAGGAGATAGACCCTTCTACTCCTCCCTTTTATGTGTCTCTAGTCATTCATGACCTGCTGTTACATAACTGTATGTTAGATTCTGGGGCTTCCCATAATCTTATGCCTTTGTCTGTCATGGAGCAACTAGGGCTACAAATTACAAGACCATACAAAGATTTATATTCATTTGATTCCAAAAGGGTGAAATTCTTGGGAAGGATTAAAGATTTAGTGGTCAATTTGGCCCAAATTCCAGCAAAGAGTGTGGTCATGGACATCGTGGTTGCCGATATCCCAGCCCGCTTTGGCATGTTGTTGTCAAGGTCATGGGGTACCAAGATTGGGGGGTCAATAAAACTGGATCTAACATATGCTACTGTCCCAGTTTTTGGAGGACAGGAAAGGAGGTTGTACAGAGAGACTAGATTTGTTAAAATGGTAACTAAGGCTGACTGCTCAGAAAACTCTCCAGTTTATAACAAAGAGGGAGACTTCTCATGCCTGATGTTAGAAGAAAATCAAAATTATGCTCATGAGCCCCTTTTTGGTCAAATCCAAGCTGAGCAGTCTAAAGGAGATCAGGAATCAGAAATATGGACTTTGCATTTTGATGGAGCAAACTCAAGAGAAAGCAATGGAGCTGGGGTATTGTTGATCTCTCCTACAGGTAAATGGGTGCCTTTGTCTTTTAAATTGGAGTATGAGGCTACAAAAAATGTAGCTGAATATGAAGCACTATTATTGGGACTGCAAACAGCTAGAAACATGGGCATCCAATGTTTAAAAGTCTTGGGAGACTCTGAGTTGGTAGTAAGGCAGATCAAAAATGAGTGTCAAACTAAGCATCCTCGGCTCATAGCATATAGAAACAAAGTATGGGACATGATAGAAAACTTCTTCTCAGCATTTAACATACAGTTCATGCCCCGGGAGCAAAACAGAATAGCAGACTCTCTTGCTGTTGCTGCCAGTACATTCCGTCCCCCTCAGAATCCACTCTTAAGATATGAAGTGGAGGTACGGTACAGACCATCCATTCCAGACAATATAAAACACTGGCAGGTATTCGAAGATGATGAACAAATGAAGAGATTCATGGAGACAGTGGGAGAATTCACAAATATAGAGATTGATGATGAGAGGGAGGAAGAAGCTGAAAATATTGCAGAAAATAAATGGGAAGAAAGAATAGCAGGAAATAAAGTGCTGCAGCTGAAAGGAAATTTTATACCTAGAGGGCTGGTGCCTCTAGAAAGGTTATTTAACAAATATGATATTCCATTTCATCCTGGCAAAGTAACAGAAGAAGATCAAGTAGGAGATTTGAATCTGGGTACTTCTACTGATCCCAAAATTGTTAAATTATCTAAAAGAGTCCCAGAAGATTATAAAGAAAAATATTTGAAGTTATTTCAATCTTACAAAGATGTTTTTGCTTGGTCCTATCAGGACCTAAAAACTTTTGATGAAAATATAATGCAGCATAAGATTCCATTGAGGGAATACGTAAAACCTTATAAGCAGAAGCTTAGACAAATCAATCCTCTGCTGCTTCCCTCAATTGAAAAAGAAATTAAGAAATTACTGAAGGCCAAGATAATTGTGCCATTAAGATACTCAGAATGGATAGCAAATCTTGTTCCTGTTCGAAAGAAGAATGGAGAAATAAGGCTCTGTGTGGATTTCAGGAATTTAAATAGAGCATCATTAAAAGATAATTATCCACTACCTAAGATGGACCAAATCCTCCAGAAAGTGGTGGGAGCATCCAGAATGTCAATGATGGATGGATTTTCTGGTTATAATCAGGTAGCTGTATTCCCAGAAGATCAGAAGAAAACTGCATTTACTACACCATGGGGAACATTTATGTATGCTAGGATGCCATTTGGATTAATTAATGCAGGAGCTACTTTTCAGAGGGCAATGGACATAGCCTTTGTGGGAGAGCAGGAAAAGTTTTTGGTGGTATACCTCGATGATATCACAGTGTTTTCAAAGAATGATGATGATCATATTGAGCATTTAAGAAGAACCTTTGAAAAATGCAGAAGGTACGACCTTTCTCTCAATCCTAAAAAATCTTTGTTTGCATTAGATGAGGGAAAACTCTTAGGGCACATTGTAACTAAAAATGGTGTGAGAATAGACCCTAAGAGAGTTGAAGTAATAAACAACATTCCTCTACCCAGGAATAAGAAGGAAGTACAGGTATTTTTAGGCCGAATCAATTTTCTAAGAAGGTTTATTCCTAACTATGCCGAGATAGTTAGGCATATAACTAATATGTTGAAAAAGCAGAATGAAGTAAGATGGTCCCAGGAGTCTAGAGATGCATTCACAAGGATAAAACAGGCATTTGCTGAATCTCCTGTGCTAGCGGGGCCAGATTACAAAAATCCATTTATGATTTTCTCATTTGCTTCCCCTCACACAATTGCTGGAGTGTTATTGCAGAAAAATGAAGAGGGATATGAACAGCCTATAGCTTTCTTCAGTCAAGTACTTTATGATGCAGAATTGAAATACAATATATTGGAGAAGTAGGCATATGCCCTAGTCAAGTCCCTTAAAGATTTTAGAGTTTATATTTTGCAATCTCATATTACTACATATGTCCCCACAGCAGTTGTCAAAGACATTCTGGTTCAGGGAGACAGCGAGGGTAGAAGAGGAAGATGGATTGCAAAAATTCAGGAATATGATTTAGACATAAGGCCTACTAAGTTGGTTAAAGGAGAGGGACTTGCCAAGATGTTATCTGAATCAAATCATCAGGCCTTGGGCATTAATTTATCCATGTTAGCAAATGAAGAATCTGAGAAAGAAGAAGAGCATCAAGGAATGGAGATGGCCACTCAAAAGGTACATATGAAATATCTAACTAGTCCTTGGTACAAAGAAATTGTTGAATATCTTTTAACACTTAGCTGTCCTCCAAGTTGTGATAAGATAAAGTACAGAGCTGTAAGGATGAAATATCAGAAATACATGATTGCTAATGGACAGCTATATTGGAGAGACCCTTCAAGTATATTACTGTTATGCCTCACAGAAGATGAAATAGAGAACATATTGACAGAATTCCATGAGGGAATATGTGGAGGGCATTACAGCTGGAGGGCTACAGCTCAAAAAATCCTAAAGGCTGGTTTTTACTGGCCTAAATTGTATACAGACACTTTTTCTTGGGTCAGAGCATGTGACAAGTGCCAAAGATTCGCAGAAAGACAGAAATTAGCGGCTTTGCCCTTGATTCCCATCCATGTAAATGAATCATTTCAGAAATGGGGATTAGATTTTATAGGAGAAATACATCCCCCATCAAGTGGCCAATATAAATGGATACTAACAGCCACAGATTACTTCACGAAATGGGTGGAAGCCATACCTACAAAAAATGCTACAGATGCCGTAATAATGAAGTTTATGGAGGAAAATATCATATCTAGGTTTGGCTGTCCCGCAAGAATTTTAACTGATAATGCACAAGCTTTCAAATCTTCTAGATTTGTGAATTTCTGCCAAAAGTATAACATCATCCTGACTCATTCCACAGCATATTATCCGCAGGGAAATGGTTTAGCAGAATCATCTAATAAAACCCTGGTGAGAGCCCTGAAGAAAACAATCAGTGAAAATCAGAAGAACTGGGATTCTCAATTAAAGTTTTCTCTATGGGAAAATAGGATAACCAGCAAAAGAGCAACAGGAAAGTCTCCATATGAGCTAGTATACGGAAGAGCAGCTTTTTTTCCTGTGCAATTGGCTTTGCCGGTAGCACGCTTCATGCAGGAAAATCAGGAGGAACCAGATGACATGATCCAAAGAATTAATCAATTGGTAGAATTGGAGGAAACACGAAACCTGGTAGATTAGAAATTGATGGAATATCAGGAGAAGATGAAGAACGTATTTGATCAGCATGCAAAGGATATAAATTTTCAAGCTGGAGACCTCGTTCTCAGATGGGATGTTCGCAGAGCAGAAAAGGGCAAGCATGCCAAATTTGATCTGTTGTGGTTTGGGCCATTCAAAATAGTGAAGCTAGGAAGAAACAATACCTTTTCTTTAGAAAATCTGCAGGGTGATTTGTTGGATGCACCTGTGAATGGCCAATTCCTCAAGCCATATTTCCAATTCTGACCCAGATTGGAAGTGCCCTACTGTATATATTGTATATAAGTATTTTTGGTTTTGATTTTTACAAAGGAAAAAGAATGCTAATAATTACCTGAGGCGGAAGCGCAGAGGAAATTGAGTAGCAGAATGAAATATTCAATGGTCTGCGTGTTCTCAACATGCCCGAGGACGACCATGCCGTCCCCAGATGGAGCCGATGTTGTACATAGTTCCCCCCTCCATTTAAATTTTGACCACTGGCCCCTTTTAAATTTTCTGCAAACATCTTTCGTGATTAAAAACCTCCATGTCATGCTCATCGCCACCTTTTCCGCTCCGAAATGCACTGTCCAAATGATAAAAACCCGCAATTTAAATTTATCGACCCAAGCCCCAGGGCCTCAGCTCTTTTCCTGTTGTCACCATATAACCCAAGCCCAAGAACCATAGGCCAAAAGAAAGGGGGCTTATCGTTCATATTCTGGGCGTGATCATGATCGTCGGATCAAAATCCAATCAACGGCGCGGCAATTAAACTGTATGGAGGGTCTCGTGCGCAAGAAAGCAGCAGTAAACCCCCGCACCGCCTACCCCAGGCTGGCGGTATTATCCATCGGGCCAGCGATTCCACTGGGTAGACGCCGCGTGTCCTGGGTACGGGCCACGAAACCACTTTTCCCCGCGCGTTAAAGCTTGTACAATCGCCAGGCAGCGGAATTTGTTTGAACCGTCGGATCTGGCGATGTCAATCCGACGGCGGACATCCACCAGAGTTGCTTGCCCTTCAACCCCTGTCCGCCATGTTCTGTGGCCCACCCTCGTACTGCTCTCGCCGCTTCTCGACCGTCGATCTGTGTTCGCCATCCAACGGTCCAGAGTTCAGTCCCCCCACCTGTTGACTCCGCCACGTCGCCCTTCTACCTGTTCCGTCCGTATGTCCACGTGTTTACTCCCGTATGTCTAAAATATTTCTCTCCGTCATATATATATATGTGTGTGTGCGCGTGTTTTTATTCATATCGTCTATTTTATTTGCTCCTCGCAACCAAACAGTTTTACGTGCAAATTTCGCAGTCCCTCTGTTCAATCATAATCTCCAACATCTTTCTTCCGTGACCCTGTGTATTTCTCCCTGTCGACCATGTATCCATCGTTCCCGCCTCCATCTGTGTCAGATTTCTCTAATATTTTGTGGGTTTTGCAGGTTTCAATATAACAAGAGGGCGTTTTAATTCGCCGCCTCTGTTGCAAAGGTTTAGAGCCCATGAAAGACGTTTTTCTGTGGGTGAAATTTAATGAAAAAAGCTGAGGGTAGGTGCGAGAAATGATCACCAATTAAAGAAGACAAAGAAATGCATTCACAGAACCCTCCAGAGAAATTCGCCCTGCATTAAAGATCCAGGATTCGAATCCAAAATTAGGGGCCGAGAGTACAGTACAGAATTGCAGACTATCCAGGTCTCTTACGACAGCAGATTTTCCCTTAGCTGCGGGCAACACATTGTATATATTTTATTATTGGTGTCTTGTATATAAGGAGATTTTTATCTCCCAGCATTTATTTCCATAGACAGATTGCTAAGTACAGTCATTTATAGTTAGTCATTCATAGAGTGGGCGCAAATGTTTTCCGCCATTTTTATTCAAATTGAGTCATTAATTGTGCTTCATCTACCTCCTCCTCTAGAATTCTCTATCTTTCCTATAAAGGCCCGAAAAGAAGACATTGTAAGGGTTCCAGATTTCTATCAGCAAACGGTGCAGTGAAAAGGCTTTAGTATACATTCTGTAATATTTCTGTATGAAGGTTGAGAGCCCGTAGGGTCTCAGTGAGGAGGGGTTATAACTGTATTGGGGATTCTGGTCTTTGATGCCTCACAGTATGTAATTTCTCTGATGTGTTAATACAATATCTCTTTCATGCTATTTATCTTCTCGTATCATGTTCTAGAATGTGAGTGGCTCACTAGTTTGCAAAAAGGATTCATCTTTGTTGGTGCCCTTTCCAGAATTAGTCAAGCGCTTTAAATAGGCCTAGTCATGATATACTGTTCCATGATCATCTCTTCCATATCTTCTGCTATATTGGTTGCATGAGGAGGGTGCTTTTAAAACGCCATTGTCATATAAGGATTCATAGATTGGTATGCCCTTATGTGGATTGTTCTGTGGTGATGTCGGCTTCATTTTGTGTAATATCTTCTTTAAGTCTCTTCACGCACTCACTTCTGATTTGATTTACGTGATATATTATTTGAAGCGCGCTATTTCTGATGCGCGGTCTCTTAAGCTATTTTTTTTGATGCCTGACTGTGTGGAGTTTTACATGATCCCCCTACCTTTTGACTTCTTGTATCTTTGTACCCATTACGAGAGGAATTGGTCCCATTCAAGCGGTTCCTTGTTCAAACAAGAGATAGTAAGTGAGTTCTTGGACTGACAACCCAAACTATAAAGGGCTCCTTGCTATATTAAGATGTCCTAGGCACTGGTCTATGGCAACTCTAGACTGTCTCTAGGAGGGTGACAAAATCATCCACAACAAAGCTCATCCAAAATATGACTTTTGGAGCCAGAAGAACTGATTTGATAAGGACTTGGCTTAAAAGGAGCCATGTGGTCTATTTAATAGGCATATCAAGGATAATTTGCCACCAAATATGCATTTATGAGGTGTATCTCAAGGATATAATGGCCTTTGAATTTGAACTTTTCTGTAAATTAGGCATCCCAATCCACATTTCAACACTTTGTGCTTTCAGAGTTAGAATTGAGATTTTGTGCTTGAAAGCTAGTCAACTAAGTCACTACGTGTCAGATTACAATTTTGAAGTGTTCTAAGAATCACTAATCAAATAAAGGCTCAGGAAAACAATTTGACCATATCTAAGGCACACCATGATGGCCACCCCACAAGCAATTTTCATAGGGCCCAGATCACCCAGGAAACAAATTGGAGAAGTACCTTCTAATAAGTCGAAGAATTCGGTACTTAGAACATCACCTAAAAATAAAATTCCAAAGTAACATCGGTCCAAGACAATGTAACATAGGAAAAATCAGGTCGTCAAGGTAGAGGAGTCAGAAGAGGAAGAATTCTTGCCCGAAGGAATAGAAGACATTGATGCCGAAGAAGAGGAGCCTATCTTCAAGTTGCCCCGATATATTCTGCCATGTAAATAGATAGTTGCAAAGCCTACAAAGTATCCATAAACAATGAAGTATAATATTTTCAGCCCCTTGTTGCTTGAAGAAGTAAAAATTTAAGGATAATTATTGGGCAAAGTTCCATAGCTGCATATGGAGAATTAAGATGTTAGCGACTGCAGGAAATACCCCAAACTCGAGCACAACTAGTATCTGCACTCTATATACTATGAACCTACTAGAGTAACAAGGATAGAAGACATGAAGTGGGTAGCCGAAATTCAGAATGCAAGGTTTTTGAACATGTTATATGTTCTGCACTTTGGGGGCAACATTACCAATACAATATGTGTGCTCCAACTGTTGGCTCTAGTGCATAATGATTTTCTATGGTTGGAGGAAAAAATCCTCATTGATGCAATGTTGATCAGGAAGATTGCGACACTCCCTTATCTTGGATTAGATGCCACTGAATAATTTGTGGGCAAGGATAAAGATAAGAAGTTGGTTGATGAGATGAAGAAAGCTTATGGCTCGACGAAGAGAACTAGGGGTTACTCAAATCCATCAAGGATAGGTCAGTGCATTGAGCCACTAATATTTTAGTTGGAAATATCATGTGGAAGTGCCACACAGAGGAGATTTAAGTGTCGGTGGTGTCTTTGGTTGCACAGTGCAACAACTGTGTCATCTACAATTAGGTCATATACTTATGCAAGGAGTTATTATATGATTCCAGAGAGGCACAGGAAGTGGGAAAGAAGTTTCACTATGTGTGGCTCTTGTTCCTAAATGCGTTGATGGCCTAGAAGGAGCCTAACAAGTCCTAGATCCCCACCGCGAACCTAGATCTCTGTGAGGAAGTGTGGTATGCCTCGCTATTGCATTCAAAGGAGCCACCTCGGGTGGTGGTGAAAAAATTCTTTTGGGTATGGTTTGAGATGAGTTTGCGCACAATGATAAACTAAAATCCCTGGCTATCCCCAAGTATTTTTGTAGAATATCGATGGGTCGCAGACTTTAAAGAAGATTTCCACGATGTACACATTCGAGTGAAGAAGGACCTTTCTGAGGTCTGGTACGAGTTTTCATACCTAGTGACAGAGAATGATGTTACATGAATAGTAAGTGCATGTCCAAGTGGGTAGAGTTATCCAATCATTTTTCATGCACTTAATATTCATGTAAGTGCATGGCAAAGATTAAGGCTTTCAATGAACATATTGAATCCACATCCCACGAATGCATCCAATTCTTGGAATATGTTATTGAAATTTGGGCCTCACTATAGGAGGACCCTCAAGTGTAGAAGATTGAAGATGAACTTCATGAGAAACTAGAATAGATGGACCAGATTAAGGTCACCACGAAGACTTGAGCAACAATACAACAATATGTCTGTCTCTAAGAGGGTGATTTTTTTCAAGAACATATCGATGAGCTATGCAGAAAATAAGAACATATCATATCCATAATGAACCCATGGGAAGATAAAGTTAGTCAACTATCGAAAAATATCAAGAAAAATATGAAAGGACTGCGCTAGATGAAAAAGGATATTTCAACAAGATTCGCGGGGACAACCACTCAGACGATGCTGACCAAAATCTGTGAAGTTGAGAAGTAGTGCGTCGAAACTATTCCTCCTCCTAAGGTTTCCCTGAGCAAAATCAAAGGAAATATTGAGGGTGCACCGGCAGAGTGACTCGAGATGAGTCACAATTTTTTATTGTGGGCCTCTTGGGTAGGGCACCCCTTGATTGAATATTTTGAGAAAGACTTTGCAGATCGAGGAGAAAAGCGTGCAACACAAAGCTATGTTAGAGTCTTAGCAGATTTAAGATGGGTCAAAGCTTGTTAGTTTTTAAAGGGATGGGATATTTTTTTATACCTTGAGATCTGGCCATGGTTTTCAGATCATGGTATTGTAAAAGAAAAGAATATACAAGGAGTCTAGGATAATCCTTGAAAGTGAGTCGAATATCTCATAAATCATGATAGAATGAAATTGGATGTAACACTTTTTTGAGAATTTATTTTGTTGTTTGTGGGAAATGAAAGGCTCCTGCTATTGATTGCATGGAGACCTTACAAATTTTGTAGCTGAGTGCACAGGAAAGAAAGGGTTCTATAAAGAAGATTTAAGTAATAATAGAAGACTTTGAAGAAAAATTGTGCTCTATTTTTATGTGTTTTCTTTACGTGTATTTTGATATCATTTGTGCTAAGTTAAGGTTTTCTAAGCCTAATTGTATCATGAAGTCTTATTTATGGTTATTTATGTTGTTTTATGCTTATTAGAGTAAAATCACGCAGTCTAGAAGAGAGTTCAATAGAAGTATTGAACAACTATTGTATAATTAGCATAGCTTTTATGCAAAGTTCGGCTAAGTATTGAAAGGAATATAAGCCCTAAATCCACACTCCATTGTCCCTTTTGATGGAGAAACCTGGTTCTAGCATCCCCTAACATTACCTCAGGTGAGACTTTGGTCTCTATAGTAGATCGTTGCCGAAAGGGCTAGTAATAGTGGGTTTTGTTTGTTCGCGCAACCATATATGAACCTTGGTCTTGGCCCCATCAAGCCAATACTAGGGTAGATACCTTTATCTGTAGTCATAAATCTCATATAAAAGAAACTATAACTGAGGATAAATAGTTATGTTCTTGTCTTTGCGGGATGAACAAGAATTTATTCGGATTATGTGTGCACATCAAATTGTTTTATGTGATTTTTCGATAGTATTGTTTGGAATTTTCCATCTAAAGTTTGGGAAATAGCAGGGCATATGAGCACAAATTTCTTTGGATTATGTTTGCACATCAATTTTTTTTTAAGTGATTTTTTGATAGTCTTGTTCAGAATTTTCCATGTAAAGGTTGGGAAATAGCAGGGAGCTTCTAGAAATTAATTAATATTGAAAATGACTCTTGTGAAGTGGATTTAGTGGCTTGATCAAGTTAAGGATATTTATCTAGGAAAAATCAATGATGTGAAAAGGATTTTTGAGTGCTTAATTACATGAGGAAATGATTGATCTAACCATTTCAAGAAATTGTAAATAAGGGACGTTTGTGAGTCTATTTTGTTTATTTTCTTATAGTGTGAGAGTGTGAGTGTGCCTGAGGAGAGGATGTTAAAAAATATGTAGTTGTATAAAGCTATTCAACACTGTAAAATATCCAAATATCAATTATCAGCGTTGATTTAGAGTTGTGTGAAGGGATTGAAGACATGTTTTTAAGTGGGTGTGTGGAGAATTGTTCTCTCATTAGGATAGAGTATTTGTGACTACTGAAGTGCTCTTCATTGATGTTATTATATGTGTTTTGTAGCAGTGATTGAGTTCATATTTTCATTATTTGCAAGGAATTATTTTTGCATTAAGTTTGGATTCATTCTAAGTGAATATTGATTTTCTATTATAGGAGTGGTGGAAAATATTTGGTAGTGGAAAACATTCACATTTATAATAGGGATTTGGGACACCTTTTCCAGTGGTGGCTATCTGATGTATATAAATGAGAAGTTTTTGAAGCAATAGAAAATAATAAGATGCAGTGATCAGTTCAAAAGTTTTTGACTTGGAGGGGGTTTTCCACATAAAATATTGATTTTCATGTGTGATGTTTATTGTGTTCTACTTGCACATGTTTCATTTCATGTGATATAGATGTTTGAGCTCTTAAATTTTTATTTGCAAAAATATTTCTAATATTTCTGTAATATAATTCACCCCCTTCCCCCCTATGAGTATTAGTAATTTCTAACAATTAGTATCAGAATTGGTTTCTTTGTTGTAGCTTAACCACTGAAAGGAAAAATGAAGAGGGGATTATGATTGATTAATAGGTTAAACTTCATTTTTTTCCTTTGTTGTAGCTTAACCACTGAAAGGAGAAATGAAGAGGGGATTAGGACTGATTAATAGGTTAAAATTCATGTTTTTGATGCAGAGAACTACATTTTATGGAGGATGAGAATTCAACGACACCTTATGATCCTAGGTTTTTATGTTTATTCTACCATGGTGTCCAAGTATTCTTTTTCTGATAGTCTCCCTATGGATGTTGATGGGAAGAATAGATATCAAAAAAAATCCAAGGCTAGAAATATTATTTTGGCAGGGATTATCAAGAGTGAACCGATAAAGGTCATCTATTGTAAATCAACCAAAGAGGTACAATAAAAATAAATGATAAGGTAAAGAAGGATAAACTCCAAACCTATAGGATGAGGTTTAAGAATATAAGGATGAAAGAAGAAAAAACCATAAGTGAGTATATTTGAAGGGTTGATATGATAACCAATTTGAACAAAGGCATATATGAAAGGTTTTAAGATGAAGTCGTTATTCATAAAATCTTGAGGTCTTTCCCATCAATATTCAACCCAAAATTCATTGTAATTGAGGAAATGGATAACTTGAGCAGGCTCAGCTTGGAGAAACTACTAGGGATCCTTACATATTATGAAATGTGCATTAGAGAGGATAAATATGTTCTTATTGAAGTAAATTTAAAGTCCTCCAAAAGGGTCAAATATATTTCCAAGAAGCTCAAGAAACTTCCTAAGAAGATAAATGGAGAGGAAGATCAATTCAGTAGTGAATTTGACCAAGCAATTGCTTCATTTTCCAGAACGTTGAAGAGGGTATATGGAAAGTACAAGGGAGAGCTCCCTTTTAGGGTTGGAAATTTTGTTTCTAATTTTCCTTTCGCAAGAGGTGAAAAAGGGGAGAAACAGAAAGAGATAAAGAGAATGGATAAAACTTATAAGTTTCAGAAATAAAATTTCAAAAGAAAAAGAGATTCCACTCCAAAGAAGAAAGTGGTTCTTTATGTTATAGTAGTGAGCCATCATCATCACTCGAAGAGCAAAATGAATGTGTTCTTATGGCTTTCAAACTAAATTATATGGATCTGATTTTGAAGATGTAGAAATAGATTATGGCAGTGAAATCATAAGTGCACTACATGAACTGAGAATTGAAATAAACAAAAATGATCTATTGAAGAAGGAAATGCTAAGAATGGAGGAGAATAAGGATTTTATTTATGATTCCTTAAAGTAACATGTACAGGAGCTAGAAAATTTCAAGGAAACATTGCTTTAACAAATCATAGTTCAACAAAAAAATATGCCTAAGTTGCAATTTGAGAATGAGTCACTGAAGTAGAATATTTGTGGGTTTTAGGCTTCATGTTTTCATGAAAAATTACATACTTTTTCTAAAAACATAGCTAGAGGAAGCAAAAATTAAAGGATATGTACTAAAAAATCATCTAGGAGAATGGAAAGAAAACTACCACAAACTTAAACAAGAAATTTTTGCCTTAAGATATGATATATCAAAGGAAAAATCTAAACCATGTCAAAATCAAAAATTCATAAAGGGATCTGTAAACTTGAAGGACGTTCTCAATGTGCAAAGATCACCAGATGAAAAACGTGGATTAGGATTCAAACATCCTTAACAAAATTTCTAGGATCAAGCCACCTCGAGCTATGAAAATTTTATAAAAGGAGAAGATGATCAAGAAAATACTTCAGAAAATAGCAAGCCCAAGAAAAAAAATGGTGCTCCAATCAAATAAATATAAAATTATCAAGGTGGATCCAAGAATGAACAAGTGAAACAAGGAATATCATCAAATTCTACTGCCTCCACATATCAAACAAATGATCAGGTACCCTACTATACTTCATGGTTATTATTTGGAATGTCACAATTTTGGACACAAGGCCATAAATTGTCAAATGAAGTTTATAATGGTATAAATAATTTTTCTCCACTAATGAATGAGATCGACTGTTAAGTCCATATATTGCTAGTATAGTCCCTTATTGTTGTTAGTGTAACCCCATTATTGTTATTATTGTACCCTTGTAACCCCCATATTGTTATTATTGTGCCCTTAAATTATTATTTTTAGGTTGGCTAGGATTACATTGTGGCCCCACTAGGGTTATGTTGTGGCCCCATGGACTCCTATATATAAAAAGGAGGTTTTGTAATTTGGATAATCCAATATTTTTTCATTCATGTAATGTATTAGAGGTTGCCCCCTCGAAGTGGCTTATTTCTAAGACGTTGATATCTCTTTTATTCTATTTTTGGAGCTGGTTTCACAACATTTGGTATCAGAGCTTTGGATTCTAGGGTTTTCGTTGCTCCAAACCTGTCATCATGGAATTTACGCTATATCCTTTTTTCTATGAAGGTTCAGAAGCTGAAATTTTTAGAGTGCGAAGCCGAAATCGTGAGGAACATCGTCACCAAATGTGGATGTTAGGGCTTTTTGCAGGCTCCTAAATTTAACCTAAACAGGTCATTGTGGAATTGGTTCTATAACCTTTGTTATACGAAGTTTCAGAAGATAAAATTTTTAGAGAGTGAAGTAGAAATCCTGAGGAACATCACTGAAAAATTTCAAAGCTTGGTTCGCAATATTTTCGGAGATATAATCTGTGGAAGTTAGGTCTTTTTCAGGCTCCCGAATTTCATCTCAAAAAGGTTATTGTGGAAAAATCTTCATAACTCTCTCTCTCTCTGAGCATCGGATTGGAATGTTGTAAAACATGGGTGCAATTAAACGGACTGGAGTTTCGTGTATATCAATTTCAGAGCCAAAGGAGAAAACAGTGACATGTGGAAAGTCGTACAAGTTCGCTTTACTGAACCAGTCCATAATTGGGTCATTGTGGGAGATTGGACATAACTTTGTCTTGAAGAATCAAAATCAGGTCAGACCTGTGACATTTGAAAGAAGCTTCAGAGGGATACTACAAGGACAAATTTAATATATTGAGGATCTACAATTACAAAGATAATTAAATTTAAATATAGAGCTCCTCAAAAGCAAGTAAAAGGTATGTATTTTTGTTTCCTGAATTGCATAAGTCTTGTTTGAAGAATCAAGTTGAATTGATTCCAAGGGCATATTGTAGAATATATATCAGTATTAGATTCTAGAATGGCCCCTAAGAAGAATTCAACACCCATCAAGCCTTTAGAAGGCTCTACTATGACTCATGAACATGAATAATGGCAACATGACATATCAAATTTACAAGAGCAAGTGAAACAAATTTTTCTCTCAGAAAGAGCAACAAAAAATGACATGGAAGTTTTGAAGAAAGGTGTGCAAATTAAGATGGATAGTTTGAAGAAAGGTGTGGTATCTAAGATGGATGGTTTGAAGAATGACATGGAAGCTAAGATAGATGGCATGGAAGTTGGCATGGAATCTAAGATGGATGACATGGAAGCTAAGATCGATGAAAAAATGGAAAACATGAAGAATGATCAAAAAGCATACATGGAAGGTTTGAAAAAGTTGATACGACAAATGTTTCCTAATGGTGAAAAGATAGTAGAGGAAACTCATGATGAGAACAAAATAAATGCTAATCGTGATTTCATAAATTCTAATGTTGGCAGGAAGAACCACCATATTCCAAAAATCGATATGAGGAAATTTTATGGAAAGGATCCTGTAACATCGATACTACAGATGGAGCAATATTTTGATCTCAATAATGTGCAAAACACACAAAAGGTACGCATTGAAACTTTACATTTAGAAAAAAATACATTTGTATGGTATCGATGGCTTTGCTTCTGTAAAAAAAGTGTCACTTGGTAAATTTTTATGGAGGAAATGATAGCACATTATGAGGATACAAAGAGAAACACCTTCTTTAGCCAATCGATAAATCTCAAACAAAAGGGTTTAGTGGGGGAGCACATTGAGGACTTCCAAAAATTTAATATAAGGGTAACTGATATTCCAGAGGAACACATGATTGATCTCTTCATAGGTACTTTAAAGGATAACATCTAACATGAAGTTCACGTTTTGGAACCTGATTCATTAGAGAAGGCATTCGGGTTGGCAAGAAAAATTGAATGTAAAATTATGGCGACAAGGAAGCCTACCGCTCACTTCTATAAAGAGGAAAGTGTTTCTACTCCTATATTTCAACAACCTACAAGGTTGAAACCACAAAAATTGTAAGAAAAAAGAGAAAAAGGGCTTTGCTACAGTTGTGATAGAAAATACACTAAAGGTCATAAGTGTGACGAGAAGAAATTATTTTAAATAGATTTTGAAGAGGAAGAAGAAAATGAACAAGAATAGGATATATACCATGAACCAACCCTAGAAGAGGAAGAAATGTGTCCGACCATATCGTGTAATGCATTGGTAGGAATTACCACACCTCAAACTCTCAAGATAGAAGGACATATCAAGAAGAAAAAGGTAATAGTGTTGATTGATTCAGGTAGTACCCATAATTTTATTGATTGTAAGGTAGCCAAGGAATTGAATTTTTTCCTATACCCAGCACCAGAATGTCAAGTGATGGTTGCAGATGAAGGAACTATAAATTGCTCTGGAAAATGCCACAATATCAAGCTAACCATGGGGGAATATGTATTGAATAGTTCAATTCTTTCCATTTCTATGGGAGGTGTTGATGTTGTACTAGGAGTACAATGGTTACAATCTTTCGAGATGGTAGCTTTTAATTTTCAAGAACTTTTATTGAATTTTTTTTCAGAAGGAAAGGAAGTCGAATTACAGGGTATTGCAGGGAATTCGGGAAAGATAATAATCTCTAATGTCATAACAAATATTGTAAATAAAGAAAAACAAGGCATAATTGCACAATTATGCTCGCTAGAAGTTCCAACATCAAAATCATCTATTTCTGCAGATCTCCAAAAAGTCTTGGACAATCATTCCAAGGTTTTTGAAACTCCTAAAGGACTCCCACCTATTCGTGATCATGATCATGCTATTCATTTGATTCCAGGAAGTGTTCCTCCAAACGTCAGGCCTTATAGATATCCTTATGTCCAAAAGAGTGAAATTGAACGTATGATTATAAAAATATCAGAGGTGGGTATAATTCAACATAGTCAAAGTTCTTTCTCTGCTCCTGTAGTATTGGTACATAAGAAGGATGGATCATGGTGCATGTGTCCTGATTATAGGGAGCTCAATTAGCTCACCATTAAATATAAATTTCCCATTCTTGTGATTGATGAATTATTGGATGAATTACATGGAGAAATTTATTTTACCAATTTGGATCTTCGTTCAGGATATCATCAATTAGAATGAAGACTGAAGATATTCCGAAAAAAAACATTTCGAACTCATGAGGGTCATTATGAATTTTTGGTCATGACTTTTGGCCTTAATAATGCACCTTCTGCATTTCAAGGGTTGATGAATTCCATTTTCAAATCCTTCCTTAGAAAATTTGTGCTAGTATTTTTTGATGATATACTAATCTACAACAAGTCTTGGAAGGATCATGTTCAACATGTTGACAGGGTGCTCAAACTATTGTAGGAGAAAAAATTATATGAAAAAACATCCAAATTTTTCTTTGGAGTACAAGAGGTGGAATATCTGGGTCATATTGTATCTCACGAGGGTGTTAAGGTAGACGCTAACAAAATTAAAGGCATTAAGGAATGGAAAGTCCCCACAACCATAAAGCAGTTGTGAGGATTTCTCGGGTTAACAGGGTATTATCACAAGTTTGTTAAGAATTATGGGAGAATAGCAGCACATCTAAAAACATTATTGAAGAAAGATGCATTTTCAAAGATGCATTTTCATGGAATCCTGAAGCAACTAAGGCATTTGAACGTCTTAAAGATTCAATGTGCCTAGCACCGGTCTTAGCTACGCCAGACTTCACAAAAACCTTTATTGTGGAATGTGATGCCTCAGGAAATGGAATTGGTGTTTTTTTAATGCAAGAAGGAAGACCCATTACTTTTGAAATTTATCCAATCAAAGGAAATTATTTACAGAAACCTATTTATGAGAAGGAAATGTTAGCAATACTGCATGCACTAAAGAAATGGAGAACTTACCTAATGTGAAGACACATCAAGGTAAAAACTGATCATGATAGTCTTAAATACTTTTTGGAACAAAAAATATCTTCAGAAGAACAGAAAAAATGGGTCACAAAGATGTTGGGTTATGACTTTGAAATAATATACAAAAAAGGGAAGCTAAATGTTGTTGCAGATGCACTCTCAAGATAGAATGAAGAGGTGGAAGCATTTCTTTGTGCCATTTCTTTTATCCAACCAGATTGGATAACCGAAGCAAGATATGAATGGAAGAAGGACGAAGAAGTGTGGACAGTCATTCAAAAGTTGCAGCAAGATCCCAGTACGTCTGATACATTTAGTTGGAAAAGTGATTCCTTATGGTACAAAGATCGCTTATATCTTTGTAATAATTCCCAACTAAAACAAAAGATTCTTTTGGAATTTCACACTTATCCTTTAGGAGGACACTTAGGATTTTTAAAAACTTACCACAGGGTGAAGAAAGAATTTTTTTGGGATGGCCTTAAACCTGATATTCAAAATTTTGTGAAAGAATTTTTTGTTTGCCAGCGGAATAAATTTGAGACAATTAAGACCCCAGGTCTTCTACAACCTTTATCCATTCCAAGTCAACGTTGGTAGGAGATTTCAATGGATTTTATCACAAATTTACCTAATTCCAAAGGAAAGAGTGTCATCATGGTGGTAGTTGATACACTTACCAAGTATGCACACTTTTGTGCATTATCTCATCCATTTAAAGCAAGTACATTTGCTACTACATTTATGGACACAATTCAAAACCTACATGGAAACCCAAGGGTTATTGTGAGTGACAGAGATCCCATTTTTACTGGAAATTATTGGACAAAGTTATTTTCTTGTTTGGGTACTCAATTAGCTCATAGCTCATCTTATCATCCTCAATCCGATGGTCAAGCTGAGATAGTAAATAAATGTTTGGAAGGATATCTTCGTTGTTTTTTATCTGATAAACAAACATAATGGGTTACGTGGTTACCTCTCGCTGAATGGTGGTATAACGCTTCCTTCCATACTAAAGAAAAATTGACCCCATTTATGGAACTTTATGGATATCATCCACCATCCAGCACATCATCATTAAGATAAAATTTGAAGGTTCAAGCAGTGGAAGATCACATCAAGCATCAACAAGAAGTTCTCCAATTCTTAAAGGATAACCTGAATTTGGCACAAAATCGAATGAAACAACAGGGAGATCAACATCACAGCGAGAGAAGTTTTGATGTAGGAGACTGGGCATTTTTACGGCTACAACCATACAAACAAATTTCCCTCAAGCAAGCTAAGAAGGAGAGTAAATTATTGCCAAAGTACTATGGTCCTTACAAGGTGTTGCAAAAAATTGTTACTATGGCATACAAATTGGAGCTTCATGCTTCTTCACGAGTGCATCCAATTTTCCACGTTTCATGCTTAAAGAATGTTATAGGTGAAAATATTCAAGTTCAAACAATATTGCCATAACTTTATGAGAAAGGATAAATCATATTGGAACCTGAAGCGGTCATGGAAACAAGAACTCCACAGCTACGGAATCGATGAATTTCAAAGTATCTCATCAAGCGGAAGAACTTACCCACTGAAGATTCTACATGGGAGGATGAGAATTTTATACAGAAGCACCCAGATATACTCAAGCATTGAGGACAACACTTTTTTGAAGGAGAGGGGCATGTTAGGTCCCCATATTACTGGTATAGTCCATTATTGTTGTTAGTGTAACCCCCTTATTGTTATTATTGTACCCTTGTAACCCCCATATTGTTATTATTGTGCCCTTAAATTATTATTGTTAGGTCGGCTAGGATTACATTGTGGCCCCACTAGGATTACATTGTGGCCCCATGGAATACTATATATAGAAAGGAGGTTTTGTAATTTGGATCAGCCAAGAATTTTTCATTCATGTAATGTATTGGAGGTTGTCCCCTCGAAGTGGCTTATTTCTAAGCCGTTGATATCTCTTTTCTTCTATTTTTGGAGCTAGTTTCACAACATCGAGTGTTTAATATGCAACAACTTTGGTAATTCAGCAAGTGAATGCACATCTAGCTTTTCAATCTCCTCCATATATCATTTTCAAGAATAGCCAAATCAGCAAAAAAATTGTGAAAATATGGAAAGAGAAGGCTCAAAGTTTTGGAAAATGAAAGCGATAATTGATAGCTCATGATAAACATGATAAGTGAATTATTGATAGTGGATGCACTAAGAACATGACTAGTGATGAGATAAAATTACTACCATTAAAGGAGTATGAGAAAGGAAATGCAATTTTTGGAAATGAAGCAACAATATCTGTCAAAGGTAAAGGAAAAACTATCTTGGATAAGAAGACCCAGAACCAAAACATTATTTATGTTGATGTTTTGAAAGATAATCTTCTCAGCACGAGTGACATGTGTGATAATGTGCATGATGTGATATTCAAATACAAAGAATGTGAAATTAGAAATTCAAAATTAGGAATGTTGATTGCTGGGAAGTTAAAAATGAAAACAACATGTACATATTTGATGATGCTAGACAAAAAAGTTGTGTGAGAAATATAGATGAGCCTTGGCTATGGCATATGATATTGGGTCATGAAAAATTTGAAAATATAATCATGATTAAAAATATTGGAGTGGTGAGAGGCTTACCGAAGTTGTTTAAACTAGATAACACTATATACAAGTCATGTTAGTTTGGGAAGAAAACAAGAGTGAAATTAAAATCCAAGGAGTTTTCTGTTGTGAAACCAGCTCCCCTTATAAATAATCCACTTCGAGGGGGCAACCTCCAATACATTACATGAATGAATAATTCTTGGATGATACAAATTAAAAAACCTCATTTCTATATATAGGATTCCATGGGGCTATAATGTAATCCCAGTGGGGCCACAATGTAATCCTAGTCGACCTAACAATAATAATTGAAGGGCATAATAATAACAATATGGGGGTTTCAGGGGTACAACAATAAAAATAATGTGGTTACACTAACAACAATAAGGGACTATACTAGTAATATAGGGACTTAACATGCCCCTCTCCTTCAAACAAGTGTTGTCCTCAATGCTTGATTATTTCTTGATGCTTCTGTATAAAATTAGCATCCTCCCATGTGGAATATTCTACAGGAAAGTTCTTCCACTTGATGAGATGCTCTTAAATTTATTTTACTTGTCGAGTTCTTGTTTCTGTGACTACTTCAGAACTTCTTTCGATGTGATGTTGATCTTCCTCTTGTTTCATTAGATTTTGCACCAAAGTTAGGTTATCCTTTGAGAGTTAGAGAACTTGTTGTTGATACTCGATGTGATCTTCCAGTAATTTATAATCCCTATTAGCTATTATTTGATCCTTCAAACCATCTAACTTAGCCTCCATTTCTTCTTTTAAACCATCTATGTCATCTTCGGTTGCTCTTTGTAAGATCAAAATTTGTTGCACTTGGTACTGTAATTTTGATATATCATACTGCAATTCTTCCTCTTCGTGCATCATAGTATAGATTTTTGAGGGCTTAATCGGTATGGAATTATTTTTTGGAGGAAGTATAGAACCCAATACTAATAAAAATTCTAAAATATTCTGTTGGAATCACTTCAAACTACTTTTTCAAAAAAGCGTTATGCAATTTTAAAAACCAAATACATACTTTTTTCTTGCTTTTGAGGAGCTTGATATTGAAACTGAATTATCTCTATCATTTAGGATCTTCAATATCTTAAATTTTTCACTGTAGTAGTCCTCTAAAGCTTCTTTAAAATGCCACAGGTCTGACTTGATTTGGATTCTTCAATGCAAAGTTATGTCCAATCTCCAACAATGACCTAATTGTGGAATATTTCAGTAGAGCGAACTTGTATGACTTACCATATGTCACTATTTGTTCCTTTGGCTCTTAAATGTATGCATAGGAAACTACAGTCCATTTAATTCCAGTCACTTTTCACAAAATTCCAATCCGATGCTCAGAGAGAGAGTTATGAAGATTTTCCCACGATCACCTCTTTGAGATGAAATTAGGGAGCCTGAAAAAGACCTAACTTCCACAGATCATATCTTCAAAAATATTGCGAACCAAGCTCTGAAATTTTGTGACGGTGTTCCTTAGGCTTTTGGCTTCACACTCTAAACATTTCAACTTCTGAACCTTCATAAAAAAAAATGTTATAGTGAAAATTCCGCAATGGCTTGTTTAAGTGAAATTCAGGAGCCTGCAAAAAGCCCTAACTTCCACAGATCATAATTCCAAAAATCTTGCAAACCAAGCTCTGAAATTTTGTGACGATGTTCCTCAGGAGTTCGGCTTCACACTCTAAAACTTTCAACTTCTAAACTTTTGTATAACAAATGTTATAACGAAAATTCCACGATGACTTGTTTGGGGTAGCGAAACCCTAGAATCCAAAGCTCTGATACCAAATGTTGTGAAACCAGCTCCAAAAATAGAAGAAAAGAGATATCAACGCCTTAGAAATAAGACACTTCGAGGGGGAAACCTCCAATACATTACATGAATGAATAATTCTTGGATGATACAAACGACAAAACCTCCTTTCTATATATAGGTGTCCATGGGGCCACAATGTAATCCTAGCTGACCTAAAAATAATAATTGAAGGGCACAATAATAACAATATGGGGGTTACAGGGGTACAACAATAACAATAAGTTCGTTACACTAACAAATAAGGGAGTATACTAGTAATATAGGAACTTAACATTTTCTACATATATAAAAATGGAGCTGGTGCATACAAACATATGTGGGCCTACCAGGAAGCAAATTCAAAGAGGAGAGAGATATTTAATTTTGTTTGTTAATGATTACACTAGAGCCACCCATGAAGTAGAAGTTGAAAGCTTTCAAAAAGTTTTATTATTTTAAGGAAATAGTTGAGAATGATATTGATTTAAAGATAAAATGTCTTAGTTCTAACAAAGGATGTGATTATATGCCTAAAGAATTTGATGAATATTGTGACAAGAATGGGATCAAGAGTCAATATGCTATAGCTCGAACACCTAAGAAAAATGGTGTGGTAGAGAGGAAAAATAGGTTGGTTCAAGACATGACATGAGCTATGATAGATGAGGAAAGTATTGTAGATAATTTTTGGGGTGAGGTTTCTCAAACAACAGTATATTTGGATAGCAAAACTCTCCTTAGTCCAAACAACAAAAAAAATCCTTATGAGTTGTGGAAAGGAAGGCCAACAAAACTTAGCCATTTCAAAATATTTGGGAGCAAGTGATACATAAATAAGAAATGAATGAAGAGCTAGCTCATATTGAGAATAGAAATACATGGAAGATTGTACCAAGGCCAAAGGATAAGAATATTATTGGGACCAAGTGGATATTCAATAAGAAACTCAGTAAATAAGGAAAAGTTATGCGAAATAAGGCAACGCTTGTGTGGAAATGGTACAGTAAGGTAGAAGGTATTTATCTTGATGAAATTTTTTCCACTGATAGCTAGATTAGATGCTATTATAATATTCTCACACTTAACTATTACAACAAAGTGAAGTTTTATCAAATGGATTTTAAATTAGCTTTCCTAAATGGTAATCTAGAAGAATAAGTTTACATAGAAAAAATGGAAGGTATTCAATTGACTGATGATGAGAACCAAGGCTGTAGGTTAGAGAAGGCTCTCTATGGATTTAAACAATATTGAAGAGAATGGTATGGAAATCTAGATAAACATATATAGAAGTAAGGGTTCAAAAATAGATCAACGAAAAATAATTTATACATCAAAACTGTAGGTGATCACTTGGTAATTATTGTTGTGTATGTAGATGATATAATCTTTCAAAGAAATGTGGAGGAGATGTGCCACAAATTTGTAGAGGAAATAAAAAAAGAATTTTAAAGGTAAATGTAGGGTGATTTAAATTTATTCCTTGGGCTACAAATTACTCGAAATAATGAAGGAATCTTCATCTCTTACTCCAACTATCTAAGGGAGAAATTGAAGAAATTTGGTGTGGAATATTGCAAACCGATGAGCACTTCTATGGTGACTAGCTGCAAATTGAGTAAATATCATGAATCTCCAGAGGTTAAATAGTCCATTTATTATTATTTGATTGAAAACGTAGTGTAACTAACCGCTTCTAGGCCTAACATAAGGCAAGTTTTAGGGTTGGTCTCAATATTTCAAGATAATCCCTAGGAGAGTCATGTTAATGCAGGGAAAAGAACCTTGAAATATCTTCAAGGAACTCTTGAATATGGCTTATCATATACCAAAGGTAAATTTTTTAACTTTATTACTTATACTGATGTGCATTCGGCTAGTAGTATTGATGACAAGAAAACTACTTCAGGAGTAACTCAATTTTTGCGATATTGTTTGGTCTCTTGGGAAAGAAAAACAATCTGCATCTCTTTATCCACTGTGGAAGTTGAATATGGAGAACTATTCTCTTTTTTCACCCACATCCTATGGATGAAGAAAAATATTAAATACATGCATATCGAGTAAAATGATCATCTTCCTATCGTGGCTGACAACACAAGTGCAATAAAAATATCTGAAACTCTAGTCCTTCACTGAGTGACCAAGAACATACCAATCAAGTATCATTATCTAAGAGATCAAGTGGAAAATAAGGTTTTAAGGTTGGAATATGTATCCACAAATGAAGAAATTGTAAACATCTTCAATAAGGCACTTCGAAGGGAGAATTTTGAATATTGTAGAGAGTAGATTAGTGTGGTGCCTTTTTGGAGCTGTTGATAACTTCTTCATGGAGTTATTTGACATCTTAAGACTTCCTCAAAAGAAAAAAATAGCTATAGAATTTTGGAGGTTTGGTGGTAGTTTTTGGGACACATATATTTTATCACAATATAAACTGCATTGTTGCTTATTCTTTCTCATTTATTCAATATGTATCCCTTCTTCAGTATGCATAACCTCTCATGTATGCAGGGGGAGAGTATGTACCAACTCATGGGGAGTCTATGGTGCAACACCTCAAGGGGAATATGTAAAATAATGGCTACGTGTTTCATTCTTCTATGAATTTTGTCTTGCGATGTAAATCCTCTTACCATTGATATCAAAGGAGGAGAGTTTTTCATATGTTCTCAACTTCAAATTTTGTATGTGATCGACTTTAGAAGATTTAGGTTGACATCATTAGAAAAAGGGTACTTTGTTGGAACATTGGTGTTGCCATTAATGGCATCAGTTGTATTCCATGTAGTCATTAGTATTTTTGTATTTTTTTTAGTCTTATTTATGTCTTTTGAAGGCTTTCATGATGTTGTAGATAAATTTCACAATCTCAATAAGTATATAGGGAGTTTTCATGATGTATCCAACCCACTAGTAAATTAGAGCTACAAGTTTGATAGATTTGATCTGAAAATGGAAATACTTGAAAATGTGTGCAAGGTATCCATTTACATTTAATTAAATGTGTGCAAATTTCTCCATGTCTAGCTGATTAAACAAAGTATTTTTGGTAACTGTTTATGAGTTTATGTGTAAGGGAAAGTTAATTTAATTTTATGTTTAACATATTAAATCCAAAATATACAGCAAGATAACTTCAGCATAACATGACACAAATGTTTGGTGAGCAGTTCACCCCTCCTGGGCTATGTCTGTTGGATCAAGCCTCCCAAAATGAGCTTGTCCTCTTGTATTATAGTGCTCTCAAATGCTAACACAAGTTTAAAAGTTCCTCAATAGGAAAATATGAATGCAAATACAGATTTAGAAGACATGAAAATGCTAAAAATTTCTTTCCATATTCACTAAACAGTGAAAAATTACCATAAAAAGTGACTTCTTCATCAAGGCCCTGATGGCTCTTTGAAATCCTTTGAAAATTTTCAGTCTGTAGAAGTCCTTAAACAGTTCTAAAACATCTTCCATTGGGTTCAGAAGGTAGAAAATAGTAGAAAATGGTTTTTGGTTCACCTCAAACAGTGAGGTCCAACTTAATACAGCTCCATTTCCCTAATGGCCCTGATGGCTCTCCAAACATTCCTGAAGGTTTTTGGCCTCTAAAAAATATTCAACCAGTTCTAAAACCTCTTCCATTAGGTTCATAACGTGGAAAATAGTTTAAAATGGTTTTTTGAATCACCTTAAACAGTGAGTTACACCTCAATAAAACTCCATTTCCCCAATGGCCTTGATGGCTCTCCAAGCTTCCCTGAAGACACAATTGATGTAGAAAATCTCTACTACCTCTAGAACCTATCTCAATGTCTTTGGAATGCTGAAAATAGTCGAAATTGGTTTTGGGTTCACCTCAAATGGTTATGCATAACCCAAAACAGCTCCAACTCCCTCTTGGCCCGGATGGCTCTCCAAGATTACCTCAAGCAAAAGGGGCTGAAGATTAACTATAATGGCTCCGAAACCAATATAAATGGCTATAGAATCCTCATAATACCCAAAATTTACCAAAATTGTGTCCAATTTGGTCCAATATTGGAGAAGTTATGACCAAAACAATATTTTTCCCAATCTGCCCTAAACAAGCTCCACCAATTGTGGAGAAACTGCAGATAAGGGCGGTAAAAGTGGCCAAAGGCCGAAAATGTGGAACCCACCCCAAAATTGGTGGTAACCACTGGTGGCTATATTAAATTCCAAGCGGAGGGCATGTGACCGCCTCCGCTCTGACCACCGTGAAGACTGCCATACTGGGCGTTTGAAATATCATAAATCATAACATAAAATTTAATATGAAATGTGGCCACCTGTGATAGTTTGTGAAAATATTACCCACCAGTTCATAAGCCCTCAATATTTGGAAGTAAGGTCTTATGGAGCCATTTTATGTGGGGGCTGCCCCCCTTTGCCACCGGAATGATTTACATTAAACTTCAAATAACTATTAACTCCAATAGATGTTAAGAACCAAACGTAGCCCGTATGGTCGGGCCTCTGCGCTGGTAGCTGATAGGTCATGGGTTCAAATAACATGGACTAAAAAATTTTTAGAACTCCATTCAAATGTGACCTTGGGCCATGTGGCAGCCTCTAGGCCTGCCACGTGGGAGCCTCCCATTGGTCTGTTTCAAAAAAGTCAACCCAACAACAAATGAGCGAATGCCACTTGTCCACAAACGATTGGTTTGAATGGAATATTTTGAGGTATATTCCAGGGAATATTTTGAGGAATATTCCTTGGAATATTATTTTTTTAATAATTCCAAAGTCAAAGTCAACTCTGGTCAAACTCAGTTTTTGCAGTTTACTGAAAACTTCAAACTTGCATAACTTTCACATACGATGTCGGATTTGAGTGTCGTTCACGGTGTTAGGTTCGTATCGACAAGGCCTATCTGATTTTTTAGGTTGCAAGTGATTTTGAACACTTTCAAATTTTGAGCTTTTCCCATAGCTTGGACTTGAGCTCCTAATCACACCTCCCAAATGAAAAGCTTTTGGACCCAAAAAGATCACTGAAATGTTGAAACGGAACTGTACATCAAATGAGAGAATAACAACATCCTCTTCTCTTCAGCATTCAAAAACTTCATTGACTTGCCATCTATTCACATGGCGAATTTTTGCTGAATGAGCTATGTACTTGTGCTGAATCCCGACCAAGTTTTCTTGCCATACCAATCTGCCATTCTGAAACCAGCAATGACCCTTGTTGAAATCTGTGCCCTCTTTGCTTACATGCCTTTCCATATTATGGAATCTTGCACCACTTTTCACCAACACTTCGTTCTCTGCACTAATCGACACCAAAGGCACCTTGTGCAACATACGACATCAACAACAAGTTGACCTCAAATGTGCTATACAGTTGACACAATAATCTATGTAAAAAGTGTGCCCACATTCGACACAAGTCGACAAACATGTGTGACACAATCGACACAAGTCGATAAACAACAAGATACATCCTGACAAACACATGTGTATGTATCATGTACAATGAACTATATACAGTTCACTATTTACACATACAACCTCTATGTACATGTGCAACTTCAACTCTTTTTTTTAAATACCATCAAGCACATCATCCCAAAAACATCTGGGTGACTAAGAGCTGAACTTAAAGACATTGCTGCAATATAAGTGAGTATCATACTCATATTTTACACCTCCATAGTGAAATTTTGCAACAACAAAGAAATTCCTTCAACTGAAATTTCTTTTACATGCAATCTTGCATCATTTTTTCAACTAAAATACATGCATACAAAATCTGAAATTCGTATGTAAAAAATGAGTATGACTTATTGCATTAACAAATTAATCCACTTCTGGTTCCCATTTTCAATTTTTCTTGTTGCCAATTTCAACACTCCCTCTCAACAGGCCTTTGGAGGAAGGATACGATGGAGTCTAGGGTTTCTTCCCTTTCCTCACAGACAGTCGTGCTCTCCTCTGTCGCATCCGCGCTGGCTAAGCCTGCGGCTCATATTCTTCTCCCCCCTGCGGCAATCGATCCAGCATTCGTTCTTCACGCCTCGCAACGTCCCCTCTCTGTTGCCTTGACTCCCACGATTGTGATCAAAAGTCGGAAATCTCACTGGCGTATTGATGGCCCTAGCCGAGTGTTTGAAACCCTGTGTAATAGCAACCTCGACTTCTCTCACGTGCCAGAGACCCTGGCCATGCTTGCAACGGTGGCCCCTCTCAAATCACAGTATACAGGCAGCGACGTTTATAAGAAGCATAAGATCCTCTGCCCCTTCTATAGCTCTGTCCCTCTGTCCCCTGCAACGGATCTGGGCTGGAGCGGCAGTCTCATTTCAAGTAAGAAAGTGCCTCCTCGACCATTACCAGGATGTCAGGCTCTCGAAGGAGCCAGATCGGTTCTGGAGGAGCTTAGAAATTTCTCTGCATCTTTTCAGATTCAAATCTCACAACATTCAGGCAAAACCATTATGTAATGGGTTTGCTCCTCAGACTTGGTGCAGAATCTCAAGGCAAATCTGGAACACCGGATCGAGATACCCTCTGCCCTCCAGAGACTTCTCTTTAGAGGTAAACAACTTGAAGATCTTTTGCCCCTCTCTGCTTACAAAATAAACAGAAATGATTCTTTGGTTTTAACCCTTCGTTTGCGAGGAGGCGCTGCTGGGCAGTCATCTTCTGCTCCTCCCTTCTCTTTCAAAGATGCAGTACGATCTGAGGTTTCCAAACCCCCTGAGGCCCCTAAACCTAGGCCTTTCTTGGTTGACAAGATAGAGGAGGTTCCTTTTGTTGAGATCTCCCATCCTGGCCTAGCAAATGATCTTCAAAATTTTGCCGAAAAGGCCATCATATGCAGGTTCAATGGGCTCTGGCCGAAATCTAAGGAACTCTATGACTGGATCCATGCTAACTGGACTCACCAATGCAAGGTTAGCTTTTGCTCAAAGGGATATTTCATAGCCTTGTTTGACAAGATCAAGCATTGTCATCAAGCCTTGGATGAAGGCCCTTGGTTTATGGGAACTGCTGGGCTTTTCTTAACTCCATGGTTTCCAGATTTTGATCTAGCAACTGCAGTTATCACCAGGACGCCTGTATGGATCTGGCTACCAAACTTACCAGCCCACCTATGGCATATTGCAGTTTACAAAGGCATAGGAAATACTTTGGGCCGCTTCTTAATGGGAGATTACTGGCGGGAAAATCAAGGGCTTTACACATATGCCAGAATATGTGTGGAACTTGATCTGAGCAAGGGATTGCTAGATCAAATCAATCTCAAGATCAATGAATTTGTCTGGAATCAAAACCTGGATTATGAGAATACTGCTTTTCGTTGCCGCAAGTGTCACCAAATAGGGCATCTACAAAATTCTTTCCCATCTCTCCCTGCAAAAACGAAAAAAGATAACATCTCTAAGACCAAACCCAAGCAATGGACTCCTTTCTCTCCACCACCAGCCGTAAGCTCAGACTCCTCAAGCTCGGAAGGAGAAGAGAGCGATGCAGAACCTGATCTTCCACCTCAGATGATGGGCTTGTCTTCTGATGCTCTTGAGCATGCTCTTGTCATAGATATCACCCAGAAATGGGCCCATGAGACCTCCTCCTCAGAATCAGATAAGGAGACTCCCCAGTTGGAGGACTCCAGTCTTCAAGTTGTTTTAGCTCATCCTCCACAGGATGGTTGGGTCAAAGTCAATAAAAAGAAAGGGAAAAAACTTCGTGTGGAGACTTCTGCCCATGCTAAGTAGAAGTCGGTCCTTCATGCATTCTAGTCATTTGTTGTAACTCCTTGCTTAGATCTGTCCATCTCCGGGACCGAGGTTGATAGTTTTTTATCATTTCTGGTCGACCGAGGTCTTGTTTCTCTTGCTTGTACTATATTTTTTACTTAATAGAATTAGTTCAATTCAGAAAAAAAAAAAAAAAGAAAAAAAAAAAGAGCAAATTAATCCACTTCCTATCAAGCCACCTCCATGGCATCTTTTCCTGCTGCAACATTTATACATGTGAATCTTCCATTTCCACATTGATAATGGAATCCATAGATCCACTTGCGGCAATATTTTTGTCCTCTAGCTGCATGTTCTTTGCATAAATTCTTGGATGCAAAGTCCAACAATGAGAGACATCATGTCCCTTCTTTTGACAAAATATGAAACTGTTATGCACCTTCTGAGAAATTTTTCTTTGCCTCTTCTGCTTCCCGTGTGCTTTCTTTTTCAACTAGCATCTTGAAGCAACATGGTTTAATCCACCACAAAATGTAAAAAAAAAAATTCTTTCATTTGAACAAGAAAAATTATAATTATTTGCTGAAACATAATCAAACTGATCATGTGAATAATTATATCTCTTTTGCTGCATGGAATGTCCATCCTTTTTTTCCTCAAAAGACGATGAACTAGTAGAGGAGACAACTTTCCTTTTCAGAATTTCATCACAGTTCTTGTCTTGAACACTATTTACATTTGCATGCTTGCTACAAGTGATATGTTTACCCTCTACTTGCTGCAATGATGGCTTAAAAAAATGGAAATCATCCTTAAAACAATTTTTACATATGTGTATTTTAGAACTTGGAATAAAGGTTCTCTTTAAATTTGCATCACATGCATTCAAGGATTTGGAGTCTTCGCCATTAAACTACACATAACCAAGACCAAAATTCTTGGGTCACTCCACAACCGAAATAGGGTCAAACATGCCTTGTGCATGCTTTCCCAAACCTTTGCCTTTATGATAGCCCATCTTAAACATTAATTTTGACCCTATGCCCCTTGTATGTTTTTCAGAAGAACCAACACACTTTTCAATTGAGGAAATTGAAGACAAATTGGAATGGTTTACCTCTTCCTCAGGAATTTTCTTGGACAAAGCTTCTTGAGCTTGAAGGAGTTGTTTCTCCATGTCATGTAACCTTTGGAGAATTTCTTCCTTCTCATCTTTCATAGCCAACAATTGTGCATGAATCTTAACACTTTCTCTTTGATCCTCAATGAGAATCTGCACCATGTCCTTCACCTTAATGAACTCATTCTTCATTTCGTCATTGAATACTTTTGTGAACGAAGAAAATTCACTTGTGGAAGAAGTTTTCATTATGTAAATGGTCAATTAACAAAAGGAACTCCAAATAAAAGTTCTCAAAGCTTTCCAAACAATGACAAGCTTTTCAACCAAATGTCTTTGCATCCATACTCTTATTCAAGCAGCCATAAAACACAAACTCCAATAGATTTTGTAACAAACACTAATCAAGTGGTTTTTTTTTCCAAAGGTGGTATTGAGGTAATTTGGGGTAAGGAAATAGCCTACAATTTTTTTTTCCTTTCCAAGACTTAGCTATCAGCAACTATCTTTTCAACTCAAGCAAACTCATACAATCAACCATTTTGCAACAAATAAAACAATCAGTCTTTTACACTATTTTAACACCTTTTGCACAAAAAAAAATGCTCAACCTGAGCTCAACTTGGCTCTGATACCATATGATCTGAAAATTGAAGTACTTGAAAATGTGTGTAAGGTATCTATCTCCATTTAATTAAATGTGTGCAAAATTCTCCATGTCTTTTTGTTTAAACAAAGTGTTTTTGGTAACTGTTTATGAGTTTATGTGTGAGAGAAGGTTAATTTGATTTGTTTTTTAACATATTAAATCAGAAATATACAACAGTATAACTTCATCATAACATGACACAAATGTTTGGTGAGCAGTTCACCCCTCCTGCGCTACATATGCTGGATGAAGCCTCCCAAAATGAGCTTGTCCTCTTGTATTATAATGCTCTCAAATGCCAATACAAGTTTAAAAGTGTCTCAATAGGAAAATATGAATGCAAATACAAATTCATAATACATGAAAACTCTAAAAATTCCTTTCCATATTCACTAAATAGTGAAAAAGTACCATAAACAATGACTTCTTCATCAAGGCCCTAATGGCTCTTTTAACTCATTTGAAGCTTTTTGAGCTATAGAAGGCCTCAAAAAGTTCTGAAACCTGTTCCATTAGGTTTATAAGGTAGAAAATAGTCAAAATTGGTTTTTGGTTCACCTCAAATAGTGAGGTACAACTCAATACAACTCCATTTCCCCAATGGCCCCGATGGATCTCCAAACTTACCTAAAGGTTTTAGACCTCTAAAAGTATTCAAACATTTCTGAAACCTCTTCCATTAGGTTCAAACGGTGGAAAATAGCTGAATTTTTTTTTGGATAACCTCAAACAGTGAGGTACAACTCAATACAACTCCATTTCCCCAATGGCCCTATTGGCTCTCCAAGCTTCCTTGAAGAAAAAATCACTGTAGAACATCTCTACTACCTCTCAAACCTATCTTTATGGCTCTAGAATGCTGAAAATAGTTCAAATTGGTTTTGGGTTCACCTCAAATAGTTAAGCATAGCCCAAAACAACTGCAACTCCCTCTTGGCCCTGATGGCTCTCCAAGCCTCCCGGAAGCAAAACAGGTTGAAGATCAACTATAGTGGCTCTGAAACCTCTTTCAATGGCTTTATAATCCTTATAATACCCAAAATTGACCAAAATTTTGTCCAATTTGGTCCAATATTGAAGAAGTTATGACCAAAAGAATATTTTTCCCAATCTACCCTAAACAAGCTCCACCAATTGTGGAGAAACTACAGATAAGGGTGCTAAAAGTGGCCAAAGGCCGAAAATGGCGGAACCTGCCCCAAAATTGGTGGTAACTGGTGGTGGTTATATTAAATTCCAGGCGGAGGGCATGTGACCGCCTCTACTCTTACCGCCATGAAGACCGCCATACTGGCTGTTTGAAATGTCATAAATCATAACACAAAATTTAATATGAAACGTGGCCACACGTGATAGTTTTTTGAAACCGTTACCCACCGGTTCATAAGCCCATGGTCGTGGGCATTAAGGTCTTATTAGGTTGTTGTATGTGGGGGCTTGACCCCTTTGCCGCCGGAATGATTTACATTAAACTTCAAATAAGTATTAACTCCAATAGATGTTAAGAACCAAACGTAGCCCATATGGTCGGGCCTCTGCTCTGGCATCCGATAGGTCATGGGTTCAAACCACGTGGACTAACAAAATTTTAGAACGCCATTCAAATGTGACCTAGGGTCACGTGGTGGCCTCTGGCTTGCCACGTGGCAGCCTCCCATTGGTCTGTTTCAAAAAAGTCATCCCAACAACAAATGAGCGAATGCCACTTGTCCACAAACGATTGGCCTGAATGTAATATTTTGAGGAATATTCTAGGGAATATTCTAAGGAATATTCTCAGGAATATTCTTTTTTTAATAATTCCAAAGTCAAAGTCAACTCTGGTCAAACTCAGTTTTTGCAGTTTATTGAAAATTTCAAACTTGCATAACTTTCACATACGATGTCGGATTTGAGTGTCATTCATGGCACTAGGTTCGTGTTGATGAGGCCTATCCTATCGTTCAGGTTTCAAGTGATTTTGAACACTTTCAATTTTGAGCTTTTCCCATAGCTTGGACTTGATCTCCTGATCAAGATTCCCCATGATTATGAGTTGATCACTTTTAAAGAGTCATATTTTGTCATCTAAATGTTCTCATGATTTCAACTTGTTTGTGGAAGGTTTTAACATTGGCCTAGTCATCCTCCTAAAATTAAGTCAGAAGTTGGATGGAAGGTTGATATATTTTGATGCATGGTCTCACACAACTACTGGGAGACAATGGTGACAAAGTGATTGTAGGATCTCAGTGGTAGGCATGCTAGTATGAAGGGTTTGGATATAGACAATATATTGATTTATTTCCCTATAACTATGGTCTAAATGATAATTTCTCGATATTACGCATGCACACTAGATGCTTTTAAGTGATTTATAATGTTCTTGTTCAAAATTTTCCATGTAAGGTCAGAAAAGGTTAGATATCTTCTATAAAGTGATTAAAATGGAAAATATTTCTGATGAAGTCGATTTAGTGGCTTAATGAAGTCAATCATATTGATCCTAGCAAAATTAATGATGTGAAAATGATTTGCGAGTGCTCGATTACCTAAGGTAATTATTGATTTAAGAATCTCAAAAAATTATAAAAAAGAGGATGTTATGAGTCTATTTGATTTGTTCTCTTATAGTATGAGAGTTTTTGTGTGCATAAGGAGAGAATGTTAAAAAATGACTGGTTTTACAAAAAATTTCAGAATTGCAGAATATCTAGAGATCGATTCTCGACAATGATTCAGAGTAGTGTGTAGGGGTTGAAGACATGTTTTTAAGTGAGTGCGTGGATAAATTTTCTTTCATTAGGAGAGAGGATTTGTGACTATTGGAGTGACCCTCATTGCTGCTATTGTTTCCATTTTTCCGTAATTATTTAGTTCATTTTTTAGTATTGCTCTACAACTATTTGTCCATGAAGTTGTGGCTTAAATATAACTACATATTGATATTTATATTTTAGGAGTGGTGGTTCCAATATGATAGTGGCAACCATTCACGTTTCTAATAAGTATTTGGGACTACTTTGATAGTGGTGGCTAGCTAATGTATGTAAATGAGAATTTTTTGAAGTGATATAAAATAGGAATAATTAGTGATTTTTGACCTAGAAGGGGTTTTCGACCTAAAAGTCTTGTGATCATGTGTTATGTTGCTTGTAATATAGGTGTGCATGTTTATTTTCATGTGATTTTGATGTTTAATCTCTTAGAGTTCTATTTATATATAATTTTATAATATTTTTGTAATATTGATTCATCCCCCCTTAGTATTACTAATTTCTAACACCAATTATTTCTAGTTGAGGGTTATGGAAAAAATATTGTACCATCTCAAATAAATCAAATTTATTTATTGTAATTGAATTTTTTTCTAGTTTAAGTTTATGGGGAAAGTATTCTTATGATAGTTGGATTAGTTTGTTATTTTGTATTTTGATTAATTTCTTGCATAATCATTATGAGATACATTGCAAATGAAAAAGAAAAGAGAGGAAGCAAAGTTGGCCTTGAAAAATTTTGTCCAAGGTGCAGGGGGAGCTACCAATTAGAGGAGTTTATACTATTTCAGGTAGAGAACTACAAGATATGTTAGTAGGATGATGCCACTACTAGGTGTACTTCCCTAATATGTTAAAAGATAATTTATCAAGAATCATGTGTTGAAGCAAATAAATTATTCTTCATCAACTATAAATGTACATGGTAGCCAAGAAATAAAGGTACTGTTGTCTATTAGTATCAATATTATAGTTCTTATTGGGCTAAACCTTCAATGTAGTTTTATTTTTTGTATTAGTTACTTCCAAAGCCTTAATGGATGGATCCTCTGCTCCAAAGAAATCCTTGGAAAAAAGGGTGTCGAAACCCATATTTTTTAGGACTTGATAAAACTCCATCATAACCACCAATGACGTTATTATCCATGCACAATGAGTTCCTAAAAGAAACAACAAGAATCCAAGTAATCTCTCACATGTCACTAGCCTTGTCACTTAGACACTTTCTCCTTATCGTTTGTAGAATTGCAAGACATACAACTTATATTAGGGAAGACTCTAAGTAAGGGAACTCCCTATGTGATAATTGAAGACTATGACTTGGAAGTTTTGGAAAATCCCTTACTAAAAAAATCCTTATAACACCTTATGAACCCAAAAAGGATCAATCAATCCCTCCATAATAGAAAATATTACACTTAGAAATCCTTACTACCTAGCTAGAGTTTTGTTTTCTAGGAATGTTGAATAGTATGTGTGTCAAAATACTAATACTTAAGGCTATTAAATATATTTGTATCTAACTCCAAGGAAGTTATAGAATTATGATTGAAAATTCTAGGTAGGAAGGATAATGACCCTTAGACAGTAATTAGAAGAACTAATGTTCTGGTTGGGGGTGGTTTTCATAGCTAAATACTTATACCTTCACATATTTAAGTTTCCTCGTATTTCCAATAAATTTCCTATAACTTCACATCTTTAATGTTTACTCATATTGAATGTGGTTGGCTAAGAATTTTTTTTCTTTTCTTAGTTCTCTCTTATTGTGAAATATTCCAATGAACTATAGTAAAAAGTCCCAAACTAGGATTCATTATATTTCAAACACTACAATATTGAACTTTGGTTATTGAGTTGCAATATTGTTCTTTGTATGTTTATGGAATACATATATTTGAAAATTCTCTTAGGCATTGAAGTAGTTCCTCCAATAGCCATAAAGCTTCATATGTATTACTCCAGTGGCTATAATATTAGTGATATGGATAAAATTGTTGTTCTCAATGCATTAGAAGATAAATTGCACATGAACATGTTGTTTTAAGTCATGTAATTAACCATATGAGTAAATAGATGTGATAAATGGTAAAAGGTAAATATAAGACTAATTGGTTGAATCAGATACATAAGCTCCAACCACTTGTACTATATATAAATATGCATGAATTTCCAATAAAAAATCAGTTGAAATTCCTTCCAAAATTCTATATTTCTTTCTATGAAATTGTGTTCTTATTATTATTATGTGTATGCTTGTGTGACAACAACATTTAATGCTGGTGGTTGAAAGTAACTAAAAAGAGAAAAATCCTGAAGTGGAAGAGGATTAATATGCAAGTTGAATATATGTTCGATCTATTCAAAGATATCTCGAGGAATATAAATATTCTACATGGATTTAAGATTCTATAAACTCAAACAAATTCCTTAAACTAAAGAAACATATATTTGTAGAAAAAATAAGATTAATTGCGACCCTTTTATTATATCACGCACAACCAAACAAAATATATCCTAAAAATTCTCCAAATGAATAATGTTCTATTATTGTTACACTTTTTCAAGTGTTTCTACATGATTTACTTTCTTTACATTCAATAGTTAAAAGACGTTCGATCGTTAAAAAATGAAAGTGGTTAAAAAAACCAATACAAATTTTATATCAAATTTAAGGTAAAATAAAACTATATAATATTCAAACATAATTAAAAGTAATTGTTGTTTTATAATAATTTTACATGCATAAATTACCAACATAATTCACATTGATGTCAAGAGAACTCACAATATAATCTCATATTGTTAAAAAATGATCCTTTGCAACAACCTTAGTAAATATATTTTCAAGTTGTTCTTGAGTTTTGACATATTTCAAATCGACATATTTGTTTTGAACCAGGTCTCTAATAAAATGATATTTAAAATAAAAATGATTTCTTCTACTATGATGGACTAGATTCTTGGGAAATTTTATAGCACTAATGTCATCGGAAAAAATAAATAGTGGTTGAATTTGTTTTTTTCGAACTTCTTCTAGAATTATTTGAAGCCACAATTCTTGTGTACCTGCGAGAGTGACTACAAAATACTTTTCATATTTGGATGAAAGAGAAGCTATATTTTTCTTATTTGAAATAGATGTAATCAACCCTAAACCAAGAAAAAAATAATTACCATATGTAGACTTCTGATCATCCAGACTACTTCCCCAATCAGAATCTCTAAAACCAAGAAGTTGAAAATTTTAGATGTATAGTAATGAATAAAAAAATCAATAGTGCATTTCACATACCTCAATATTCTATTGTTTGAATTAATATTAATTTCACATGGATCAGTCATATACCTTGAAGAAAGTGAAACTAAATAATAAATATTAGGCCTTGTATGTGTTAGAAACATAAAAATTCCAACAATGCTTTTGTAATTTGTCTCATCAACACTTTTCGCACCATAATCTCTATAGAACACAACTCAATGACCAATTGGAGTAGAGGTTGGTTTAAAATCAACCATATAAAATTTATTAAACATATATTTTCCATAATTTTGTTGAGACATACAAATTTGATCCGTAGCATGACAAACTTCCATTCCTAAAATAAATATTTGATGAGACCTAAATATTTCATGTTGAATTCATTCATCATAGAAATTTAAATTCATTCTCCATATTAGAACTACTACCCATATACAATAAATCATGAACATACAAACTTAAAATAAGAATATCATTAGCTTCTTGTTTATAATAAAGGGTAGGTTGACTCTTTCTTCTTTGGAAGTCATTTTGCATAAAATACCTATCAATTCTTGCATATGAATCTTGTGGTGCTTACTTGAGGCCATATAAATCCTTCCTTAACTTGTATACTTGGTATTATGTACCTTTCAGTTCAAAAAATTGTGTTTTTCCCATATACACTTCCTCTTCTAAGTACCCATTATAGAATAGACTCCTCACATCCATGTGATGAATGTGCGATTTATTTTGAGATTCTAGATAAATCATCATTCTAATAGCCTCATGTCTTGCTATGGGTACAAATGTCTCTTGATAGTCAAACCCATACCTTTGTTTGAAGACTTTTGCGACTAACCTTGCCTTATGTATCTCAATACTCCCATCACTATTATAATTAGTAATGTAGACCAATTTAGTACAATTTTTTTTCTTATCATGTTGAAGCTTTGTAATTTCCCAAGTATCATTCTTTTGAATAGAATCCATCTCTTCTTGCATTTATTTCCCCCAAACTTCATTATTATATGCCTCCTTAAATGATAAGTTTTCAAAATCAGAGTGAAAATAAAGAAAAAATTATCGTTTCACCACTTAGATTTTATTCATGTGCTTTCCTTGTATGCCTACAATAAATATCACTTAAGATTCTTACATTCCTTTTATAACTTGGTGTGGGAGTTGAAGTTTTACTTGGAGTTGAGAAAGTTGGACTTGAGCTTGGATATGGGGCCTAGTAAGTGAATTTGTGCTACATGAAACTAAAATATTAGTGGTTTGATAATTAATATCATCAATAATACCAACATCTAAAATCAAATTTTAACCGTTTCATTTTTATGACTGTTGGGGAAAAATAATTTCCTGTCATTTAATTTGTCAACCCAGGGGTTTCGTAAGCTTGTGAAGCATGTGTGCACTATATATGTTCAAATTGTATTTCAGTTTAGATCAATCTAACTACAAAATAACGAAAGCCAATTCATATAATATATGAAATAAAATAATGAAAATGAAATTCAACTAACCTATGAAATCAAGTAACGAAAAGAAAGAAAATAAATTCAAAATAAAATATAGTGCATGCAATCACACTTGCGGGAATTGAAATTTTAATCTAAGAAAGCATTTCAAAGCATGTAAAGAAAAAACAACTAAGGTACGTTCAATCACTTCAACATCGAATATGATAGAATCACCCTCTTGAGAGGATGTATGTGCAACTCTTTATACTCTAGTTTTTAAATCTAGGAAAGCAATTAAAGCATGCAAAGGGAAAACTCAATAATTGCATAAGTTAGGTACTCAAGCATTTGGAAATATGATAAAATCACATTCTTAAAATGATCTTTAAGAACACCCAATATTACAATTGAATGAGGATCTAAAAAGAAATGTAAAATCATGTAAAAGTAAAGCTCAATGATTATATAGATTGAACATTTAGTTACCCAACTTGGAAGTATGACAAGTCACCTTCTTAGCCTGATCTTTTAGGAACATTCAATTATACAATGAATTGATAGTTTGATCTAAGAAAGAAAATAACAGAACATGAAAGGAAACTAAACAAATGTGAGCCCTATTGCCTCAAACTTAATCCAATTGGAAAATAGATAAATCTATCATATTTAAATGTTTTTAGAAAAAAAAAGATTACATAGACATTCTAAGACTAATACTAAGAAATAAAATAAAATTTAATATATAAAAGAAAGTAAATCTCACGCATTTTAGGTAGCTGGTCTAAAATTATGAGAGATGGGAAATTGAGATTCTCTATATGTAAGAAGAACCAAATCAAAATGAAGGAATATTCATGAGTAAGGTGCCACAATCTAATTCTATATTTAAAGCTTGGGCATAGCTCCAATTTTACAGATGATTTGATAGGAGAAAAATTCCCCTATTTATACAAAATATGAGAAGTTATCTCATTAATGAGATTCCATGAATCTCTTCCTATATATCTATAGTTACAACCCAAATAGGAAGTGATAAGGCACATGTCTTCTTAGATTTACAATACAAATTGGAAATGAGATACATATCCTTATGATCCCATGATCTTCTCCATCCAAATTCGAATTTGGCCTTAGAAGACCACGTAAGAGTCTTTTGGAAGCTTCTTGTCCACCTACACATTGCAAAAAACTCATTCCACTTGTTAGGTATAAGTATGTGCATATTATTTTCTAATTTTTAACCACAAATTCACTTAAAAATACTAAGAATTAATAAATTTTGGAAAAACATAAATGTAACCCAATAGTGGTAATGGTAAGGTAAATGTAATGAAATGGAGGTGGAGTGAAGGTGATAATATGGAAATATATGTGAAAATGTAATGGAATTGAATGAAAATTTCAAGGTCCAACATACCCCCCAACTGAAGCTATTGCATGTCCTCATGCAATCTATTACATTAATTCTTTTTTATCCTTTGAGATTTGGCTTAACTTCACATGATATCATTTGATAACTTCATACTTCTGCAAAGTCTTTTAGTTGAATTGAAACAAGGTTGGTTCTTGTGTTTCAACCATATTTTGTTGGTGCGTTCAATTTGATATTTGAACTTTGCATAATATAATTTGTCTAATGTTGAAAATTATATCTTTATTGTATTGCATCATGGTTGGTTCTTGTGTGAAAACTATGATTGTGTTTGCATCCAATTATCTTTTAAGTACTTTTGAAAATCCATTGTATGCTCATAATAATAATCTAATAGTTAATATCTTTTGAAAGTATGTGGGATTTTTAATGTGATATGAATGTGGAAAAATGTGAATATGAATGTACCCCCCCCAGACTGATGGTATTGGAAATTTTATGAAATGAGGAAAAGAAGTGTTTTTTTCCAAAAATATCATTCTAGATTTTCAAGGAATTCTATGGTAAAAAGGTTAGAAAATGACATAACTTAACTTACCCTTTGAAAATGGATGAGCTGCATGTGTGGTGGCTGCAAAATTATGATCATAATATTCTTCATGTCGTTGTACAATTTATGGATATAAGAGTCAAGATAAACTTTTTTATTGATTCTACTAAAACTGTTAAATTTGTTGTGAAATGATGATGATTCTGTAGCTATCCTCAGATTCTGCAGCTGCCATCTGATTTTGCAACCACCATCTGATTTTGCAACTTCCATTTTATTCTGAGACTGCTAAATGGTGTTGATTCTCCTGCTTCCCTCTAATTTTGTAGCCATCATCTGATTTTGCAGCTGCCATTTGATTATGTAGCTATCATCTGATTCTATTGTCGTCATCTGATTGTGGAACTACCATCTATTGTAGTTGTATATCTTCTTTATTTGCTTCAAAATGATGAAAATGATATTCTTCATGTCTTCAAAACTCATTGGCATACTTCTTGCTATGTGAATAGATGTTCTGATGTTGAACATAGTAGGAAATTGTTGACTCAGTGGCCGTTAATTGATGGCACTAGTCAACAAGATAACTCTCATGATTGATTGCAATGAGAGTCAAGATGCCCAAACACATCTTGCTAGGTATGAATAATTTTTTCAGTTGTTGAATACATAGAAGATACAATGAACAAGGGAAATTAATGTATTCCCATTGTTCGTCAGCAAGAAGAATTGCCATTAAGGTATGCAAGCGTCAGGGTGTTTTGCAAGGATTTTAGACTCAAAGGACTATGGACTCAATAATTTTCATTCAAGCAAGGTTTATTTATGAAATGAAAAGGATATGAGAAGGAAAATTGAAATGGAAGATGAAAATGGAAAATGACAATGAGCAATAAGAATGTAAGTGAGCTTCTTGCTTTTATTTGTGGGTTAAGAGTAGACAAAAAGTAATGGAAAGTGTATGTAAATAAAGGAAAATGAACAACTGACTCTTGTTAGGAAAATAACTACAACATGCTTTGAATTGCTTGGTTGGATTTATAATTCAAAAGGGAGGAAAGGTAATGGTATTCATGGATATGGACATGAACTTGTTCTTATGTTTCTCATGAAATCGGTCCTTCAAAGACCAATAGTGCACAATTGGTTTTCTTCATTGATCATTCGATCATTCAGAACCTGCAAAAAAAAACATGGCATTTAAAGAAAATAAGTGTGTTAAAAAATATTTGATGTGTCCTGCAAGTTAAAGATTAATAGAAAAATACACAACAACAAAATTTTTAATATCAAATATTGAGAAATTATGTAAATAATCTTCCAATTGTTCTTCAAGTCAAATTGAATCATTATCTGTGCTGCAAAAGCATGTTGTAAAAAATATTTAAAGCGGTAAAAAAAGAAGTACTTGCACAAAAAACTATTTCAATCAAATTTTGCAAGTATTTTTCGCCTTATAAATTGCTTCAATATGGATTGTATATGCAATTTTTTTTTTTCTCATTTTTTTTTCCTTTATTATATATATATCTTTAATGATGAGACACATATGTGTCTAAAATAAAATTTATTAAATCAAATTGTACTCTTAGACCACTTGTCACGTGGAGAAAAGTTTTTTATTAAATTGGATTCTTCTTCTCTCAACTTGCCATGTTTAAACAGTTCAAAAAAAATCATTTTTTCCTCACGCAATCTGAAAAATGAAGCTCCGAAGAACCTCGAATTTCTCCAAAATGGCTTCGAAATCTAGCAAATTTCCCATTGGTTACATAATTTACTCCATTCTTGAAAAAACCCCATGTTTTATTTTTTCCTAATTTGCCTCGGTTTGCTCAGAAAATGCATTTTAAATCAGGTTTTTTTAACAGTTACGCATTTCTGGAAATTTCATTTTCTGGCAATTACTTCTTTAAAAAAAAAAATTGCTGAGGTTTAATTTTTTTTAATTTGAAGGTTTTGGTGTGTAATGGATTATCTCTCATAGAGAGGTTTAGATCAATCACCCTCATTCTAATTATCTGCAATGGAATTTGCAACCCTCTCTTCATCAACAGTTTCTTCATCTGATACACTTTAATTGTCTGTCTCTGCAATTGAAACTGCAATATTCTCTTCATCAGAAGTTGGAAATATTCTCTTCATCAACAGTTTCTTCATCTGATACACCTTAATTATCTGTCTATTCAACTTTTAAAATCAATTTCTAATAACTGTTGCTTGAGAAATACCGAATACAGAAAAGAGAAGGCTCCTTTTTCATTGCAGTGCATAGGTCTCTACGTGGATTGGAGGCATGCACATATGCGTAAGGCCAAGCCAAATGTTTTCCTCATGCATATGTGTGGGCCTCCTTTCCATGGCTCATTTGTTGTTTTTTTTTATGTTTTGTATTTTTTTCACATAAAAATGTTTTAGTTTTTTTTTTTTTTAAATTACATATGTTACATTTTTTTTTAATTTAATATATATATATATATATATATATATATATATATATATATATATATATATATATATATATATATATATATATTAATTTTAAAAAATTGTGCACATGTAATTCAATAAATTAAGAAAAGACTGAGAGGGTGCAAAACATTAAAATTTGCAGAACAGATCAAAAAGGGATCATGACTCAAACGACGATTTTCGATAGAATTGTAGTTCAATTTCTAGAAAAACTTTTAACCAATTTTTAAATTTTAATTTTTAAGTTGATGGATCTGATTTTCTAATCATCCAGATTGAACGAGAGGCGGGAAGAGAGCATATTAGTCAACGTCATCAAGTAAATTCATATTTTCACACACAAATTTTATTTATGATGGCGATAAAAAAACTAAGTGATTCTTACTGTGTCACTGAAATTTATTCAAAATGAATTAATCTACATTGATTATTATCATTTTTTTCGAAAACAAAATTAAAAAATCTAAAATTCTGGCCAAGCTTGGTTTTATTTTTATTTTTCGTATCTTTAAAAAAAACTATTTTTATTTTTATTTATAAGTATATTTATGGTTACAATGAAGCCATTTACGGATTAGAATTTCTGAAATTCTCATATCCAAAGTTGAAAAATATTGGAAGGATCTATGAAATTGACTTGATTTTTCGATTTTACACAAGGATCTCTTGAAGAATTGATGAATGTTGTGGCACAATCGCTTTTTGATACCATTCCTCAACTTAGTCTTTGGGCTGGATTCTAGATCCTCTCTCCATAAATGGTTAGTAAAATAAAATAATAATAAAAAACACTCTACACTGAAAGCTATTTCCTATGCACACTTCCTCGACAACGACGCCAAAATGTTGGGGCAAAATAATTGCCTGTCATTTAATTTTTCAACCCCAGGGTTTCATAAGCTTGTGAAGTATGCATGCTCTATATGCGTTAGAAATTGTGTTTCAGTTTAGATCAATCTAAATACAAAATAACAAAAACCAATTCATCTAATCTATGAAATAAAATAACTAAAATGAAATTAAACTAACCTATGAAATCAAGTAACAAAAAGAAAGAGAAAAAATTCAAAAGAAAATATAGCGTTCGCAATCACACTTGCAGGAATTGAAATTTTAATCGAAGAAAGCATTTCAAAGCATGTAAAGAAAAAAAACTAAGTTACTTTCAATCACTTCAACATCCAATATGATAGAATCAACATCTTGAGATGATGTATGAGAAACCGATTATACTTTAGTTCTTAAATCTAGGAAAGAAATTAAAGCATGCAAAGGGAAAACTCAATATTTGCATAAGTTAGGTATTCAAGAATTTGGAAATATGATAAAATCACCTTCTTGAAATGATCATTAAGAACAAGCAATATTACAATTGAATGAGGATCTAACAATCAATGTAAAAACATGTAAAATTAAAAATCAATGATTGTATAGGTTGAACATTCAATTACCCAACTTGGAAGTATGCCAAGTCACCTTCTTAGCCTTATCTTTTAGGAACATTCAATTATACAATGAATTAATAGTTTGATCTAAGAAAGAAAATAATAGAACATGAAAGGAAACTAAATAATTGTGAGATCTATTGCCTCAAACTTAATCCAATTGGAAAATAGATAAAGCTATCCTATTGAAATGTTTTTAGAAAATCAAATATTACACAGTCATTCTAAAACTAATACTACGAAAGAAAATAAACTTTAATCTATAAAAGCAAGTAAATCTCACACATTCTAGGTAGCTGATCTAAAAGTATGAGAGATGGTAAAATGCGATGCTCCATATGTAAGAAGAACCAAGTCACAATGAAGGAAAATTCATGAACAAGGTGCCACAATCTAATTTTGTATTCAAATCTTGAGCATAACTCCAATTTTACACATGGTTTGATAGGAGAAAAATTACCCTATTTATACAAAAAATGAGAAGCTATCTCATTAATGAGAATGAGAGTCCATGAATCTCTCGCTATATCTCTAGAGTTGCAATCGAAATAGGAAGTGATAAGGCACATATCTTCTTAGATTTACAATACAAATATGAAATGAGACACATATCCTTATGATCCCATGATCTTCTCTATCCAAATTCGAATTTGGCCCTAGGAGGCCACACAAGAGTCTTTTGGAAGCTTCTTTTTGACCTACACATGGCAACAAACTCATTCCACTTGTTAGGTATAAGTTTGTGCATATTATTTTCTAATTTTTAACCACAAATTCACTTAAAAATACTAGGAATTAATAAAGTTTATAAAAACATAAATGTAACCCAATAGTGGTAATGATAAGGTAAATGTAATGAAATGGAGGTGGAGTGAAGGTTATAGTATGGAAATATAAATGAAAAATGTAATGGAAGTGAACGAAAATTTCAAGGCCCAAAAATGACCATAAAATTCCATTTCATAAAAACCCACATATCTTGATTCAACAAAGTTATGAGAAAGGGAATTATACAATTTGTAGGCCTTAATTTAGGATCTAACCTTTTTCTTTTGTGATCAACATCATGAACATAGGTTAACAACCAAAAAATAAAAAATGAGAAACAATAGACCCTATTTCCATACCAGGCTTCGTAAGGAGTCATCATGTAAAGTGTTCTAGTCAGAGTTCAGTTGGGAATGTATATTGTTGTAGCAACTACATCACCCAAAAAAGTATTACTTAATTATTTGGTTTGTAGCATACTTCTTGCCATATCTACCACCATAAGATTTTTTTTTTCTTTCAGCTACCCCATTGTATTCATGTGTGTAATCAATGGTGAGTTTCCATTTGATGTCATTGATTTCATAATAAATGCAAACAAACATTCAAACAAAATTCTTCTCCATGATCAATGCGTAGATGTTTGATTATATGACTACTTTAATTTTATACACGAGCTTTAAACTTCTTTAATGTATCGAAATATTTATCCCTAGTCTTGAAAAAATAAAATCAATGATTTCATGAGTAATGATCAATAAAAGTAATAAAATATGAGGATTGACACTAATGTTTTGTTTTCATATGTCAAAAAATGTTTGAATGTGATAGGTTAAGATGACAACATTCCCTCAGTGCTTTTCCTTTTGGATGATTATCGCATACAATTTTTCCTTTAACACAACCATCAAAAACCTCCTTGTGTTTTTTAACCATAAACCTACCATAAATTAAAGCTTTTGACGCTAAAATATTCAAACTATGAAAACTCAAATGGCCATACCTCATATGCCACAACAAAATTGTCTCCTCATATGCCAAACTGGAGAAATGGTTGTCATGTTCTCCAAACTTCAATGGGAACATCCTATTCTTGGTCATAGGCATAACACTAACCCCATTATAGCCTTTATTTTCATCATAAATTGTGCATTTTCTATTTTTAAACACCACTTTATAATCCTTCTGGATCAATTTTCCAACACTTGATAAATTATGCTTCAATTGTAAAGTGTAAAAAATATGTTTAAAAATTTTCATATCTTATTTAGTAAGGAATTCCTTAGCTCCCTGGGAATAAACCTCTAGATATTTTTCATCACCAAACATTTTTGGAAACCTTTGAGCACTACTGAGAGGGGAAGGCTATGAATCAATACTGTGAATTATATATAATTTTTACCAATTAAAACTTCACTTACTGAATCATGCATATAACTAGAAATATATTATATCATTATATGAATATGTCAATGTAAGAAGCTAAATAAAACAACCATGAGAGAAAAAAAACCATGAACCACAACCGTAAAACCCATCACGTAAGAGACACAAGATATTTGGTGAAAAACCCTTCACCAGGAAAATAACCGAGCCTTGTTGTTGTTGCGCTGCTCTAAATATTCTATTAAGAAAAATATATCTTTTACATATATATGCTCACTCCCATCAGCTGGGAGACTTGACCTCATATCTTATTGGCCAACACCCATTAGCTTGGACACTCGATTATAATGATTAGCTCATAAGACTATGTTCTTACAGGGATATACACACTACCATTTGTTAAAAGGCACCACCATCAATCAATCCCTCCCAACTCTAATTAGACTATCTAAATATGATTGGATTGATAAATTGTTCCTTTCGTTAAAACTTCACAATCACTTCTCCAAAACCATGAAGTCACTTCTCCTCTCCTCTCTGCGGATGTCCTTTCATTTATTTTCAAACTGGATCTGAAGAATTTATGCTCAAACTGATTCAAATCTACATACGACCTTTCAAATCAAGACATTATCATATCAATAAAAAACCCACAATCATATGCTCTCACATAACAAAAATATTTGTCATAATACATCTAACAGAAATTGAATAATATCACCAACAACAAAACCAAAACTCATAACAAACCCTCACACCAAAATATGAATGTTGCATAATAAAATAAACAACACATGACACTATGGCTATGTGTCATATGCATTAGCAACTCCTACAAAAAAAAATGTCAGAGTCACTAACATGGAGCTCCATCAATACCAAACTCTACTACAACTCTTTACATCACTAATATGAAATATGAAGATATGAATCAATATTATGCTACAGGAAATATATTTTCTCATACTGCTGACATTAGAGCTCGGACACTGAAGCAGTCTATCTCACTGATGGCTATGAAGCATATTCACACTATTCAACCTTATCTTCCTCACATACACTCATAATGAGCCATCATACGACTCCCAAGTTATGCATATAAACCATGTAGGGTGAAATTGAGCTTGGGGCTAGGATCAAGGGTGAAAAAATTTGACCAAATCAATCCACTAAGACCACTACTTGTGCACTAAATAAGGGCATGTCACTGGAGGACCTTTTGAAACCATTCCCAACCTTTACAACTTATTTTAGAATCCTATGATAATTTCCATGCCAATTTTCTTATGATTTGCGCGAGGAATGTAGAGTGTCCTCGTGTTTTCTTTTGGTTACAAAACCAACACTAGCTAAAGTTGATCAGTTTCATGTACAAGCTTGATTCCCAAAGACTGGATATTTTTAGACACATGCATAGGCTTCGCTCCATGCGACTGGACTGGAGAAAAAGATGAATGAAAAAAACAATCCCTCAACTCATAACCTCTGCCACTTGTTGGAACCCTTTCACCAGCATATGTACATGCCTCAAAATCTCTAAAAGAGCCTCTGATAGATCTACAAGTTGATCAAACATGTCTCCCAAACATCACTGCCAATTTGACCTAAAAGTTCAGGAAACAAGGCTAGAAAGAGTTCCAAAAAGTCCTCCACTCTCCAATACTGATCTCCACAAGCTAAAACACCTTTGATAGACTTGAAACACTCTGTTGCACATCTCCATCATCAAACATAAGGTCATCAAACTACAACAAGTCATTTCCATGATTATAATCATAAGGACCTAGATGAAGAGCTAGTTTCCAACTCGACTAGTGTACATTTCATCTCCATCACATGTAGATTTGCATCATCCACCTGTAATGGCATCATGAACCTAACCATTTACATAATTTTACCATCATGAGTGTGATATCATATAGTTTACATCAATTCCAACAAAACCAACTACAAATATGTGTGAATAAGTGGCATCCAAACATCAGCTAGTCTATAAGGGTTGACATCATAAGGTTGACATCAATGCGAAGATGATATAGTTGTTATCATGAACCTATGCAAACCTTACCCTGATGGTAGCATGCAAATAATAATGTCAACAATATCCCCTTTCGGAATTGAAGGAAAGCATACAAAAACTCCAGATCGTCATTCAGTATCTCTTCTCCGTTGGCATCAATGGAAAAGGGCCAACTCCATATGACTAGGCAGCAAAAACTGAATCACTAAGACTAGAACAATACATCTCTACTTGGATGAAAAATAATGCATATCAATGATCACCCATGCCTCCATACAAGTAGTAAACAACATATATAACAAATCATACTCTATCTCTCCATTTATTAGTAGCAATAAGAAGCAAATAAAACCATCATCATTCAGAGAATCATACCAACCAACAACCTCTAGCAGCAAGAAAAATCATGCCAACTTAAGGAAACCATAATAAACATATGCATCATCATCATAATGGAAACTATGAGCAACATCAAGTATATGAAGCCTTATGCATATGAGTGTCAATCCATCAGTCCTCCATATAGAAACATCACATGAGAATTATCATAAATTGTAGTAACATCCACATGATGAAACCACACACATTATCCCTCATAAATACATAACATCAAATACCAAAGTATCTCATCACATGAGGCCGATAACCCCAACTGTCATATCATAGCATGAGGTAGACCACCATGAAATCTCCAAGTAGATCATAATTCCAACAATGTATGGATGAAATAAATAAATAAAAATAGATGCTCCCCTTAAACACATGCCATCTCCAACATCAATTCATCCTGAAGTGAACCACTTCCGTTGCAAACAATGCTTCCCTTTTACAAATAGAAACACCATATGGACATAAACTCTACATGAATATGAATAAAATTACATATACAGTGATACATACATGGTTGTAGAAGAAAATACAGAGACCTCATACATGAAAAATATATCACCACCACATCAATTCATGAGTCATGACTAAATGAACCAATGATAGTACAAAATAAGTATATCGCTTCATGAGAATTTTATGCATATTTTGAATGCATTACATAGTTAATATGATCATCTCATATGAATAAATGACTCAAATGAATAATACATCATGACTATCACCTCATAATTAGCCCATACATATGACTGCAAAATAGACTCATGATACTCCTCCATAAAATGCCTATCACCATCATGACTCATCACACTAAGTACTAGACTCTTAAACAATAAAAAATGATAATACAATAAAATATACATGGATGTAGTAATCATAAAACAACAACTCATACATGGATGGTCAATGTCATATTTGATCTCTATACAGGGCTAAAATTACAATCACATTTTATGCATGGCTGCACAACCATTTTGTCAGTGAAACCAAAAGCATATATAGGGATGAAAATTCACCTTTATCTGCTCATTAAAATACATATAGATTGTTTATAATCACATGAGTGAAAAAATTAAAAGAGATAAAAAAATAATGAATCTCCATAGCATGCATGGCTCCCCCTGAGCTCAATATACCTCAAATAGACAGGTTGATCCTTTGGTCCTGAATCTGTATGATATTGAAATGAACTCATCATATGCTGCTCAAATAATATCGTACTCATCAAGTACAAAATGCTACCCTGAGGTTGTGCACCTCTCATGCACTGTGTAGTCCCCTATAAGTATGAAAGAAATAATGATGGATTACAGGAGGGAGTTCTCTTCACTTCTTGAAGAGTTGATTCTCCTTCTTTTTACACATGACCTTTGGCTACTTCTTCTCTTCCTTGAATTTCTTATTTTATTCCTTCACTAGTTTTCTACTAGGTCCCATTTTCTTTCTTTTTTCGATTTTGGACTGAATAAGAGGGAAGTCAACAATTTCTTGCCATATGGATTAAATTATGGCATGTGTAAAACTCCACATGGCCAGCAGGATCAAATATTCTTCTTATCATTCTAGATATAAACCTTGCATGAAATGTGTGTGTCCTCCATTGGTTAAACATTCAATGAGACGCCTTGTGCCCAAACATGTGACATGAGTAAAAATAGCCATAAAAAGCATAACTATACATGTTTTCCAATATTCTTGGTTGCTAATATTGTTGGAAGCTCTGTTAATTCGATCTATATCTTATTTTAGAGCAAGTATCTACAACATGTCCAAACTTGTGAGAATTTTAGAATTTTATCGCATGCATAAAATGAATCAAATGACTTCATTTTATTTAAAATCTAACAATGCTACCTTCATCATCTCTAGGATGAAAAGGTATTCTGAATGTAGGTTCTCGTTGAGAATTTCTTTTCTATTGTTGGTTTGGCTTGTTTTTCTATTGCCAGTTCTTTTCCTTTCTACTTGGCTACTGGATCTATTTCTTGTTTCGTTGGTTCTCACTTCTTTTTCCGCTATTTTTTTCTATAGGTTTCTTGGGTTATTTTTTTCTTTTTTACATGCATGGAAACTAGACCAACCCTTTTAAAATTAAATACCATATTTATCCAATGGTGATCTACAAATATTAAGTAAACTATCCAATGCCAAAATGCTCTTTTCCATCTTTCGATACTTTCTCAAGGACACGACTTCAACTTCTAATTTCTCAACCTCTTATACCTTAAATTTTAAGTAAACTATCCAATGCCACAATGCTCTTTTTCATCTTCCGATACTTTCTGAAGGACACCACTTCAACTTCTAATTTCTCAACCTCTTATACCTTAACTTTTAAGTAAATTATCCAATGCCACAATTCTCTTTTCCATCTTCCCATACTTTCTCAAGGACACCACTTCAACTTCTAGTTTCTCAACCTCTTATACCTTAACTTGGTATTGTTTCGTCATGCCTTCCTCCACTTTTTCTTATTCTACCAACTTAATATTTACGCTGACAATATCTTCCTTGAGCTTGGCCTCCTTATCATCACATATCTTAAACAATTTTTCTTGATCCTGGCATGTAGTTTTTAGTATAGCAATACGAGTTGTAAGACCATTGATAACATTATCATCTTCATTATGTGCTTCATCATGATATAAATCTAAATCATAAAAAGTATAACTCAAAATAAAATAATTGATTTGTATACCTTCGGATTCATGATTTTTTTACATTTCTCATCATCTGTTGAATCATGTGCACTAGAAGAAGCAGACCCTTGTGGCTGAGTTTCTTGTTTTTGAAGTCCCTTCTTCTTGTTATTCTTTTTGTTTCTCTTCTTCTCATTTTCAAAATTTTCATTTGTACCATCTCCAAATATGGATTCTATATTGTTCCACATTTTCTTGGCATGTTTCAAACCTACTAGCCTCTTTACATCACCATCATGAATATTATTATAGATTATGCATCTAGATTTTCAATCCTACTGAAAAACCTCATTTATAATTGGATCCTTGCCATGCAATTCACATATTACTGTCCACATGTTAGATCCATAAGAAAAAACATTCAGATTTAACATTTTTTTGCAATACCTTGTAATTTTCAACAATAAGGACAACAATTCCGAAAACACACCCCAAATGTACTCTCGAGCGATAAAGTTGCAACCAACATCCCCACTTTCATATAAATTTTTGGAATTAGGATTGTCGTTAAAGAAAAACCCCCAATTTTTAGTAAAAGAATGCACCACTAGCGTTAACGGACCCACGAGAGGTGGTTAAGAACATGTCATGAACCACAGGAGGAGTTTTGCTTTGTCCAATGTCCAACAAACTTGGTTGAAGAATTAAAACTTTCATCCATTGTAGAATGAATTTCTTTGTTTCCTAATATATGATTAGAACATGAAAATAATTATTAATAACAATTTCAACTTTTCCATATGAAATAAATAATTGATTGGAAGATCTATTATTACCCACTTGAGCATAATTAATACTTTTGTTGTTACTAACTTCTTTAAGTCTACAATCCTTTTCAAACCGACCGTACATTTTACAATAATAGCATTGTATATTTGTCTTATCAAATATGCCTCTACATGTTCCTCTTGAACCACGTCTTCCTCCTCTATGACCTCCGCTTGAATAGTATTAAGTTTGATCTTTACCTTGACTTTAGTTGTTGCTAGTGGTGGAATATGGAATTTGTTTCCTAATAGTGGTGGCATATTCATTTTTTGTAATTGATAATTTTGAAGAAAAAACTTTCTCATCACATTATTCAAATAAATCTTTCAATCTTTCTTGAAACATAAGATATACAACTAGAAGATCAAATTTAAGGGCATACAAATATTAACATTCTTCAATTATTATAGTACATGATTCCATTTTGGTGTTAGAGATATTAACACCCTTTTAACCAAAAACTCATTGTTTACTCTTTCTCCAATAGTAGCTAGCTTATTAACCACATATTTTACTATCACACAATAATCACTTACATTTTCAGCTTCTTGCATCTTCAAATTCTCAAATTATATTTTTAATGTTTATAACTTGATAACTTTGACTTGATTACTACCTTGGTAAGCTTCTCTTTGAAACATCCTAACATCCTTAGTAGTATTTTCACCTACAAATATTGGAAATAGACTTTTATATACAGCTATTTGAATATGAAATAAATATTTAACATTCTTTTCCTTTATTTTATTTTTCAGCTACTCTATCATTGGCTGTAAAGATGTTCCAATCTTATAGCTCTCCATTAAATCTTTATACAATTTCTCATAAATATTTTCTTATTAAAAAATTCATCATTTTGATACGCAATCATAATCACTTCTATTAAATTTTGTAATGGGAAAGGTATTAGAATTTAACTTGATTAACCTCTAATCTTATACCAAATGAAGATTCTAAAAACTCAAACAAATTCTTTAAATCTAAGAAAAATATAATTGCAAAATAAATAAAATTACTTAAAATCCTTTTATATATCACCAAAAAAAACACACGATATCTCCATTAAATTCTCCTATTATCATTGCACTATTTCAAGTGTTTCTACATGATTTATTTTCTTTAGTTTTAATAGTTAAAACCATTTGGTGGTCAAAAACGGACAACAGGATTAAAAAACCAATAAGACTTTTATACCAAATTTTCTGTAAACTAAAACTAAATAACATTGGAAGAATGTTAAAAATAATTTTTGTTTTATACTAAATTTTCATCCATCAATTACCAAAATGAATGTTTCTCCACTAAATATGTTTGCTCAAACAACCAAAATGAAGAAAATAAATAAGGACTTTTTTTTTATTATGTTGGTGACAATCAATCAAACAAATTCTATTTCTCTGTGAAGAAAAATTGTACGCCAGTTGGTAGTGTATGTCGATATGGAAAAATATCAACCGGTAAATAGACCAAAAGATGTTTGAATGATGTTTGTTCGATTTGTTAAGAAAGTGGAGTATTTTAGGCCGAGGAACCTGTTTTCACGAAATTAGAAGTTGATAGAAATATAAAATGTGCAACATGACGAGGCCATACGTATTAAACCTCTCATTGAAGTCTCATGTCCAACCACAGATCTGTCAAACCCTTAGACCTAGCTGAAAGTCGAAACGTCTTGCTATTAACTGGTAGAAGTTGACTTCGACTTATCTAAGTTGACTATATGCAAATATTAAAATCTGTAGAAGAGACATTGATCAACCTGGTATACAAAATTGTTCAACTAACAAATCGACCAGTCGAACCCATTGACACCATACCATATTGTCGGTAGATTCGGTCAATTATTTGACTTTGGTCACAAGAGTAATCGACTTGGAGATAGTGTTGGATGATAGCTGCAACTATTCCTAATTGATTGGCACATGTGTAGACATTATCATACTAGGCCAAATGATCAATGAATATTGTTTCTATGTGGCCATTCGATGTCTAGGAAGTCCGTAACTAACTTTTACTTGGAATGATCTAAGGAGGCCACAATTTCATCCCTGTCAAGATGAATTTGTTAGATTTAAAATAAATAAATATATATATATATAATTAAATTGCTTTTCTTATAGAGTGGAAATGAATTCAATATTATAAAGAATTTTTAGAACACCAGAAATCCAAAAACTTCACAGTTATGACTTGGAATTTCAAAAAATTTCACAAATTTTTCTAGAAATCATATTGGAATTTCTATAAGACTATGGGTGAAAACATAGACAGTTTTGTCACATCTCCAATTATAATTTACTTGCATAGCTATACAATTTTTTTTTAAAATGCATAAAATACTTTCGAAATTCGAGTTATTTCATCCTTTTAGTTTTGTCTAATCTTACCAAATCAATTTTCATACTCGTATAAATGGAATACATACACACAAAATTCTACATTACCGCTAGGATGATTCCTTTCCAACTTTACTAAGTCTTCATCATAGTCTTGACATCATCATTCTTTGTATTTTCTGTTGATATTTACAAATTTGGTGGATCACACCTTATCTTTTTATTACCTAAGCATGAACATTCGAGAACTTTTCACTTCGAATTTTCTTGTGATTTATTTATTTCTTGTCATATTCAAATGGGCACTTGACTCTATCTTTCCTTATTTCTATATATACTTGTATATAACAAACTATGTATGCAGGCGTTTCACATTAACTAAAACTTATAGATATATGTATAAATACTCCATTTCACACCATATTTTGTTTATTCTTTAGGTCTTATAACTATTTATATTTGATAATTTATATTTATTAGCACAATCGCGTCTATTAATGTAGCTGATATAGCTTATAAATATATATGAAACACATTTACTAATATGGTTTATATAATTTGATAAGCTTTTATAAACCACCCACTACATTAATAAAAATTAGATATATTTTGTTAAAGGCTAATTATTTTTCAATATTAATAAATATATAAATAATGCTAGTCATATTATTTTTTATTTATATACTTATACTTATTATATTAATATTATTTTGCATATTAATATAATATTTGTTATTACATAAATTTTTTCTAATATATTAATATTTATATTAAAAACTATAATATAATTCACCTATAACATATTATTAAAATTATTTTAATATTATTAATTAACTATAGATTAAACTCAAATATATTATATTATTATTTGGAAATAAAATATAATAATATAATATTTCCATAATAATATATATTTAAAATAATATAATACAATACTAATATAATATATACATATACATATAATAAAAAATTTAAACCTCATTATTTAGTATTAAATATTTTAGGGTTTAAGCGTTCATATGGGCTTAATGGTTAAGAGCATGTGTTTCTTCCTAAGAGGTCATAGAACCAGAGGGGTAGAGTACGTATGCCTTCTTAGACATAACAGTCAAATCGCTACACGGAGGTAGGTCCCTTGTCCCACAAACAAGAGGTCCCATACACCAATTTGGTGTCTGGCTTCATGGTGACGTTAAAATTGAATATATATATATATATATATATATATATATATAATAGAAACTGATCATATTAAACTCTAAGGTTTATTAATTCATCGGTTTATTAATCTCTTTTGTTTTAAATATTTGATTCAAAGATATTAATAACCCATAAGAATTATTATTTTAAACCCAACAAATTAATTTATTATTATTAATTAATATTACTATTACTATTAGTTAATATTATTATTTTTGTTCTTAGTTAAATTTAATAACATTATTAATTAATAAATACTACTAATAATTAATTAATAATAAATAATTAGCAATAATTTTATTATTATTATTATTGTAGTACGAATAATATGGCTAATTTAATAATAATTAATTAATTAGTTATTATTCAATAATAATAATAATTAATTAATTCCAAATTTATAGGGTTGACGCATTTCGAACTAGTAAGTTTAGCTCATCATCCGGGAAATGATGATTGTGTTGATCCAAACAAATAAATTGATAGTTGCTTATCTCTGCAGTATATATTTATGTGTTTGGATGAGCACAATAATTATTCTCCTCATGATGAAATACACTTAATAGTTCGAAACGTGTCATCCCTATAAATTCTGATGTGATTTTCCACGAAAATTTTGTTGTTAAATTGTTATGAATCAAAAAATTTTACATTCTCAATTAATTAATTAATTAACCAACAATAAATAATTTATTATTATTATTATTGCTACTATTATTAGTATATAAAAATTATGAAATATATATATATATTTTTTTTTCATTTATATTAATTATTGTTAATTATTTAAACACAAAATATTTATATTAAACACAGGGATCAATATTATAAACCCTAAAAATAATATTACATCCTAGGAGTATGAACCCTTAAATTAATAAACCCAAGGGATTGATATTATGAACCCATGGGAATAATAAACCCATGGGAATAATAAACCCAAGGGCTTAAAACAAAAACACCAAAGGATTTATACTAAAAACCCAAGAGATTTAAACCCAAGGGAATTATAATACACCTAAGGGAGTAATATTACACACAAGTGATTAATATTATAAACACAATGTATATACACCATAAGATAAATATTGTAAACCCTAGAATTATCATCGTTGACCATGGTTTATTTTCATATTTATACAGTTTGTGTGACAATGTGACATTGCATCATGCTTGACCGTGATTGATTCTCATATGAAAAAAATCTTTGTAAGAATGAAACGTTGGACCATGGTTGATTTTCACAATGAGAAAATATTTGTCACAATGTGACATTGGACGATGGTTGATCATGATTATAAACGAAGGGGATTTATATTAGACCTAATTATTAATGTTATAAAACCTATGAATAATATTAAACCCTAGGAATATGAACCTTTAGATTAATAAACCCAAGGGATTCATATTATAAAGCTAAGGAAATAATAAATTGAAGCGATTAGAACTAGAAACCCAAAGGATTATAAACCCTAAGGTAATAATTAACCAAGATGATTAATACTAGAAACCAAATGGATTATATGCCCAAGAAAATAATATTAAACCCAAGGGAAACTCACAATATATAAACCCCAAGATAAATACTATAAACTATAAAATAAACATGGTTGACCATGGTTTACCATGGTTGATTTCCATTTTGAGACAATCCTTGTCATAATAACATATAGGACGATGGGTGACAATGTTTGACCATAATTGATGACCATATCGATATAATATTCATCACAATATCACATTGGATGGTGGAAACCCTATGAATAATATTATACCCTAGGAATAAGAACCCTTAGATTAATAAAACTAAGGGAATGACATTATAAACCCACGGGAGTAATAAAAAGAAATCATTAATACTAAAAACCCAACGTATTATAAAACCAATGGAATAATATTAAACCCAAGGGATACTTATTATAAACCAAAGAGATATAAATCCCAAGATAAATATTATAGAACATAAAATAAGCATTTTTGACTATGGTTTACCATGGTTGATTTTCATATTAAGACATCCTTCTCACAATTCGATGTAGGGTGATGGGTGACCATGTTCAACCATTGTTTTTTTCTATACTGACACAATATTTTTTGTAATGAGATGTTGGACCATGAAAATTCTTATGAACAATATTATAACTTAGGAATAAGAACACTTATATTAATAAACCTAAGGGATTGACATTATAAACCCAACGGACTAATAAACCAAAAGGATTAATATTAAAAACCAAAGGGAACAATATTAAACCAAAATGATAAATATTATAAACCAAAGCTATATAAACCCCAAGATAAATATTATAACCCTAAAATATATATGCCTCACCATGGTTCATTAGAGGAAATTTTATCGTAAAAGTGCCCATGAAATTTCATGTAATTTCCATGTCATTATATGTAAACCAATCAAAATGCTTTAAATTTAAAAAGAGGTACATGTAAATATTTTGGAGGGAAAAGAAGAAAAACTTCTTTTTTTAATTGTATTTTTGCCTTATCTCCTTATATATTTACTCAAATTTCAATTTTAGACACTCATTAGATGCGTAATTAAATTGCACATCCATAGAGTACCCATTATTCATAGTTTTTAGAAGACCCACCTTGATAAAAATTGCAGATACATTAAAAAGCATCTTTTAACACACTTTTTAACGTGTATGCAATTTTTATCAATGTGGGTCCTCTCAAAATTATGCATAATGGGTACTCCTTTGATGTAGAATTTAATTTTGCATCTAATAAGTGCCTAAAATTGAATTTTAAGTAAACCTATAAAGAGATAAGCCGAAAATAGAATTAGAAGAAAGTATTTTTTTATTTTTCCTTCAAAATTCATATTTCTTATTTTATTATTTTATTATTTTTCCTTAGGAGGTCACTTTTAGGCTGAAATTTCCTCTAATGGATTTTCATATTGAGGCAATATGTTTCCCATTGCAACATAGGACGATGGGAGACCATGTTTGACCATTATTGTTTTCCATATCATCACAATGTGACATTGGACCATGGAAACCCTATGAATAATATTATACCCTAGGAATAAGAACCTTTAGGTTAATAAACCCGAAGTATTGGCGTTATAATGAAAAAGGATTAATATTAAAAACCAAGGGATTGTCAACCGAAGGGAATACTATTAAACCAAAGGAATAAATATTATAAACCCAAGGTATACAAACCCCAAGAAAAATATTATAAACCCCTAAAATAGACATGGTTGACCATGATTTACCATGGTTTATTTTCATATTGAGAAAATCCTTGTCACAATGCAGCATGGGACAATGATCGACCATGCTTCACCTTTATTTTTTTTCCATATCGACACAATCATTTTCAAAATGCAACGTTGGATTGTGTTAACTCTATGACTAATATTATACCCCAAGAATAAGAACCCTTAGATTAATAAACCCAATAGATTGACATTATAAACACAAGAGATTAATAAACCAAAAGAATTAATACTAAAAACTCAAGGTATTATAAACCCATGGGAATAATATTAAACCCAAGTGATAAATATTATAAACCCATGGTATATAAACCCCAAGGTAAATATTATAAACCCTAAAATAAGCATGGTTAACCATGATCTATGATAGTTAATTTTAATATTGATACAATCCTTGTCACAAGGTGGCATAGTATGATGATAAAGAATGTTTGACCATTATTGATTGCCATTTCGACATAATATTTTTCATAATGTGACATTGGACCGTAGTTAACCAAGGTTGATTTTCATATTGGGAGAATCTTTGTCACCATGCGACCTTGGATCATTGTTGACCGTGAATCATTTCCAACAACATGACTATTCATGGTTGACCATGGTTGGCCAAGATTGATGATGGGTGACGAATATTGACCTTGGCTAATAATGGTTGATATTAAACCCTAATATTGAACTAAATTTTATAAACCTTAATATAAACACAAAACAACATAAACACTAAATCCTAAACCCAATATTATAAACCACAATGTTAACCCTAATTTATTTAGAAGGCATTAATATTATAAACCCAAGGCATTAATATTATAATCCATTGATATTAATAAGTAGCTAAAATTAGTGTGCCAATCATTCTCAAAATGATACATTACCATGCAATTTACTCAATGTGACATTGTGACATTGAATAAATAAGTGTTTAATATTCTCGTTCATAATATAGGGATTAAGGTTTATGGTTTATAATATTGGGTTTAGGGTTTAGGATTTATTATGGTTTATAGTACATTGATTTTAGATTTTATAATTGTAGGATTTACAATATTAATCCTAGGGGTTTTATTCCATTCGATTCATAATATTACTACACATTTGGGTTTACAATATTAGTAGTCCGTGAGGTATATCAATTCCTTGGGTTTATAACATTAATACCTAATATGAATAATAATATTTTAGGGTTTACAATATTAGGGTTTATAATATTAATCCTAAGGTTTATAATCTCTTGATAGTATAATATTATTTATGTTATAAACCCAAGTGTTTATTAATATGATAAACTGAAGGGATTAATAAAACCATATGATTAGTATTAAACCTTAGTATTAATATTATAAACCTGAGGAATTGATAAACCCAATGGATTATTTAAATTATAAAACCAAGGTATTATTAAACACATGACTATAATAATATTATGAACCCAAGGTTTTAAAAACCATAGGATTAGTATAATAAATTCTACAATTAAAAACCTTAAGATTACAAAACTTAAACCTGATATTATGAACCAAAATAAACCCTAAACACTAAACCAAATATTATAAAAAAAATATATTAAACCCTAATTTATTCAATGTTGCAATGTGACATTAAATACATTGCAATCTAATGTATCATTATGAGAATGTTTCTCAGACTAGTTGCATTGAGAAAATGCTTATAACACTGCAATATTCAATAGATTTATATACCATTTCAACTTCAACATTTGAAACCCTAATATTAAACCAAATATCATAAACACTCACATTATTAATCCCAACAATATAAATCCTAATATCAACATTATAATCCCTAAGTTTAATATAATAAACCCTAAAGTTTTTAACGGATTTCTACTTAATCTGTACTTAATATTGAGTTTATATTACTATAGTTTACCAAGTCAACAATAGCCAATCAAAGTCAACATGTGTTATTGTATATATTTATTTAAATTTAAAATATTATGAATGTGTAGATTAATTATTAATATCTTAATTTATAGATCAACGTATATTATTATAAATTTGTTAAGATTTAAATGATATTATTAGGATATTAATATTATTAATCAAATTATAAAACTTATTATTATATTTTAATATTAATATTAGCCTTAGTTTTATGAATATTATTGTTACTAAACTCTAATATGCATTACAAAATTTCAATATTTACCCCAATAAACTTTTAATAATATTAATATTATTATTGAGCTTAAAGAGTTTAATATTATTATTAATATCAAATAATTTGGTTAGCCATATGGTTAACTCTAACAACCCACTATAGGCTTTTATGGTGGACCATGGCCATCTAGCATAACTCAATATAGTTAATTATGGTTCACATGTCTTTGGTAACTATCTACTCACCACAAAATTCATGTTGAGTTTACTATGAGGACCATTTTCTCTATAATTAACGATGTCAACAATACCCAACCTTACTTAAATGAGTTAATGTATAAATTTATTTATAGCTAATGCATTATAAATATGTATATTAATATATTATTAATGTATCTTTAACGTTATATTAAATTCTAATTAATTTCATTTAAATATTACATTAAGGTTATTCATGTAATTTCCAGATGTGGATGGTCATTAAGAGCGATGGGACGTCAGTCCCTTGGTGACTCCCGATGGAGTTCACGTGGGGTGGCCATATGGCCACCTGCAACTCCTTTAACACAACAATTAATCTTCCAACTTGCACGCCATTAACTTCGCTTGCCTGGCTTTTTCACCACTGCGCTCTGCTCGTCTGGTTCACGATGGTATTTGTGCATGATTTTTCGACTGGCTCCTATGCCGCTTGCATCTCTCCTCCACCACTATGTGGTGTTTTCCCTCCTGCTTGTGCCGAGCCAAGCGATCGCACTCAAACAGGGCGCCGCTGCATGCTTCTTAGTTTTCTGGAGATGCTCCCGGGCCATCACTTCTCCCAGAGTGCTTTTTGTTGTTCGAATTCCCATTTGTGTGCACAATCTGTCGATTCATGTTGGTCGCCTTTGCTTTCTACCTGTTCTCCTTGTCTTCAGCCTTACCAGTTTCCATCTACATACATACCGAGGCTCTGCCACAGGATGAGGTGTCATCGCGGTGCTAGCAGGGGTCATGCAACTCGCTCTCAGCCCTCCACCAGCTCTGACTTTGACTCCTCCTTGAGGATGTCTCCTGGGTCATTACCCAGAAACTCGTAGTCTGAGTGGCCGAGCCAGTCATGCTGGGCATGTGCACTTTTCCCAATCCACACTGCCCCCCCACTGTTGTGCTTCCCATGCCAGTTGTTTCCCCTTCCTCCCGTGCATCTTCCAGCCTTCGCCTCCACCAATCCTCCCAGAGAGTGGAATTCCTCTTCAAATGCTCTCTTGAAAGGCCCGTCATCACCGCTTTTGTCACTGTCACTCTCAGAGAAGATTCGGTTAACCCTGCCCCCTCCCCTGCCCCCTGCCCTCATCCCTCTCCAGTTAAGGATGAAGCTTTTAACTCTGAGGCGTCGGTAGGGATCGTGTGTTTCTACCAGGGCAAGGAACACATGCAGATGGATGTCATCAACAAGGATAGCATGCCCACTAAAGAAAATAATGACAGAAGGGATGAGTACTGGTGCAGAATTGTGGAGGAGCCTCCATCCCCAACTCATGACCAGTGACCCTCGCAACCCTCGACCTACATCGGTATTGTTGCTCAATCATCTTGGGAGATTTTTTGTTTCTTTGTATCACTCTTCAGCTAAAAAAGCTGAAGGCTATTATCGTATGTTTATTTCTGCTTTGTTGAATTGTATGGAAAATAGGTCGGTTTCCCTCACGAGGGCAGCTAAACTTCTTCCTAAAGGACTGGTTTCCCACTCAGGACAGTCTAGATTTTTTGTTAATCATGGCTATCAAGCCCAGCTTTGAGGCTTACATAGCTGAAGCTGAGGCAGTTTTGTACCAGTATGTTATATAATAGAATTAGCATTATTTAGAAAAAAAAAAGGTTATATATATATATATATATATATATATATATATATATATATATATATATATATATATATATATATATATATTTAATGTCATAATTAAATATAAATCATATATTAAGAATTAATTAATTAACTAATATTAGATTTTATATTTAATTAATAATTAACTCATTAATACAATACTTTCTTTAAGGATTAATTAAAATATATTTATTTTATATCCAACAGAAAATAATTATATATTGATTAATCATTAAATAAATAAGGTATCAAAAACTAATTATTAAAAAATATCAAAGCTAATATTGATTAATTATTAATATTTATTATTAAACATTTTAATATCAATATTAATTATTAAATAATATTAATGTTACTAAATATAATTATTAATAAACATAATATTAATTAATTATTAATATTAATAATAAAATCTATTAATCACTAAACCTATTATCAATTATAAACAATAATATTAGTTAATTTTTAATATAGACTGTAAAATATTTAATCATTAAATTTATTAGTAATTATCAAAGATAATATTAATTAATTTTTCCTATTAATTTGAAAACATTTTAATATTAATATTAATTATTAATTGATAATAATAAATATAATATAAATTATATATTAATATAGATAATAAAAAAATTTAATCACTTAACGGTATTCTATTAATTAACAAATTACTAATATTAGTTATTGCACTTTTTAATATCAATATTAATTATTAATGAATATTAATATTAATAAATTTAACTAATAATAAATATAATATTAATTAATTATTAATATTAATAATAAATGGATTGTAATCATGTGGAACATGAAAAACATTTTTTTTTTAAACTGCTATACTCTTACTCACATCACTCTCAATTCTCTAAGATCTACCACACTTCCAATATTTTTGACCTATTAAACCATCCCACCTATGCTGATATTGGAGAACTTATTTCTCTTCTATTTCACCATAGAAATAAGATTTTCAAGAATCAAATTTAGATTCTTTCTCATCTCTTAAGATTGAATAGACCATATTGATCTTAATGGATGTTAAGCATCATCATCATCGTGATCATCATCATTAATCACTAAACTTATTATTAATTATCAAAACTAATATTAATTACTTATAAAAAATTTAATATTAATATTAATTATTAATAAATATTGATATTAATCAATCTAATTATCAATAAACATAATATTAATTAATTATTAATATAAATAATAATTTTTTCTAATAACGGTACTCTATTAATATACAAATTATTAATACAATCTAATACTGATGATATGAATTATAACATCTATTAATATTAATATTAAACATATGATTTAATAATTACTAAACTTATTAATGATAATATTAAGTATTAAAAATAATAAAGCTTATAAAACTTATTTTGGTCTTGAAAATAATTGTAAAATGGAAAACCTCGTAATGTGGGATAAAAAGAAGTTCCTCTTTGAAACTTTAGTCACTCATGTTATCTTATATGGATGTGAGGTTTGGGGTTGCAGCATCTCTAGAGAACCTTGGAGAAATATTGAGCAAATCCAGAAGCGTTTTATAACGTATAACCTTAAAATTTAAAGCAATACACCCTATCCTATTCTCCTTATAGAAGTGGGTCTTTCCCCTATCGAGAGCCTAGTTATGACTAGGTTTCTGTTGTACAAGCACAAGCTCAATAACATAGGAGACCATAGACTTCCTAAGCTAGCTCTAAATTCCATCCAAAACCATCTAAGGCTTAAACTAGGTTGGTATAAAGACACTGGGGCCTGGTTAAACTATTGGGATATCAATGAGAATGTTGCATTGCAAAACATAAATAAAATTTAAAAAATTGTTACTTTTATGTTCAAAGAAAAAATGTGGTCTAAGAAAGATTTAGCAGCTAAAAGAAAATTAAGGTATTATAAGGGGGTCATCAACCCCACCTTAGAAGATCAAAATTATCTCTCTGTTTTAACTAGCTCAAAGAATAAAATTAACATAGCCAAGATTAGAATGAACTCTCATGAGCTCCATAGTGAAACATGTAGTTGGACAGTTCCTAGAACACCATGGATGGAAAGGATCTGCCATCTTTGTGAGAATATGAATATCGAGGATGAAAATGACTTCCTATTAGAGTGCCCTGCGTACAACCACATTAGAGCTCAATTTCATAATATTTTTTGCAATACTGACCTTCTTAGCCTTTTAAGATGTCAAAATTATAGTGAACACGGGAGGCTTCTCTCCAAGCTTTTTGAGCATAGGAATAAAATATTAAATTAAATTAAATAACTTAACTCTTTTCTTTAGGTCTGGTAGACCAAATATTGGTCTCATTGGAAGTTAACCACCATCATCATCATCATCAAATCTAATAATTAATAAAATTTAATATGAATTACTTATTAATATGAATTATAAAATCCATTATTAATAATATTAAGTACTAAGTATTAAAAATAATAAATCTAATAATTAATACAATTTAATAAGAATTAATTATTAATATGGATTATGAAATCCATTAATAGCTTAATAAACATTATTATTACCAATATTAACTATAAAATCTAATAGAAATTATTTATTAATATAGATTATAAAATTTATTAATAACTTAATAAAAATTATTATTACCAATAACAACTATAAAACCTATTAGTAATATTTGTTGTCATATTATTATTAGGTTAGTAAATGTTGTATCTATAAAACCTATTAGTAATATTTGTTGTCATATTATTATTAGGTTAGTAAATGTTGTATCTTTACCATTATTCATTGTTATCCATAAGATCTTAAAGCCCGTGGAAAATGCCTCATATATGATTACATGCTCGTGATTTACTATAACAAAAATTCAAGAAGATAAGCAAAGCTATTTATAATACAATTAGGGCCATGTTTTAGAGCTCTGTATACGCTAAAGATAAATTCATTACATAACAAATTTTTCCCTTAACTTATTCATTGAAATACACATTCATTCCATAGAATCACAAGGCATTGAATACAACTTTAACATTAAATTAATAATAATAATGGTGCGCTCTGAATCTTATGTTGGTCACTCTCATTATTTCTAGGGCAGTAGCAAATGGATTTGTTTACATTTTTTATTAAATGTGAGATCATGCAACTATCCATTCAAATATAAATGTTATCGATTGAAGCAAGGTAATTTTGAATGATGTCTATTTATGAAGAATTTCATGAAGCACTCTAACCATTGCAATATAGATAAATCCACCAGCGTTGAATCCTTTTATCCATGATGAATTTCAACCATTTCAATATAGAAAAATCCACCAGCGTTGAATCCTTTTATCCATGATGAATTTCCACCATTTCAATATAGAAAAATCCACCAGCCATCAATCCCTCTATTCATGATGAATTTCCTATATATTTTCCTATTAACAGTGCGAACAAATGAATTTACTGCTAATGTAAGCAATGCAGATAAGAAATTAAAAAAAAAATGCTTTGAATACAATAAAATAAATACCAAAAATCTTCCAAAACCCCAGTATCCTAACGAAGCTCATGTGCAAGCAAAAATAGTGTCCATGACCAGCCACCAACTGATCCGTGAAGTAGGAATTACTAAACCCAATATTCCATTTGTAAAATTATAGACTTCATCGAAAATAGATTCAAGTAACCAATCACCATTTCCGAGTATATACCATTGTGAAACATGTAAAAGTTTCTCTACTACTTCCTACATACATTGACCCAATTTCCAATTAAGTAAATCACACCAAAAAAAGAAATGTAATATCAACTATTAGAAAAAAAACTTCGCACTGTAACCTGTTTGAATGCATCTTGTGGTGAGAATGTTGAGAAACACCACTTCCTTTCACTTCAACGATTGATAAATTTACACAACCACTCCTCAAACACAACATTAAATGATTTTGTTTATGTGGGAATTTGATAAAATATTTTCTGCATTTCTGGAATATAAAAACCTTCCTCTGAATTTATATGCTTAAATATAAATACATACACCTTCATCTCAGTTATAAAAGTATATACCATATACAAGTTCGTTAATTCTTAAGTGATAGGTTTATTATAAAATGGGTTTGACAAGGTTGAAATGTCAAAAGAATTTTTTTGTTTTTGGAACAAAAAAAATAATAAGAAACAATCAACCTTTTTAATGAAAAGGTAATATTTGATGTACAGATCATTAAAAAATATATTGAAAAAAAAACAAAAGTTGTTGAAGAAAATAGTTCATCGAATATTTACGTAGTAAAAATCACTCACGACTTTACAATATAGAAATTTATTTATTCAATGTGAAATTCCTATATGAAAAAAGGACACACTGATCTAGTCATCAATGAAAAAGCTGAGATTAATTTTTGTCTAGTCCAAAATATTGAATCAAGTCTCTATTAGGGGAATTTTGAGGTCTAAAATGGGCTTCCAAAGAAAAATGTATAACCAAAATAATCTTTATAAGAACCAATAGGATTCAAGATGATGATGTCAACTATGGGGGATGATTCACCATATTTGAAGTAAAATGGTAAAAATAATAAAAAATAATAAAATAATAAAACTACTTTTTCAACTTGTATTTTCAACTTATCTCCCTATTTGTTTACTCAAATTTTGCGTGAGAGTACTCGTTGGATGAAAAATTTAATTCCTCATCCAAAGAGTATGCAAGTTGCATGCTTCTGATGGACTCAGCTACACGAATAATGAGAAATACATGAAAACCGTGATTGCAATCACGTTTTTCATGTATTTCTCAATTTTCGTGTAGCAGTGTCCATGAAAAGTATGCAAAATGGGTACTTCTTGGATGAGGAATTAAATTATATATCCAACTAGTGATTCAACTAGAAAATTGAGTAATAACTTGGGGAGATAAGTTGAAAATATGAGTTGAAAAATTAGTGTTATTATTTTATTATTTTATTATTATTTTTTCCCTCTACATTTTGATGGTGTAATCTAATATTATTTTAGTATTTTCACTATTATATTATAACTTCCTTAGGAGGCCCATTTTAGACCTCAAAATTCCCCTAATGCATTTGTTTCTTGTTGTCTTGCTAAACTCGTAATGCTTTGATTAATTGTTCATTCTAGAAATCAGATTAAATCCGACATCTCTCCAATGCGTTCCCAACTCTGTCGAGGGAATTTAGAGTTGACAGTACCGAGCCAAGTTGAGAATTTTTTTGTATTCTAAATTTTTTCAACCATACACTATCCTATAAACAATCGTATCCAACTTCTTCCATTTACGAGAACCTCTTTTCCCAGGAGAAGTTGCCTTAGACTTAACAACCCCTCTCCCTTTCTTTCCATGGCCTTCTCCTCCCATTTCTTCCAAGTTACCGAGATAAAATACATCATTAATTGTTTTACCACTACTCTATTTTACTGCAAAAGGTTAATTATTCATTACTTAACCAAAGTAAAATAAAAAACCTAATTTAATATAGTTAATCAAGTAGTTTTTACCACCAGATAAAAAAAAAGGTCCATCAATTATCGTGGCCATAAAACTAATATTGAAAAGTAATATTAACAAATGTTTCTTTTGCATACCGAAAATAAAAGATATTAAAATATTTCTGTTAATATTATTTGAACTTGAAAATCTAATTGACCATTTTAATTTTTTGCTTCTAAAGTTTAGAATATGATTTGAAATTTCTTTTCCAGGGTTAGAATGCCATGACCGATTGCAACAAGTTCCAATAATTTAACATTGCTTTTACGGAAATTTATATAATTTTCGACTATACAAAACCCAGCATGCTGTTACCTCGCAGCTCTTATCGGAAACATCGAAGGAATAGTACAGACACAGGAACAAGGCTTGATTTTGTCTTGAAATATTTCGCTTTGAAAACATTGGCCATTCTATGTTGTCAATCCACTCCCAGAAGCTCCCATCCATTTAGAACACATTTGAATTTTTTAAGTCAGCGAGTAGATGTCACTTTTAAACCATAAATGACTCTATGCTGTCAATCCATTCTCACACGCTCCTATCCATTTACCACATATGTGAAATTTCGAATTGAGAGACACAATTTAGAGTATTTTTATTTAGGAGTGGAGGACAATGCTAAATGTAACACATTTCTTCATTGAATATAACCATAACTGCATGGATTACAAATACTCGGCCTTTGGTAATTGAATGAGCCCACGTATCACAAGAAACGAAAAGCGTTATATTGGAAAAAATACATTATAAACTAAAGTATAAACCCTCAATTTTATTGTGATAATGCAATGGAATTGTTGCATGTTTCATAATTCAATGCCTTTTTTTAACAAAGATGACAGGTATAACCTATATTTTCATTATATGGTTCAGTTCTCACCAAATTGAAAACATATTTATTTAAAGTGTATTGAAAAAATGCACATTTCAAGTGACTACTCCCTCGAAAATTGGCCACATGAAGCTGACACAAGTTTTGGGTTTTTTACTTTCCACGTGAAATTTTTTCTTGAGCTATCACGTTCAACCATCATGATATAATTTTGAAAAGGGATAGTAATGATTTTTTTGGGTGAGGGTTAGAGTAACTATTGTACCCACTCCCACCAACGAAGAATCATTTTGTTTGTTATGTCATGGTGAGAAATTGCCCTGCGTATTTGTTCCAAACCCTGATGCTTCATTCTTGCTAATTGGAAGGTTATTTGTAGTTGGAAATGTGATATCTCGAGTGAATTATTTATTACTTCCACATGGTAGGGATTACATTCCCTTAATTTTTGTCAAGTAAAACAATAGAAACACCTTCAATCTTTGTTTTCAAATGTTTATTTTGGTTACTTTAAGCACCTAAAAGCAATTCACTAGTATTCTTTCTTAATTTCCTTAAGTTGGCATTTAGCATGGTTCTCAACTTCTCGATGGTATTATGGTTTTGTTTCCTACAATGGAATTGACTCAGTTAAGTCGATAACTAGTTCAACCAATTAAAAAAAATGAACTCACTATGCAATTTTTTCGAGATAATTCTTAAGTTATCGTTTATTGTGTTTACATATAATGTATAAAAGACAAAGCCATGTTATACCACATGAAATTTAGAGAGAAAACACCACATCAAAGTTAGAGAGAAAACATCCAAAGACACAACAAAATACAACTACAACTGTTAAATAGAAAACCAAACATTATTTTATAGAACTTCAATGAGAAACTACCTTACAACTCAGAATCTGAATCCGGACTATGCAAATTGATTCTATGCCTCATGTAAATTTATACAAAAAATTACATGAGGCATAGAAGCAAACTATGAGTTCATGTAAATTTATACAAAAATTTAGTCACTTACTTGTCTCTTCACGATGGAAGAGTGATGGTAGTGTTACCCTTTCTAATATAAACAAGCTATACGAGTGATGGCTCTTCAAATTTGAACAGGTCATGGCAGTGCCGCCTTTTTGAACCTGACCAAGTTATGGCGGTGAGGCGGTGTTCGACAGTGAGTTGAGAGACAATAATTATTTCCAAGACTCCCCCTTAATTACGACTCGCAACTTAACCATGACCTAACATAAATTAAACATTCCTCCTGGTCTAAGTCTCATAAAATCTTACAATGTCTCAAAAACTTTGACATTAGCTCTTTAGCTAGATTTATTTTCCCTTTTCTTCCAAACTATGTATCCTCTTAACTGCTTCATCTTTTAATTTTTGTTGTATGTTTAAAATTTTAGTTTCTTCATTTGATGTTGCACCTCTTCCATCACGATATCTTTTTTTATCATAAAAGCATAAAAAACCATTTGAGTATGTCCATGGATGTCATATACTTCTTCAAAAATCTCGTTGTATGTGGATTTTTGCCACATCTCATATTCTATAGTTTCTTCTTCATCAATAATCTTCTGATTTAGAATTTTCTGCAACATAAGTTCTTAATAGAATTTTATCTCTGGAGAACTCTAATACATAAAAATTTCATTGAAATTTTCATTTTCAACATCATACATATTATGTTCAACATTCATTGCTGCAAATTCTATGCAGACATCATCAACACAAGGAGTTTCAAGCCATGCTTCAATGAAATTTAATTCTTCTTCAAATTTGGTTGTTTCATCTCACTCGCTTCTAACATCTCCACATACAAAATCAATACAACTAAGTTTATATGAAAAAACATATTCAGAACCATATTGGTTTTGTTCATTATTAACTGGAATGAGAGCTTTCTCTTCTTCTTTATTTGACTTTGTTGATGCTTCAAAATATTGATTTTCTACCTCTAATTCTACAAAGAGGTTTCCTTCCACTTAGTTTACAAATGCAAGTGGGTTTCTCTTGCCAAATGATAATACATCAATAAGTTGTTTCTATTGCATCATTTGCAACCACTCATCACTAGTTAATTAGTCTTCATCAAAGTTAACACCAACAATTTCAATTGCTGGATCCGCTGAATCGATTCCTTCTCCATTGGCAATATTATCTATGTCAACATCAGCTCCAGTTGGTAACACATCATCAATAGTGTGGTAGATATATTCAGTACTACATATCCATCTTCATTTTAATCTTCAAACCATAGGTTGTACGACACCATTATCTTCAACTTGAATACTCCCCCTTGCACAAAATTATGCTTGGATGATATTCCATGCTTCCTTCGAAGTTGTATCTTTTTTTCCTTGCAAGAAAACTTCTCATCCAATTCCTATTTTATAAATTTCAATGCTAAAGCATCACATACTTCATCATATGGGTTATTAGAGTGATACTCAATTACATCTTTGGCTCGAAGAAATGTTAGCATTATGATAACTCAGAAATCAAAATGTTTACAAGTAAACATAGGTGGTGGTAATAGATCAAAGCTACACCATTCACCCTCGATATCTTCTTCGTCTCCTTCTAGAATTCTCAGTTCCTCGGTTTTGGCCTGAATTGCAACAATTTTTTCCTTTTCTTTTCAATTCATTTTATTAATTTTCTTTAGTCACATTTTGTGACCCATGACTATTATATTTCCTTTGTCTTATAGTTTCTTCCCTAATTGCATGAAGCTATATTCCATATCGCCCTTGGAAAAAATATGGTTTTCAATATGCATGCCTGTAAAGCACAATATTCAGCCAAAAAAATTGTTATACATGACAAAACACCAATATATTTTGAAGAGAAACAATTTTTTGCAATGTCCAAATATTTCTTCAAATAAAATCCTTTACCCACTAATAAAAAAAATAGTTTTTTTCAAACATGGTGATTAGTGAATTACTAGAATATAGACTTTAGAAAGAGGGAGAATTCGAGCCCAAATGTAGAATCCTTTGAATAGAAGTGGCATTACTTCTTGAGCTATTAAAATAGTTAAAGCTGATAAGAGGTAATTATTTCTTCCGAAATATAGGATTAAAGACAACATTAATAATATAGATCGACTAGAGTTGACTAATGGTCTCCAACGTAGACGTATCTCATACATAGGGTACAAAAATCAACCCCTTTGACATAGTAGCATAGCGGTCCATTGGACTAGTCAAAGGTGTCTTTGTACAGTCAAAGGTCCTCCAACAAATAGTTAATTTTTTTTAACTTTCTATTGCACCACTCGATGAAAAAATATTACACATTCCAACTCAGCTCCACATACAACTTGTCCCAGGGCCCTAAAATTATAAATTGTTACCGCAGTTAAACACAAAGATTATCTATGCTTACATTGCATAATCCATGCAACAAATTTTCATATGAAACTCTTCTTGGTCTAGGAAAAGAAGCAATCATTACACTCATATCGTGATGAAGTGGAGAAAACTAAAAAAGCCTTCAAAACCCATAAATACAATAACATTACAAGGCACATACAAAGCTAGACACTCCCTCCTGATATCGACGTCAAGATGTGCATCCATTTGCATATCTTTGTCATTCAATTTGAAGGTGTCTCTGAAGTATCAGCTAGTCCTGATACTAGAATTATGTACACGTGAAGGCTTCCACGAAATGTTTCCACGTGATACAGTGTCCAAACTCACAGCTTGGTCCAATTCATGCACTAAACCTTCCAGCACTATATTTTCTTTCACGAGCACATAAAACTACCCGGCACATGCTAAGGTTGTAACTCTGTGGACTACTCGAGATTTTTTCTGTCCACTATGATTGAGCATAGGTGGCTCTGGTTGTTGGAATTTTTAAATGCAATCAAGTAGAGGAAATGAGTTTCCCCAGAACACAGAGAATATAAAATACTACGAAAAATAATAGTGAAACACAGACAATGTAAAAACATAGGAGCAGAACAAACTTCTGTTTTCTATTCAACTCTGATAACATATGAAAATTACATATATTTTATAATTAATGGAAGAAGCCTGAGAATTGAAATAAATTCAAAGAAAATCGGACGTTTGACCACCAAAATTATCCTGCGCTCTATCTCTGCTATTTACACACGAAACAACATTAAACACAGAAACTGGCAGACCTGAAATTTTATCGGTTCCAGCTCTGAAACCATATCACATATGACACTTTATCACAAATTTCATACCAAAAATTTTAAACTTTAACATATGGCGCTATCCATTAAACATTGTGAACTGCGATGTGCGATGTGACGTGGCAGATCGCATCGCATCCAAAATAACATACTTGTGGGCGCTTAATCCACTAACTCCTGAGCTTTGCAATGTGTGCTTTGCGCTGCCCTCCTGAGCCTGACACGTGCCCCCTCTTGCGATCAAATCACAAAAAAATAAGATAACTTCTGGGTGGCATAAAGTTAAATAAAAAAACTTGCGATGTGTGCACTATGAGCGGCATAAAAGGTAAGTGGGAAATCTTGCAAAGTACAATGAGGTTGTGGGTCCCGCCAATATCACATCGGTAAGGAAATTGGTTTCAGTGTGGGGTATGAAGTTAAAAATTAAGAGTTGTGAAGTTCAGGTTGTGGTCACTTAAACATTGGGGAGTGCAGTAAGGTAGAAGGGTAAGGAAAGGCGGAATAACAAAGGAATTCATTTTGTTTGCAAAGTGCGATAGAGGTAAGTGGGTCCTGCCGATATCGCATCGGCATAAGCTTAACATTGGTGAAAGGCTTGAGAGTTAAAACATAAAATTTGTGGGTTTTTCCTGCGAGAAAAAAGGTAAGTAATGCGGCAGGTAAGCAATAAGTGCAAAGGTAAGGTTAGGTACTCTGTTGTTTAGATTCTACCTGAAACACCTTAGGATTAGAAACCTAGGCTTCGTCGTTCTCTGCACAGAAAATTCAATGAAGTTGTGGGTTGTTGCCGGTATTTATTCATGGCGGTGGTTGGGAGTTAATTCCAATGCTCCCCCTTAATCACAACCGCCTCCATCGGTCATTCCGAGACATTTTATGAGATACTCAAAACTCTTCTGTGTTAATGGCTTTGTGAGGATATCAGCAAATTGTTCCTCTGTCCTGCAATGGTGCAAAACAATCTTACCATTGTTAACCAATTCTCTTATAAAATGATATTTTGCATCAATATTCTTTGTTCTATTATGGAAAGAAATTTTTTTTGACAATGCTATTGCTTATTTATTATCACAATAAATTGTGTTTCCTGTGTCTTGCTCATGACACAAATCTCTCAGCATCCTTCTCATCCACACTCCTCGACATGGTGTTGTTGTTGCTGCCACACATTCTACTTCTGCTATTGATAAGGAAATTATTGGCTTATTCTTCGAAGCCCATGAAATGGCTCCCAATACCAAATGAAACACATAGCCAGATGTGATCTTTCTATCATCAACACTTCCAGCTCAATCACTGTCAGTGTAACCAATCAACTTAAAATTATTAGTTGAGGAGTATAGAACACTATACTCCTTTGTTCCATTCACATACCTCAGAATTTTGTTTGCTTCTTGCCAACGTTTCTCCTTTGGTGTCTCCCTGAATCTGGAAATTAAACTTACAACATACATAATATCAGGCCTAGTTGCAGTCAAATACATTAGACTACCAACTATGCTCTAGTACAATGTCAGATCGACATTCCTGCTGCAATATTCCTTGATTAAATTTAACCCCATGACATTTGGAGTTGCTACTGCTTTGTTTTGTTGCATGTCAAATCTCTTCAAAACTTATGTAACATATTTTTCTTATGAAATAAAAATTCCCTTTCCATTTTTCTTTAATTATATGCCCAAGAATTATCTCAATAAACCCAAATTAGTCATTTCAAATTCACTCTTCATGAATTCTCTAAAATCAGCATTGAGAGAAACTTCATTTCCTGTGAAAATTAAATCATCTACATATAAAACAAAAATAAGGATCTTACCATCATTTTATTTAATGTAGAGTGTGGGTTAACTATCACATTTTTCAAACTCATTTTCTCTCAGGTAAGCCTCAATTCTGTTGTACCATGCTCTTGGTGCTTGCTTCATCCCATAAAGAGCTTTCTTCAATTTGCACACTTTGTGCTCTTGACCTTCAATTTCATAGCCAGGAGGGTGTTCAACATTTACCTACTCTTTCAAAACTCCATTAAGAAATGATGATTTCACATCCATTTGCTAGACTTTCCACTTTTATTGTGTTGAAATGGACAACACTGTCTACACTGTTCCATCCTTGCAACTGGTGCAAAGGTTTCTTCATAATCTCTTCGTTGTTGCTACTTGTAGCCTTTGAAAATAAGTCTTTCTTTATGCCTTTCTACTTTTCCTTCAGCATTTCTATTAGTCTTATAGACCCATTTTACTCCAATGACTTCTTTACCTTTTGAGAATTCCACTAACTCCCATGTATCATTCTTTTCTATCATACCAATCTCTTCATTCATTTCTTCAATCAATTTTTCTTCTTTTACTGCATATTCAAAATGAATTGGTTCATCAACGTGAAAAAACAAAACAAATAAAGAATTCAAACCATTATTATTATCAGCTTCTTGCTCATAAATTTCACTCAAATTTCTGAATCTTGGTGTTCTTGGTGTGCTTGGAGTTCGACTTGAACTCAAGGGAGTTTCTTATCCCTGTGGTGTGCTTCGAGAAGCACTTCCTTTGTTTCTCAAGGATGTTTGATTCCTGCTTGTGGTGTGATCTACTGATATTTTGTAGGTTGAGGAGGAACCAATGTGGAGGAATTATTTTCAACAATCAATTCCTCTTGCTCTTCATGAGATAGACATGTCTTCACATTCAATTTTTTCTCTAACCTTCCATCCCAATCTTCTTCTTTAATAAACTGCACATCCCTGTTGATTATAACTTTCTTGGTTGATGGATTATATAGTTTGTAGGCCATGGATTCATCACTGTATCCAAAAAATATACACTTCTCCTCCTTGCTGTCCAAGTTCTTTCTTAGTTGATCTGGGACATGTGCATATGCCACACATCCAAATACTTTCATGTGAATGATAAACTACTTTTCTCCACTCCATGACTATTATGGGACTCTATTCATAACATATTTGGTTGGGAATCTATTCAAAATATATGTTGCACAATTCACAGCTTTAGCCCAATACTCATTTGGCAAATGTTTTTCCTTCAACATACTTCTGACCATATCCATGATGGTCCTATTCTTTCTTTCTGCGGCACCGTTTTGCTGTGGTCTGTACCTTTTGGTAAATTGCTTGTGCATGTCGTTCTCCCTACAGAAATGTAGGAAGTCTTTGGAGATATACTCTCCGCCTCTGTCAGTTCTTAGCACTTTGATGTAGTGCACACTTTTCTTCTCAACAAGAGCTTTGAAGTGGTAGAACTATTTAAAAAATTCACTCTTATATTTCAAGGAATAAACCCATGTCTTTCTTCTATAATCACCTATAAATATCAAGACATAGGAATAGCATTTGCATTGGTCCACACAAATATGAGTGGACAATCTCTAAGGGTTCCTTTTCCCTTATACTCTTCCCTGCTAGGAATGCTACTCTATGTTGTTTTCCCAAGATTCAGCCTGCACATAGGCTTTGTGGTTTCTCTATGAGTGGTAATCCTCTTACCATTCCTTTTTTCTATGCAAGAGGTTCAAACCTCAAAAATTGAGATGTCCAAATCTCAAATGCCATAATCAGTTTTCTTATTTCACTTCTTCTTGAACGATCTCTTGTGTGACTGTTTCTACCACACCTCTTTCCTTCAAGTCTATTCTGAGCTTGAGAGGAAACATCCTATTCTTTGTCATATGAAATTATGCAGTGACCCTTTTAGTTGGAGGCTCATGAGCTGTCCAATTCTCAAAAGGTTACATTTCAGACCAGGTACATAATATACATCTGGAAAAAAAATATTTTCTCCCTTTCTTGTGAGTATTAATACTCTTTATTATCCCATGAAAAAGACTTTTCTTTGAATCCCCGTTGTCACTTCAAGATTCACATTTTCACCCAGATTGGCAAACATTTCTTTGTTTCCAGTCATGTGGTTACTACAACATGAGTCTAAGAATCATACATCTTCATTTTTTCTTGTGATAAATTACATGTTAGAAGCACATTACTCTGGTTATGATTTTATTTTTCAAAATTTTCATTTTGTCTATTATTCATGTCATTTTGTTTCTTTCTAAATTCATATGCATAATGCCCATACTTTTTACAATAATGACATTGGACTTGGGATCTGGCATACCTTTTTCCTTATGCTTGGTGTTAGCTTGAGCCTTCACTTTGATTCTGATTGCTGCCCCTTCCACTTGTGCTTGTAGGGCTATTTCTTCCACCTCGCTATGGGCTTCTTCCTCTTCCTCGGTAGTTTGATCTTCCTTGACCTCTGCCTCGACCAAAATATGTTTGTGTCTTGAAAGCATGCTCCAATAAGGAGTTTGTTGTTATGTTCAGTCTATGTTCATGAGAAATCAGGGATGCATGAAGCTCATCCACTGAAAATTGTGAGAGATCCTTTGTCTCTTCTATTGCCACTACTATGGAATCAAATCTTTAGGGTAGACTTCTCAATATTTTCTCCACTATTATTCTTTCCTCAATTATCTCACCATGATACCTTATCTGGGTAACCAACCCAATCATATGTGTGAAGTATTATTCTATGTTATCAGACTCTTTCATACAGAGAGTTTAAAAATATCTCCTCCACATTTGTAGCCTTGCTGTCTTCACCTTATCCATGCCTTATAGGCTGTCTTGAGAATATCCCATGCCTCCTTGGACCTTTTTGCTGCTGGAATCCTTGGGAAAGTACTCTTGTATATTGCCTGAAAGATATAGAAGAGGGATTTGGAGTCGTTCCTATTATCTCTCAACAAGTCTCTTTTTGTTGATGTCAAAGCAGCCAACGTTGTTGCATCTGTTGGTTATTGGGAACCTTGTTCCACCAGCTCCCATATATCTTGTGAATAAAACAGGGCCTTCATTGTAATGGCCTAATCATCATAGTTATTGCCATTAAACTGTGGTAGTTGGATATTTTTTAGGCTTGTGCCTACTGCTACCATTCTGATTGTGTAAAACAAACAATCAACCTGACTGTGTAAAACAGAAGCTTTCTCACTGCTGGAGAAATATGCTTCTCAAATCAATCTGAAAACTTCTACATTGAAGAGCGAGCTCGTGCATATTTCACTGAGAGACTAGGCCTACTCCAATACCATGTTGGAATTTTTGAATACAATCAGAAAGAGGAAATGTGTTTCCCCACAACAGAGAGAATGCAAAATACTATAAAAAATAACATTCAAATGAAGACAGCGTAAAAAAACAAGAGCAGAACAAAACTTGTGTTTTCTATTCAACTCTCATAACATATGAAAAGTACATATCTTCTATAGAAAATGGCCGAAGCCTGATAATTAAAAGAAATTCAATGCAAGTCGGACGTTTAACAACCAAAATCCTCCTGCGCTTTGTTTATGCCATTTACACACGAAAAAACGTTCAACACAGAAACTGGCAAACTTGAAATTTTATTAGTTTTGGCTCTGAAACCATATGGCATCTCACACCCACTACAAAAAAAAAGGACATTGGTGAGGGTCACGCTTGTGACGGACCTTTAAGGTCCGTCACCAATGTCACATATGGTGACGGTCCTTAAAAAGGCGTCATTGTAAGTGTATATAGTGATGGTCCTTTAAGGTTCGTCACCAAAGCCATTTTCAATGACACTTTTGGTGAGGTTCGTTAAAGGACCATCACTAATTCTCTTTTTGGTGACACTTCTAGTGACGAACTTTAAATGACCCTCACCAATTCTCTTTTTGTTACTTTTGGTGACGGTCAAAAAATGTCCGTCATCGTTGATCATTCCAATGATTTTTTTATGACGCTATGTGTGTGTTAAATATATTTTTTGTCAAAAGATAACGATAAAATACCATTATTGTGGAGTATTTTTTATAATATTTCCAAGACCATAATGTTTAGAGTTATTCGATTTTTTAAGAAGTAATTATCATTTCCCTCAAGTAATGACTAGTCGAATAAAGTTTTCCTACGAGTGAACGCATGATTCATATCTATTAAATTTATTATCTAGCAAATTCCCTTTAGATAAAGTTCCACTAGCGTGTGTAGGAAATATATTATTTAATACATAATCAAGCTCTGACAATTCTATTAATGAGAAAGACCTAACACTCCTCAACAATCTGGGCACACCTTAAATTAATGCTTTGGCACACACTAACATTTCTTAGCACCTCGCATGTCTTGAAACATCTTTGTACCTAGAACATATTGTCATGACACTGATGCCCAAGCACATGGTGGCATGCGCTAGCACAACATGGAACTCTCCTAGAAAGTGTTGGCATGCATGTAGTCTCTAACAAGCCCTAGAACACCTTGGTTGAATGCATTGACATACATTATCACTTGGCACACAATTTTACTTGGCATGTATTGGGACCTATTATTAGTATGCCTACCATTCCCCTTTTGAAAAATATAAAGTCCCCACTTATTAACCCTCTTATTGGTTCTTCCTTTTAGTGCCTTGACACTTCTTGAGACATATTTACATACCCTGGCACCCTGCACATCCTTAGTACCTGGCATGTATTGGCAGATCTTGGCACTATTAATTGCCACATATAATTAGCAAACCTTGGAACTCCCAAGCACACTTTGGGAATCCTTGACATGCCTTACCAATGCTTAACATACCTTGTCACTCCCTCCTTGGCATGACAACTAACACTCATTAACACTAGTCCCTCGCACACGTTCCTCATATTCATTAAATTCCATGAATTTTTACCTAGTGCTCCCTTAATGTTTTTTCCTAGTACTCCTTAACACTCCTCAACATGCATTAGCACACCTTAGCACTCTTGGGCATGCCCTTCCAGGAATTACAAAGCGCGTTACATACGGTGATTCACAATTGAGCTTCATACGCAATTAGTATTCAGGGAGGGGCTTTCTTCAGCGAGGGGCTAGATAGATACATTCTGCTGGGAGGGGCTAGAGCTAGTATTACAAGAGGGGTAGAGCCAGGTAGAGGGGCTATGTGCAGTTAATGATTAGGTGCTACACAGAGGTGTTACTAAGAGGTGAGGTGGTGATACACAGAGGGGAGACTACTATGAGGTCTACACAGAGGGAGGGAGGGACTAGAGCCAGCCATCGTAAGCCTAGAACTAAAGGACAAGGCCACCAGGGAATACACGAAACAGCACACCAAGTTATTGGGATGATCACCAAAAGCAAGCCTTCATAACATGCATAACACTCCTTGACACATATTGGTGCTTGGCACGTGTTGGCGCTTGGAAAGTCTTAGCATGTATGGAATACGTTGAGATGCCTTGGTATGATTTGGCATGGTTTAATATTAAATTTAATCGAGATCAATTGTTGGAAAGTAGACGAGAAGAAAAAAAGGAAGAATTGACAGTTAGAATGCATTAAGACTTTGCACTTAGCACCTATTTCCACCTAGTGTTGGTGTGCCTAGCATGCCCCTCTTGGAAAAGGTAAATTGATGACTTATTATCCCTCTTATGTGTTCATTTCCTTGTATTTTAACTTGTTTCTCCCTTTTTTTTCCTTGACAGTCCTTGGCATGCATTGACACACCCTTGCACATCTTGGCATGCCTTATCACTTAGCACATCTTAACATGTTTTCCATGCCTTGGCACTATTTGGCACATCTTAGCATTCCTTAGTTGCACGCCTTGGCACTCATGTCCTCACAACTAGCTTTTACATTTTTTTACGACTTGGGAACCCAATCCAGTCCTTGGTTACTATAGTTCGTGTGACAATAGTGGTCTGCTTAAATTGCAACAACTTGACCAATTGCACGTACTACAAGTAGATTGTGCCTTGTTCACCTAAGAACTGTCTATAACTCATCTTATGCCACTCATGTCCAAGCTCAACTTGTCCCACTTAACTAGTTACCAAGACAAGGATCACATGATCTATACATAACCATAAAACAACTAAGAAACATAGCTTACATAAGAAATATTTCACATGTATGCTCAATTCATATAAATAGTAGACCATTAACGGAGAGTTTGCAAGAACCACAAGATGCACAAGGCACACAAGATATAAGCTAACACAAGCCAGAGTGCCCCAAAACTTATACACAACAATATACTATATGCAATTATCTAGAATAATTTAAAACGTGAGCATGTATCCAAAGTGTGCCACATCTTATATAAAAAAAAATAGCTAAAGGCAAAACAATGTTGTGCCTAGCACAAAGTGATCTCCCTTTTTCTAAAACTACTATGTCGAGCCTCGTATAACAACTGTAGGCTTTCCTCTTTTAAATCATATTCTAAACTTCTCCTAACACACTTCATCCTTAGCACACTTGAATTTGCTGAAACTCCCTAGCAGACACTCTTATTTGTTCCTTTCCATGCATTTTGACCTAGTTATCCCTTGATATGCCATGACACTCCCTAACACTCTTCAGCATGGATTGACATTTTTCGACATGTGTTAGCATGCCTTTTCATTATTTTGCATGCCTTGAACCTCCCTAGCTATCATTCCCTCACAACTACCCATACTTAATTTGCAACTTGGGAACCCAACCAAGCCCTCCCTTGACTACAAGAGCTTGAACAAGCTACAGTTACTACAACTAGACTATGATTTTGAATTGTGTATCTTGGGAGGTACTCCACAAGCCTATTGAGATGGGTTTGTGTGAGTTTGGTCACAAAAGGATTTGTGGGCAAAGAAGCCAAGCAAAGGGATTTTGGACCCAAGATGGGGTTTAAAATCTAAAAGAAAATTAATATTTCCTAAGGTCTAAGTGGATAAAACCCATAGGTTCTAGAGGGTTCCTAATAGAAAAAATAGAAGAAGACATAATATGTATGCACATGCTAGAAAAAAACCCCACTCATTGGGGAAAACCTAGTCAAAATTCTTCCTTCAATAGATTTAAGATGAGATGACCAAGACCTTTGGACTAGATACTTCCTCCATAAATTCATCACTTAACTGTGTTAGCACTGAGATTTCCATGACACTGATATCTCCTTTGATTTCACCTAAACGCCATCCTCATTATCTTGACTGAGTTTAATATAAAAACATAGCATCGAGCATCATTACTGAGATCACCGAGCATCATCATAGCACTGAGCATCATAACAAAGATCATTGAGCATCTTCATAGCATTGAGTATCATAATATATCACTGATTCTTTGGTAGATTTTTGTTGACACCGAGGCCCTGTTTTACTGCAACATCATAGGAATCATAACATAGATGGTTACCCAAATTTTATAATAGGTTTGAGCCCTTATCCTCCAACACCGAACCTGTGATCATGATCTGAACTGTATCTGTGGTCCAAAACTTCAGAGATGTCCAAAATTATGTGGTAGAAATGTAAAACTATACCCCTGTATATATAGTTGTTTTCCATAGTTATTGAGTTGACATGTTAGTGTGAAGTGTTGTGTCTTGATTTGAGCCGACTTGAACATTGATTGAGGCCAACTTAAGGAGGAATATTTGATGACTTGAGTGACTTGAATTGAGGGTTTTCATTAGGTGGTAGGGCTTCAATTTTTTCCATTTAGTGGGAAATCTCACCCAAAATGCCAATCGTTGAAGAATCAATCCTATGCTAAATCACAGCTACCTTCTAATTTTTAAGATCTTCGTGAGCTCTCACCTATGACCCTTAAAGTCATTTCCCTTTAGAAAATCGAATGGTGGAATAGAAAGTGTTGCAATAGGAGGTAAAATCCATTCCCCTTCACCTTTTTCAAATCCTCTAGAGAAACCCGCAATCTATACCCCTCCTTCAACTCAACATGAAATTTTTTTTTTTTCCACTTCTTTTACATACCCTCCCTTCAAGGGCATCCTCATAAGAATAGTTCATGGTTGAAATATTACGAAAATAAAATGGAGCACACTATCTCTTTATAGGGTTTCAAGGGAGTGATATTGGACAATAAACATCTTATCCCCTACAACCCTTAAGACCTTCTCCCATCTGCTAGTGTTGTGCACATATCAATTGGTATCCATTCATAGTATGTACTTTTTAATTTTTTCCCTTTTGCCTTATCTCTTTTGGGTGACTTGGTAAAATTAATTTCTCACCCACTTTATTGTACTTTATTGGATTGCTAATACTGCCTTACAATTCCCAGTTCTAGTGTTAGCACCTAAAGAAATAAAATGCCATTGAAAGGAAATGACATTAAACCTTAGCCCTTACAAACAACCTTCTACCCCTCAAAACACATTTTCATTTTGAGCATATTCTTTCCATCAGTTAATCTAATATCATATCAAGGAATCAAAAGGAATATTCACGTTCCAGTTAGGAGGACTAAATCAACGATTAGAATCTAGCATTCTCCATAATGTTTCTGAATATAATAATACATACATGAAAATTACTTTTTTTAATCCATTATGAAAAGGATGTTGTTCTAATATCCTAGGATGGATTGAGACAATGTGCATGAACATATCCATCTTTCTAGTGATGTTATCACACAGTAAGAAAATATTGTTCATGTTTGTGGGTCCCATATAAGAATTTTGGATATAGAAGAAATCAAGTAGCACACATCAATTGATTTTGTGGACACCCATTATAGCATGGATGCATAGATCAAAATGATAGCTGAAGCCTGAGAATATTCATATGCTAATTGGTGTTTTTACATCCTTCCATTGCATCATATTCATAAATCTTTGATGCCTTACATACACCTCTGTATGCTAGTACTGTAATTGACTTCATGCCAAAATATAGCATTCGAGAGGTTTGAATAATACCATACTATTGGAAAGAAGTATGAAAATGAAATATATTTGTGATGGATCCAGACTCTCAAAAGGTGGTTGCATCAATTGCACATGAGTGGCATATGATGATATGTGGATAATCTACCCATCCTTATCCTATTATTGAGAAAGCATTAATAAGCATTAGCTCTAGAAGAATTATGGCATGACCAAGTCTGCTCTCCCATATGATGAGAACCTCTTGGAAGCCATGGCCTCATATGGGACATGATCAAGGTTCCTGGAGTAGGGTTCCTTTTCTTGTGTCAAGCTCCTTAAAAAATGAAATAAGGTCTCTAGAGAACATTTCCTTTTCTTGTGTCAAGCTTGTTAAAAAATGAAACAAGGTACTAGAGAAGAGTTCCTTGTCTTGTGTCAAGCTCGTTAAAAAATGAAACAAATCCCATTTTGATTTGAGTCTTTGCTTAGATCTCGTAAGTTCCCAGTCGAGTATTTCACTTGATCTCATAAATGAACCTTAATTCCATCCACCTGTTAGCACCCAGTAGTCTACTTGGGTGAATGAAATGAAGTTTGGGGGGGCATGTGCCTCAAATTGAGTCATTATGCTAGGGGCATGCAAACTTATTCCAATCATAGTTGTCTATGTTTAAATATTGTGAAAAAATGAAACCAATTTCAAGTATAGTTTCCCATGTTTCAAGCTTCTGTAAAAATGAAACCATTCCCATCCTGGCTCTCATGATTGCCATTTTATTAGCTTATTTCTGCTAGATGAGCCTTGGTTTTCTCATTCCATTATCATAATAATGTAAAATATGCAATTATATAGAATATTTTAAAACATGAGCATTCATCCAAAGTGTGCCACATCTCATATAAAAATAAAAATAATAGCTAAAGGAAAAATAATGTTGTGCCCAGTGCAAAGTTACCCTTTGTCTAAAACTACTATGTCGAGCCTCTTATTGCAACCGTAGGCTCACCTCCTTCAAATCCTATTATGAACTTCTCCTAACATGCTTCATCCTTGGCACACTTGAATTCATTGACACTCCCTGATATGCACCCTTATTCGTTCCTTTCCATGCATTTTGATGTAGTTCTCCCTCGTGATGCCCCGACACTCCATAACACTCCTCATCATGCATTTAAATTGTTAGACATGTTTTAGCATGACCTATCCATCCCTAACTATCATGCCCTAAAAAATACCCTTACTTAATTTACAACTTGGGAACCCAACCAAGCCCTCGCTTGACTAGAAGAGATTGACCAAGTTACAGTTACTACAACTAGATTATTTTGTTGAATTGTGTCACTTGGGAGGTACTCCACAAGCCTAGTGAAATGGGTTTGTGTGAGTTTGGTCACAAAAGGATTTGTGGGAAAATAATCCAAGCGAAGGGATTTTGGACCCAAGATGGGGTTTAAAATCTAAAAGAAAATTAAAAAGGAAAATCAATATTTCCTAAGGTCTAAGTGGATAAAAATCGTAAGTTCTAGAGGGTTCCTAAGAGGCTTAGGAAAATCTATTTAGGGAGGCCTTAGGATGAAGGAAATAACATCAAGTGAGAAAGATCTCATTTGATCAAGGAGGCCATGAGAGATGTAGTCCTAAAATAGGTCGAGTTAGAGGGTTGAGTAAGGGCTACTAAATGGAGGCCATGATCATCCACCAGGAGAAAGATCATCATGTTAGGGTTCACAATAATGTCAAATATATTAATGGGTTCGAGCTAGGAAGTAGGATGTAAAATTTTTGGTTCTATTATGACAGATTGAGCTTGAGAGAGGTTTCTCATGAGAATATGGGCATGTGATTTCAATGGTCTCTTTATGTGAAGGCCACATCAAATTCTAAAATAGCAGAGAGGGTTGAGACCCTCTCTTGTGGTGGTTATTAGGCCACAAGGTCTGTGATAAAGACCAACACAAATGAAGGAGTGTTTGCACTGGAATTTAGGGCTAGAACATAAGTAGCTACAAGCGTAATATTGATTGAGGTAACCCTAGTTTGAGGGTCATAGAGATCTGAAGTTCAAGTCAAGATTTAGTCAAATAAATGCCTAGAATCTATGGATCCATATGATTTAGGCCTAGTCTCTTAAGGAGGAAAGAGTTGTTATTTTTTCTATGGGTGGATATGGTTGTTGTAAAGAAATTAGAAAAAAAGTATAATTCCCTAGTTACAGTGGTTTCCTAGCATGTTTAGTCCATAAGGTATTCCCTTAAGATCGTGATAAATCTACGTAGAATAAGAGGGGTTGTGACCCTTAGAGTGAGGTTTATCTCTGCAATATAAACCATAGATCTGGAATGTGGTTTGCAGAACTATGTGTGGAGATAACAGATCCAAAGGAGGGTGGAACCTGAGCAGAAGATTGAGCAGAAGAAATGTGGCATATGAATAATGGATTGACATGAAGAGGAGTTTATTTCGATGGATTTTCCATAGAGTTTTGGACAGAGATATGAAGCAACCTATAAAAAATTATTCAATGGAATGTTAGTTTATGATTTGTGACCCAAGTTCAATCATCTACAAAATTTTAGAAGGAAGATAAGAGGTGTAGTTCAGATCTATTCATAGAAAGGACAACAAAGAAATTGGTACGCAAGAACAATGATTTTGGGAGGACTCAGATCATTATTAGATGAAAATTTTGAAGAGCCCTAGATGAGGGCAATGTTGTGGGCCCTAGATCAGTAAAAGGATTGATTGTGGTTGGAAAAATTGATGGTAGTCCAAGTACAATTGGAGGGTTGTTAGGTTACTATCAAAGAAGAGTCCTAAGTTATGTACTTGTGAAGGAAAATAAGATTGGTAGAAGGGTAGGTGTATTGCGTATAACGATGTGCAAACTTTGAAGGACTAAAGTAGCAGTCAAGTGGGCCAACCAACTAGACCTAGTTCACTGTATTGTGGAGGATTGATTCTGTGAGAGGAAAGGAAAACTCCATAACTGTATAGTTGTCATCATGGAGCAGTAGTATTGAAAAAGTGGGAAGACCAAAGAGCTATTCACAAATAGAGTTGTGAACAACTGATCAAAGACCCCAAGTGTTGTTGACCTTAAAGGAAAAATAAGGTAGCTAGACGACAAAGTTTGTTGAGTTGAGTTTGGTTACTTTTGGAGGATTAATCCGTCTTGCGGACAAGACCGATCTCCCTAGTACTAAAAGTATCTAGCAACAAACAACCAAACAGACTAATCTTTCTCTCAGCATATATGATCTACGAAAATCTCTATAGAGGTGTTAAGGACTTACCATTTGTCTAGTGCTTGTTTGAAGTCATTGTTGTCCCTCGCGTGCTTGAAGGAATTTTCCTCATAAACCTGCAGTCACAAACAAGAAAAATATTACATAGCACCTGTATAGAAATCATCATGAACCATGCTTATCATAGTGATCAAGGAATCTATGAAATAAACCATTGATTGAAAGCTTATTGAGAAAAATTAGTATATTTGTATTAATTTCAAAAGAAGAAAATCCTTACAACCTGAGCCTTAATGTTGCACAGGACTTTTCGGGGTCCAAAGCAGGAATCTCCTTTACTTTGATAAGCTCTGCACTCCTCCAACCAAGACTAATAGAGGTATGTAATCTCTCCTCACAAAATTCTTAATCGACTGAGTCTGAATCTCAACAGCACTTAACTTCAAATATTCTAAAGCTTCAACTCCCTTTGAGGCTACCCAATGCCTCTTTTTATAGTGGAAAAGAAGAGGTTTTCTATTCCAAGTATGAAGGGATAAAATCCTCCTTCAAAGGGATAAGCTCCTCACATCAAGGGGTTAGCTCCATAAGGTAAGGGATACATGCACCTCATAAGAGCGGTTCTGCCACCACAAAATCCATTCTAGAAGTTTCCAGAAGTTACTTTAATTGAGATTTTTGGAATTTAATTGCGCCTTTTTAATCTTACAGGGGTTCGCATCTATAACAAAGATAAAGTGCGTACAGGTACACAGGATAGCTGAACATTGGGTGCGGGACCGCAGGCAAGATAGTCAGAAAGTGCGATACCAATGTTTAGGAGACTTTTAGGAACTTTTTCTGATTTTCAAGGCTTGACATGAGGAACTAATATGTTTAGACTTGTAAAGGGAGAAGTATGAGTTATAATGAGCTCATACACATAGCAAAATGTCGGGATGACAATTTTTAGTGTAACAGTAACCTAAAGGATTTGAGATCATTGATAGAGGAAGATTAAGGAGTTGCAGAATGTGAGGTAAGAGGACCTTCCATATGTGTTCAGGACACGTGGATTGAAAGGGTTACTTGTCGCCACCATCAGCATGTAGGTCAAGTGTTGTCTTGTTCATAGATTGGTTTTCAAAGGACTAACACCAAACCCTAGTTGTATTCCTTGTATCAATGTGATTGTAAAGGGTCATGATCCCTGGTACAGAAGCTCTAGCCTCTTGTATTATAGTTTGTAGTATAATGAAGAAGGGTTTGAAAAAGTTAAAAATTTTCATGTGCACTAGTTGATTCCGTGATACATTGTGGCACTTGAGTGTGTTTGCATCAAAGATTCTAAGACCAAACCAAAATTCTCACATCTCGTGGAAATTCAACATATGCCTTGTTCACTTAAGAACTACCTATAACTCATCATATGCTACTCATGTCCAATCTCAACTCATCCCACTTAACAAGTTACCAATACAAGGCTCACATCCAACCGTGGTAGTAAAACAACTTAGCAACGCAATTTAGATCTTGACATGCCATATCACGTGACACGTCTTAAAATGTCTTGTCACTATGTGGCACATGTTAGTATCCCCTGCATTCCTTGGCATGCTTTGGCACTCCCTAACACACACTACTCGATCATGCCTTAGCACTGGCTAACATATAACCTTGTCACTCCTTCCTTAACAGACCTGCAACTCACCAGTATTCCCTATCACACACTCTTATTCGTTCATTTCCATGCATTTTGAACTAGTTCTCCCTTGTGTTTCCATGGCACTCACTAACACTCCATGCCATGCATTGACACACCCTAGCACTTGGCACATCTTGGCATGTTGCCCTGGAACTCTAGCATTCCTTCGAATTGTTGAGAATTTGTAGGGTTGTAGGTTAATACAAAATTCTCTGCTTGATAATTATTTGTGAACTTACTTGGATTACTTATGATTTTTTTTCATTATCTTATTTAGTCTTTCATCAAGTCAATTATGAAATAAAAATGACACAAACTTACTTTTATCCAGCAGTGACCCTTCCTCTCATCAATCCACATAATTTTTCTGTTCATGAGCCCATAATTGAATTCATATTTATCTTCAGAATTATATTTTCACTGTTATCTTTTATGTATATCCGCATTAGTTTGAATGTCATCCGCAAACCTTGCTCGCAATTCTTTCTGAGATGGTTTTGTATTCCTGTAGTGATATCCACACCTATTTCTCCTTTTATCCGCTTACAAAACAATCCGCAAATTGATTCAGGCTTATTCGCAATTCTTTCACATGTGATATACACATTTTCTTCATTCGAATAATCTGCACTGTATGTTGTATTATCCACACTTGTGATTACAGAGATCAACATTTTATATTCACAGATGTATCTGCATTATGTCTAGGGTGATCCAAATTTTTCTTTGATGTACCATTTCGAATAGATCCACAATTCCTCACTATACCCTTTTCAAAAGGATCCATAATTCTTGTAGAGATGACCACATTACCTTTTTGGAGATGACCGCCAATCTTACCTTCCTTTATCCGCAGATCAATGGTATATATATAGACAACCTTACTTCTTTAGGGCCGACCACTAATTATGTTGGTAGGTTGACTCCTCATTCGACTGGAGGCCGACTTCATAGTTTAACTTGCAGCATGTTGGAGGACTAAATGAGACCACTCATTCATGGTTTCAAGAACTAGGTCTTGGAGCATTTCGATGCTTCATATACATGTGAAACATATTACATTTGAATCTAGAAGATAAAAACCTAGATGGACATAAATAAGAAGTCCACTAACCTATAATAAAATCTTGCTCATGAAACCCATGAAGCAAGTACAAAATACATTTTATTATCTTTGTCTTCTACTTTACATAATTACATAGTCAACATGAAGACTGACCTAGTTGCACTTTTCAACAGGGACTCCCTAGCACACCTTGTCACTCCCTCCTTAGCACACCTATAACTCACTGACACTCCCTGACACTAATTCTTATTCATTCATTTCCATGCATTTGAAACTAGTGCTCCCTTGTGTTTCCCTAGTACTCCCAAACACTCCTTGGCATGCATTGACACACCCTGACACCTCACACATCTTTGCATGTTTCCCTGGACTATAGCATGCCTAAGAAATGCCAAAAATACATTTTCACTCCCCCCTTAACACACCTAGAACTCACTGACACTTCCTGTCACAAACTGTTATTCATTCATTTCCATGCATTAATTTGTCCTAGTTCTCCCTTTTGTCTCCCTAATAGTTCCTAGCATGCGTTGGCACACCTTGGAACCTAGCTATTGGATTTATGTCTTACACTAACATGCCAACTCAATTATGTTCCTTACCCCTTCGAATAGACTCCAATAGTAACCAAATGATCATGGCTTATGAGTCTTCAATGCCTAAAAAAATGCTCGACACCATACTCAAGAATTTATTGTTATTCACTAAAGAAGGAGGCTATTTGTGTTTGTGTCCCTTCCTTTAACAAATATTCCCATTGACCATGTGACACGACCTATTATCACCACATTAAGTATAGTTTGAGTAGGTGGCGAAAGGGCCAAGGGGCTCCTTACTCATGTTGCAAGGGGAAACACCCTATAATTCTAGTAGTTGCTATAAATAACCCCCTTTTATCTAAATCCTTTGCACTTGAATTAGAATCTACAAGGGTAGGTTCATAGAAATTAGTGTGCCATCATACCATGAGAAATTTTATGAAGGCTCTTTAACATAAAATAAGATTTCATTGCATTTCTTTCACAAAAAGCAAAACACTTCAACATGAACAACTATCAAATAAAAATTAAACTTTGTGGCTTATGGAAGATGATTTCCTAACAAGATTGAATTCCATATAATACCAACAAGGGTCACCAACAACACAAATATGTTGCCCAGGGCCATGTAGATTTGACTAAGGGACAAAAATAGAACACACGTTTTAGGGTTTTTAACTCATCTACAATGGGAGAACCATGAGTTCTAAACTATCAAGTATGTTAATATTCTATTTACAAGTATACTTCCCATAATTAGTGATTATACAAAAAAGTGTCTCTATGGCCTTACCATCGACTTTCATAGGGTTCACCACAAGGAGATGTAGGTTTTTTTTTGACAAAATATTTTGTTCAAATAACCATCACGATAAGGTTAAAATAAAGCCACGTGAAATATATATTAGGCTCATGTTTCATGAAAATTATAGAACAACCCCATTTTCAATATCACCACCAGTATTTAGATGATTGAGTTATTAACATAAAAATGAGATCATTTGAATCAATTTATAAACTTGTTACAAGATAATATTATTAGGGTTAGCTAACATGTATGTAAGCTCGAACCACTACCATGGAAACTAAACCCTTAGATGATAATTTAGGTGCACAAGAACATTTATTTGAAATTAAAAATTTCAATGATATTAGTGGAAATAAAATGATATAAGTTTATCCAAAATTAAGTGAAAGTTAGGATGGAAATTGATTTCTCCAAAATTCTAGTGAAAAGTGATAATATGAACAAAATTCCAGTAAACTTTTCACAAGAGTCTCCAAATTAAATTAAATAAAAACAAAACCTAAAACCTACTAAATAAATGGAAAGTATCTCATAACTTATAAAATGCATTTTCTTCCCTAATTTAAAAAAAAAACTTAATTAAATTCAGTTTTACATTATTAGAATGATGTATTTTTTCTATATATTTTATGGATTCATTATCAGGCCAACATTGTTTCAGGATAACCCAACCTAAAACGCTTAGTAACTAATACATCAGGATCACACCAAAAACCCAAGTGACCGAGGGAAAAGACAAATTGCTAAGAGAAAAGCTTAAATCTTCATCTCAATTCGGTCATTCTAAATTCCATGCTAAGAAAACCTCGTCCCTGGAAAAATGTCGACATACATTCCTCTACTCGCAAGAGACTGGTGTGGCAACTACTCGTAGGGGTTCTGTCGCTATAATGCATCCAACAACACTGGCTACTCGTCCAAGGTTGAGCCATCAGCTTTGGCACGGGCTTCCCTATTTATATGTCAGGTAGTCGATTCGGGTAACCTGAAAAATAAAGGGTGGGGAAAGATAGATTTGTGAGGGTTTCTTATGGGTAAACTCAATAATCTTCCTATGATTGCTAATATGTTGTACCATCCCAGATTAGACCTCTCTCCGCCACCGCACCTTGAAGCTAGCTCTTCACTGGGAAACTTATGGTAAAGTCCCACAATTCTTCTTTATTTAGGGGGTCGGGGCAATAAATGGTAAAGCAAAACTTCTTTGATTGGTTGTCATGAATTTTCATCACCAGAGCTCGGCATCATCAAGCGAAGACTTATCATTGTTATCTTCAATGGATCACTTGCTTCTCATTTCAAATCTTCCTTACAGTATTCTTAGAGTACCCCACATGCACCTGAAGGTGCCCTCCTTTTCGCTGCACTCAGGCATGACTGTCTTCTCCCTTGTCTTGGCCACCTATTTCTTGGTTGTCTGCGGCTTCTTGTAAAATGTCATCGTCAAGCCATCAAGTTTTGGCAGCGCACAGGATCCTGTCACAGGAACATAAAACCAGTGGTCTTCCTCTCCAGAAGAGTGAACGGGAAATATATTATCAAAGGGATGTCATCGGGGTTTATGTTCTTGCTTGGTGGGGTGGGAATAATTTTGCTGGACTTGCCCCTGGACAAACTCAAAGCGAGGATCAAGGTCTCTTTTGTGGTGGCCAGGCTTGGATCAAGGTCTCTTTTGTGGTGGCCGGGGTTTGTTCTTTGGCGATCGCTTATATCACGAGGAAGCTATTCATTCGCATCAAAATTCCATCTTATTTCAGTTAATTGGGGTTATAAATAGTGAATCTAGACATTTTAGGTCCATTTCTAGTTTAGTACAACAAAAAAAACCATTTGCCAATGGCCAATGGCATGAGTAGTACTACCTCCAAAGTAATCTGTCTGCGATAAAAACCACTCTGAGACCAAACATCAAAACTGTTCTGTCTACACAACTTAGAAGGAGAACTGATATATATACCGATCTGTTCATAATAAGTCCAATCTGGCAGTAAATAAAAATCAACAGCTAACCTTCGTGACCTAAATATTTACAGAGAAAGTCAAATATCTGAAAAACTATTCAAAAAAGGATAGAGAAATATAATCTGTAATTTGATACAGAGGAGAAAAATAGAGCATCAGATATCTATAAAATATTGGACTGTCTCATTCATATGTTCCGTGACCTACAGGAACCTTTATCATTCTAAAAATTCTTCTAGATTTATGGCTAAATTATGGGAAAAACTGACAGGAAAACATAAATGCGAAAGGGAATGTCAGCATTGTGCAGATCCAGGTATTTCTTGGCCTAAAGGAATAGCAGTTATGATAAAGAAAATACTAGGCAGACTTCCTGGCAAACAGTCTAAATATGACCACCAGAATAACAGTAGTGATGTAGGAGTGGGGACTTCTTCGAATGTCATCCTTTACAATTGTGGGAATAAATTTCCGCTTGCTCTTGTTTTGAGTAATGGAAGCTCGAAATCTTTCGGTAACAACTATGAACCTTTGCCCTTTTTCAGGGATGTGCCCAGCTCTGACAGATAAAATTTTCTCATAAAAAAATTGAGCCTGTTTTCTGTTTTTTGTTTTTTATTTCACAGACCCCTACAAAAATGCGAGAGAGAAGGAAATTAAACACCAAAACGTGCTGGACCTTGTGGATTTCATCATTTCATGTGGTTGCAGCCTCAATAAAACAACAACGGAGGATATTTCTAAGATGGTTTCTGCTAATTTGTTTAGGAATATGACATCAAGACCTACACCAACACCACCTTCTATTGAAGGCCTGTTCAAGAAGAGGAGGTGACAGCCTTGGAGCCTGCTTGGTCACATCTGCAGTTGGTCTATGATTTCCTCCTCAGGTTCGTAGCATCTCCTTAGACTGATGCAAAAGTGGCCAAGAGATATATTGATCATTCATTTGTTCTGAGGTTAATGGATCTCTTTGATTTTGAGGACTCAAGAGAGAGAATGTCTGAAAAAAAATTGCACGGTATCTATGGAAAATTCATGGTGCACAGGCCCTTAATTCGTAAGATAATCAACAACATTTTTTATATATTTATATTTATACTGAGAAATTTAATATCACGAACTTCAGCTAGATTAAGTCCAGTATTTTCAATCAATGCCTACAGGAACGTAGAGAAAATTTAGAGACAGATATGTGCACTCATTTAGGAGGGGAATTTATTCTAATGTCCTTTACAATTATGGGAATAAATTTCCCCTTGCTTCTGTTTTGAGTAATGGAAACTTGAAATCGTTCAATAAAAACTATGAAACTATGCCCTTTTTCAGGGATGTGCCCAAATCTGACACAAAAAATTTGCTCATACTAGTGCAGAAGCAGAGTAGATGAGCAAAGTGCAGTGCTACAATCCCCCCAATTTTCCCTTAAGCCATTTCAGTCCAATCTAGCCGTGCGCGAGCAGAGTAGATGAGAAAAGTGCTACAATCCTCCCAATTGTTTCCTAACATGGCTATATTAATCATTGTCAGTCTCTCCCACCCTAATTGTCGGAACAAAATAATGCCACAGCAAACGAATAAATTTGAAAACCACTATATACATTTATGATCTAGATTTGTATAACTAAGTACACTAAAAACATTCGTTCCTTTATATGGTTTCTGTCTTTTTGGAACTAAATACAAAGTTGGCATTGTACATCACAGAGCCCCATTTCCTTCGTGATAAAGATGACGAAGGTAAATTTCAAAGGGTTGGAGAATTCTCTTGGAATTTTTCTATAAGTTTTTTAAATTTTCGTTTTCATTATCTTTTTGTTGCGTGTAATGTAACTTATCTGGCAACAAAACACCAATAATTGTGAAATTCAACACGAATTACGGTATAAGGATTTCGAATTATTATGGACTTCAAAATCTTTAAATGGAACTAGATAAGTAGAATGCAATGGGGATGAGAGGGATTTTTACTCCACAATATCTAGGTGAAAGAAAAATAACTATTTTTCATTTACACACATCAATAATGATTGTCATTGTCTGTGGAAAATTTCTCTACCAACTTTGATCATTATTTGAGAAAGAAATCTTTAAGGGTTTATTTCTTCAGTAAGATTGTTGCTAGACAAGTCAAATATGGTATTTGTAGCTAGCACATATGTTAAATCAATCCAACACTTGAAAAATGTGTGAGATTTGTAATCCATTGAGAAATAACACCAAAGAACCTATTATAACTCAGCCTTAAAACTCTTAAGTCATTAAAAAATGCAATGTATTGAGGAAGGTCCCTTGTTAATCCATTTTTGCTTAATTCCAGTAGCTGAAGTTGGGCACAAATGGCCAAATATTCAGGCATGATCCCAAAAAAATTATTAGAATAAGCAGAAATGACTTTTATAGACACCAGAAAGTCTATGTCTAGAGTTCCACTAAGGTTGTTTTCAGATACCTTAAGGATCTGCAATTTTGTACACCTTTTTAAAATTGATGGTAGTATACCTGAAATCAAGTTATCCATAAGAGTCAACCATCAAAGACTTGCAGTTCCCTATAGAATCAGGGGTAGTTTCATTCAACTTGTTTTTGAACAAATCTAACTGTTGCAGCTCCACACATTGTCCAATACCTTCAGGGATTGTACCTGTGAGATTGTTAGTATCCAAGTAGATATTTTGAAGCTTTTTCAAATTACCAATGCCTTTACGTATGCTACCACCTAACATGTTGGAATCTAGATGTAAGAAGTTCAATTTACTCAGCTCTATAATTACTTTTGGTATGCCACTGATGAGCATATTTGAACCTAGATGTAGGAAGGACAATTGAGTAAATTATGTAATGGATTCTTTTGGTATGCGTCCAGTGAAATTGTTTCGACCCAAATTTAACTGGATCAACTGGGTTAAATTAGCAATTCCTTGGGGTATGCCACCTGTTAAATAATTGGCAATGTAAATGTTTTCCAGAATATTTAAATTACCAATACCCTGAGGTATGATGCCGTTTAATTTTTAACCTATTTGTACCAAGATTTAAATAGGTTAATTGATTCAATCTGGTAATGGATTCAGGAATGACACCTAAGAACTTTTTTATTCCCAGAACTAGGGAGCTCAGCTGACTAAAATTTGCAATGGCTTCAGGTATAGCACCGCTCATATTATTGACAAGTAGACTTAAGGTCGACAGGGGAAGCTGAAATATAGTATATACATTTCGGGATGGAGCCCTGAACATTGTTGGCTCCTATGTCCAACTATTCAAGATTGCTGCAATTTCCTATTTCTGTTGGGATCACACCTGAAATATTACTGGGACCATAAATATACAGTTTACCAATGCTTCTCAAGCTTCCCAACTCAGGTGGTACACTTCCCGACCATCTTTTGTCCCCCAAAAATAAAATCTGCAGTGAAGAGAGGTTTCCCAGAAATGGAGTAATGAAATTCTTGAATTTGTTTGTTTGTAGATACAAGCATTCTAATTCCTGCAGAAACCCAAATTTAGAGGGAATTCTTCCACTCAAACCGTTGTGAGAAAAAGGAAATATATCACAGCTGAGTACAATTTACAAGAGTTGGAGGGATCTGACCACTTAGTGAGTTTCCTTCAAAGTACAGATAAGATAGATTTCTGAGCATACGCAAAATTGAAGGGATTGGTCCAGTAAGACTTTTGTATCCAATGGAAAAATCTTGGAGAAACATGCAGTTGCTGAGGGAAAAGGCATTGTGGCTGGATAGAGAGTTGTTTTCAACGTGAAGATAGGCTATATTTCTGAGCAGACCCGAAACAGAAGGGATCGGACAAGTGATACTGTTGTTTCCAATGATCAAGTCTTGCAGAGAGGTGTAGTTGCTCAGAAAAATTGGAATACTCAGTAATATTATTGTCTTCCAAGCGGAGATGTTCCAAATTGACTAGACAACCGAATTCTATTGGTATAGTCCTTGTCAAGTTTACGGAAAGTCGGAGCCAGTGAAGACGCGTACAATTAGACAATGATATTGCCATAGGACCTGAGAGCATATTATACCTAAGGTTTAGTATTCCAAGAGCTTTTAGCTGACCCAGCTCCGGCGGAATTGTTCCTGACAGATAATTACCAGAAAGATTCAAAGTATGTAATAATGAAAGGCTACCAAGATATGGTGAAAGACTACCTTGTAATCCCAAACCAGCAAGTGTTATGGCCACCACTCTATTCATGCCCTTTCTGCACCGGATCCCATTCCAGGAGCAGACATTGTGTGAGTTGTGTGGTGTCCAGTTGAGGAGGGATCCAAATGGACCAGATATGACTACATTTCTCAAGGACCAAAGCGCTTGCACATCCTTTCTATCATGAAATGCGTCAAAGCGCCTGCATGTCCTTTATGTCATGAAGTGAATCCATGAGTGACGTCGATGCAGTTTCCTCGTTGAAAACAAGAGAGAATGTTTGAAAATCACCTGCACAGGCCTTTCATTCGTAATGTAATCAACAACATTTTTTACAGATTTATATTTGAGACTGAGAAATTTAATATAACCAACATCAACTGGATTAAGTCCAGTCTTGTCAATCAATGCCTGCAGGAACCTAGAGAACATTTAGAGACGGATCTGTGCACTCATTTAGGCGGGGGGATTTCTTCGAATGTCGTCCTTTACAATTCTGGGAATAAATTACCCCTTGCTTCTATTTTGAGTAATGGAAGCTTGAAATCTTTCAATAACAACTACGAAACTCTACCCTTTTTCAGGGATGTTCCCAACTCTAACAAAGAAAATTTCCTCATCAAAAAATTGAGCCTACGTTCTATTGTTTTTTTTTTTTCACCGACCCCTACAAAAATGTGAGAGAGGAGAAAATTAAACACCAAAACCTGCTGGAACTTGTGGATTTCATCATTTCAGGTAGTTACAGGCCTAATGAAACAAAAATGGAGGAGATTTCTAAGATGGTTTTTTCCAATTTGTTCAGGACTCTGACATCAAGACCTACACCAGCACCACCTTCTATTAAATGCCTTGATCCAGAAGAGGAGGTGACAACCTTGGAGCCTGCCTGGTCATATCTGCAGTTTGTCTATGATTTTCTCCTCAGGTTCATAGAATCTCCTGAGACTGATGCAAAAGTGGCCAAGAGATATATTGATCATTCATTTGTTCTGAGGTTAATGGATCTTTTTGATTTTGAGGACCCAAGAGAGAGAGAATATCTGAAAATAAATTTTCACTGTATTTATGGAAAATTCATGGTGCACAGGCTCTTCATTCGCAAGGAAATCAACAACATTTTTTACAGATTTATATTCGAGACTGAGAAATTTAATATCACCAAATTCAACTGGATTAAGTTCGGTCTTGTCAATCAATTCCTGCAGGAACCTAGAGAACATTTGGACACTGATCTGTGCACTCATGGTTCATGGACCATAATGGTTAAGGGTAAATTTTCCAAACAACATAAAAAAATCCTCAATCAATTTATCGGTGTAACTACTAATACAGAATTTCAAAACAGGAGCAAGAAATTCATTGGAAAGAGTATCCTTAAATCCTCCATGTTTAGCCTTGCAAGTAGGGGTACGATAAGCTATGCAAAAGTGACAATCGTATAGAGAAAAACCAGGTGCTGATAAGCTAATCAACAAGAATTAAGAACTCTGATCTCAGTCAGCCACATAAAATGCAAAGAGTTGGAAGATATTTCCTGGAAAACCATCAATTAAGCTGGAAAAAAATGGGAACTTACGCAACAATGACAACATCATCACCAAAATCAGCAACTCTTTCATAGAAAGCACTATCTCCAGTAGCACATATTGAACCCTGGTCAAGAGAAAACAATGATCGACGTTAAACATGTTCTCTTGATAGAAGAGCCATGTGTTAAATCTACTCAACACAGTCTCGACTCTCTTCTAATGTAAATCAGATAAAATACTTTTTTAATATTTATATTTATGGTAAAACCAAATTAACAACTACCCAAAACAAGGTTACAACAAAACCAGTTAAGGGGTTTCAATTGTTAGGAATAACCTTGACTCGGGAATGATACTCTATAGCTAGTGGTTTCGGGCCCATGGTATTATGCCAGTTGTATTTGGATGGAAAGAATCCTATAAATAGCCTTATTAGTCTCCATTGTAATGTGCCAAGGTTTTGCTAGCTTGGCCAGGGTTTCATGCAATTTGTTTTGCCGAGTTTTTCCCTAGAGTTGGGGATTTCCTAGGGTATTTCTTATGGTTGTTAGTGTGTGTGATTGTTTCTATATTGTGTTGATGATTATGTTTATTTACCTTTCCTTTTATACATGACATCAATTAAGTTGAATCTGACATAAGCATCCATTAACCCCCATATAATAGAACCTCAAGGATTCCCAATCCATCAACACATTCAAACATATAGCATTGAATTTCTTATTTGAAAACAGTATCAAATACCACAACCATTGCACAGAAAGCTATAAAAAATAGTTGTTCACCCTAAAACTCCACAAAACACAACACTCACAGCTCCTACCCCAACTCCCACCCGGAATAAATTCAGAAAAGAAAACAAAAATTGGAAAGGCCAATATGTAAGCATAGTGTAGAGAGTTTAATATATATTTTATTTCAAAGAATTCTCAGTAAGCATCCATTTGTATGGATTAATTTAACTGTCATTCTGGTATTACAATTCCCTCTGGGCTTTGATACAACATACATTTGTGCTGGTTGGGGCTGCCCAGACTTCAGGGTACGCATAGAGTCGAGTTTTTCCCTTTCACTTCCCTCTTGAGTAATTTTGTGGAATTATTTTGGGTAGTGCCAAACATGGTCCATTAGACTAGACTCATAGATAATCCTAAAACTTCACTGTAACACTTAATAATTCACAGAAAAACATAGCCTCAAATTGCACCCAATAACCAAAATAAAAATAAAAGGAGATGAAGGATCCAGTTCCATTTTGAAAAAACAAAACATCTTGTATGAAGTTAGGTTCTACTGTAATTTCTAAAACCTATGTGGCATTACCCATCAAATTTCAAAGAAAAATAATCCTGTAATTAAATTTAAAAATGAAGAGACCTCTTCATATTTTGGTTGCGAATATGATGGCTTGCAACCGTGGCTCTCATCCATCATCATTGAAAAGTATGGACCTGATGTTTGCTACATCCCCGAGACTCTCTTAGATAGTTGAACTGCCAATACCTTTGTTAAGATTGAAATGGTTTCGTCTATTATTAATATTCAGGTTGTCATCTGTTATGCTGTCCTTGAGGTCTGTGAATTTTTCATCATTATCCTTTATATGCTTTAGTATAATTTTCCATTTAAACATAATGTTCTTAGAAACCTCAGCTTCATGATGCCAATCCTCTTAGTTCAACTCCATTCATTTTCAATCCCCTACATTCTCTGGTTGTTCTCTCCACCTTTTATAACCTTAGGCCACCTCACATGATACAGTCTCTTCCTGGCGGATGTATCATGGGAGTGATGCCACGATGGCTTGGTGAGCTAACAAGTTTGAAGGAACTGTACAATTAACATGACTAGAGGTGCCAATATTCCCATACATCCAAACTTGTTTCACATTCTCTTATTTTCTTTCAACATGGAGTGGTCTAAATTCTCACTTAAATTTTCGTTAGTCCCAAATGATCTCCTTAGTTACTTATCTGGTTCCTCATTTTATTGTACCATATTGTTACATAGGAAAACCTTATTAGAGGAATATTTGCAACAAGTAACCTAATTTCCTTTGAGAGATCTTGAATACTCGAATATCTGATACCCCATTTTTCTGAAACCCCCTATCTTGGAGGGTAGAGTCTCTTTCAATATTGAGTGTATCATTGCCTTATTCAGTTATTAAGTTAGTCCATGCATTGGAGCCTCGGATTCAACTTTTGTTTTATATGCCAATGGAGAAATAAAAAAATGATACTATCATTGTGATGCATTATTACCCCATCATTCCTAGATCTTCCTGCTTGGACTCTAGTTGCCCCATCAAGATTTAGTATGAACCAAATGTCAGGAGGTACCTCTCTAGGAAAGGGGTTTAGTTTGGTGGAAAATTGTATCAAGTTGTGGGTGCATGTCTATATGTGCTCTCATTTTGACTATTTTGAATTTTCTTTCCTTTTCTGACAGACTTTGTTGTTTTTCTGTGTACTTTGTTTTTACTTTATTTCTACTATATATGATTTCACTAAATTGGGAAGATCTGTGACACTAGAGAATATGATTGAATGGTAAGTTAATCTGCTTCACATTCTATGTATTATTAATTATCTTTTGGTATGCAGTTTTAGCATTTGAAGAGAATTTTTTGCTTGTCCCTTTGAAGAGGCAAAGTTTTGATCTGCATATGCTAAGTCCTTAAAATTATGGAATTGATAATGTGCATACTTGAAGAGGAAAATAAAGTGTATAAAGTGAATAAAAATTGTAGCCATTATGTGTGTACTTATATCATTGTTTCATAGTTCCATGAATTATGAAAAATATACAAATAGCTGGTTTCTCTTCAGACAAGCATTCTAATGAATTTTCCTTCTTGAGTAGCCCATCATAAACACCTCTGTAAAATAATACTACATTGCGTGACATGTTTCATTTGAAGTTTAAGTATTAGTTACATTATGAGTAGACATTGTTGGGCCCCTGGTCAAGTTTTCCAGTCACTGTCTTTGACAGTATCTTCTCAAAATATATAAAATTGTTTAGAGACTACATCAGAATCTAGAGCATATTAGATTGGTTTCATGTAGAATATTCATAATTTTGCTTCTATTTATATCAAACAGATTGCTCTGTTCTTCATTAATTTCAAATATTCGGCAGATAATTGAAGCATAGTAAATTTTTTGAACACTGAACGATTTTTGGAGCAAATTTCATTTGGATATATTTTTGTGCATCAACAATTACATGCAAATTTACTGATAAAATTGTGATTATTCAAGCACTGAAGTTTCAAGATATGTAGAGCCCTTGTAATTCTAGCACTCGTTTCAAGGAATAATTGTTGCATGTGTTTGATAACTATTCAACTATATTAACTTGGACTGGATTGTGTCTTGCATGAGTTACACTGCTTTTTACTTATTGCTTTTTTCCGTTAAATAGATGAACATCATTTTATATAGGTTTGGTGATTATAGGCTCCGCTATTGTTTTTTGTTGAGAAAATATATTTTATTTTAATTTTGGCACGGTTGATGATTGTTTAGAATCACGACTTCTAGAAGTTGAGACCATGTTGTGGATCTGTCTCATCTTCTAGTGGAAATTAGACAAGGAGTGTTTTGATTGGACTGAAGGAGATTAACATGAAGTAAGGATTTACTAGTATAGATGGTCTGAAAACAAATCAATTCTATTTCTATATTCTCAGGATTTCTTCCAACAATGATTCTAACAATTGGGAACGACTCAGAATCCATATCTAAAATGCTAAAGTTTGCAATCTTACCCGTTGCAAAAGTGTTGGTGATGTGTTTCCTTGGTTTTTTCATGGCTACAAAGTACGTCAACATTTTAACTCCTAGCAATTGCAAGCTTCTCAATGGGTAATCTTCCCCTTTATCTTTTGCTACTCATTGCATGTTGTAGTGTGTTCATTTTTAGGGGGGAAAAAAAAAATTGTATCACAATTACACATAATTACATTGGTGCCTAAGAGAGGGTTCTACCAAGACCTTTATTCTGTATTATCACTGGTTTACCTATCAAAGAGCACTGCCTAAAAATCTCTAACCGTTTGAACATGAACCATTGGTTCCTTGAGGGTGTAGATGGATTCGCAAAGTCTAATTAGACACCTCAGCTATGTAACGAGGTTAAAACCCAAGGGGGTAGGGTGGGTGCATCCCCATAAGGTGGCTCTGGCATGATGGAAAGGGCCATGACAATTTTTTTTTTCTTTTAGCTTTTACCAGCCATGCCAAGATTTGATCCTTAGGTGCCTTTGCTTCAAGCATTCCTAGATGAAATGTACAAATTCCTTACAAATGGCCCTTTCTTCATCTACCATCAACCTGAGCAATGCGTTAACACCAAATTTATATTCAAAGCTTCATCTTGTTTAATTGCTTGGGGTATCGTTTGATGCAGGGCCACCCCTGCAATACCCAGAATATTTAATCTCTGTGCATAATAGAATGCATTTCAGTATTTGCCCAAATCAAAAACCTCAATAGCTGGCAATTTCACAACTGTACCATTTGCATGTGGAAGCTATCTTCAGCATATGTTCAAAATCATTCACCATTGATTCCATGCCTTAATTAAATGTCATCATATATGGAATTATATCAATTTCAATATCTACTCCTCTTCAGGAAAATTCATAAACTTTCAATCAAACCTGATCCATACACACCTAGATTTCATTCATTCTTGAGCATTATCTATATGGTTTCCATTTCACATTAAATTGCACAAAGTTTTATCTCAACCAAACTTCAATACAATAGCCCTTTTGGCAGAACCATATTATAAACCCTTTTAATTCTGGTTTTAAGCCCAAATACTTCTCATTAGTCATTTCCACAATCATTTATATATGGGCTTCAGTATCGGATTTCATATATTCAGAAGTCAACAAAAAAATGCGCCCTTGCCTTATTATAACCCATATTCAAGGTATGTTCACCAATTGTTAGAGGTCTATGTTCAAAATCATTTTCAAAACAAATTTCTCCAAAATACACAAATCACAAAGATACAAATCATTACAGATCTCTATTCGGCCAAAATCTCAGACGATGCCTTATGTTGGAAGAAACCTCGGAAATTGAACATAGCAATACGGTGACCTTGGCTCCCAAAAATATAGATGTCACTTAAAACCTTTTGAGCTAATGAAGCTTATATAACACCATAGATTTATGGAATAACTAAAAGGCTGAAATCAATAATGATGCTTGCACAAAAACTTTAACTACAATTATCGCTTTGCATAAATATATCCATGCATAAGAATTTTCTTTCATGATGACATGTATGCACCTCAATCATCTTTCATTTTATTCAGCAAACGCTCCACCAACCTTCAGATATTACTCTTTAACGCAAATCAAAGAATAACATCGAGAGAAAAACTTGCAAGAGAAATTTTAGAACAAGTCCATGCAGAAACCAAATACCTGGGTGTTTTCCGACTTATCATATCTCCGGAATTAGCCACGAGATCGAGCCTTGCTGACATAAAATAAAATCCCTCTGCCCATTCAGATGACCATGGTGTTTTCTTGTCTACATCTTAAACACACATTAAAATCGACTTCTACCATCGATCTCTCCTTTGGGAACTACGCATTTGATATATTGAATTGAAAAATCGAATTTCATCAATGTTGCAAACGCTGTCACCGTTTCATTTCAAACCTGCGCCCTTTCAATTCTATTAATTTGCAAACAGGGATTTTAAACATTCCACCGTGGCTTCAACGCACTAGACATATAGCAATTCCTGCTATCGATCACTCAGAATTTCACAATCCTGACAGAACAGAGTTTTACGTACCAAGCTGCAGACTTAAAATGTATTAAAATACTCCCTTACGCAGAGGTTTAATGCCTTTATACTCACTGATTATGCATAACATTTTTACATTTGCTGCGCTCTTCCATTTTCTATCAATCAAATTCAGATCAATATAAAACAACCATTCATTCGACATAGATAAGCTCAAGATTTATTTAACACAGTTAACAATTGTTATATTCATATCCATCCTTTCAGCTTGGGCACATAAATCGATACTCATTCACAAAGAAAAGCTCACAATCTCTTAATGCAAATATCGCTCTTCTTAACCATACTTGATTACAAAATTATCTCATACACACACAACAGATTTGTTGGGAAAAATACTGAGAGGGGGGGTGAATCAGTATTTAGGGCAAACTAAAACTTTTTACTTTTTCATGCTCTAAAACCCATAAGCTACTTTGCTGAAGCCAACTAGCGTATATACGCGGATATCCTTCATAAAACTCGCGTATACACAGATATCTAATTATGTCATTAGTTCTTCACTTAAATCATTCCATCATTCATTCATCAGATGTTTAATAAACAGTAAACATGAACAGTAAGAGCAGAGTAAACCATCACACAAAGCATCACACATGAACACCGGGATTTTTAGGTGGAAACCCAAGTCGGGAGAAAACCACCGCTGCCATTGCTCTTCCTTCAATCTTTTATTATAGAGAAAACATCTTACAACATATGTGCTGGTGCAGACTCCTACCAGCATGCAGACACCCACCTGCACTCGTTTACCAGCCTCTCCTGGAAGGGAGCTCCAACCCCCTGACTCATTTACCAGCGTCTCCTGGAAGGGAGCTCCAACCCACTGACTCCTTTACCAGCCTCTCCTGGAAGGGAGCTACGACCCCCTGACTGAAGGCTACAACCCTCAACACCAATATGGACCATGTTTCATCAATTTTCACACTGGATCCAAAGCTTCCACTAGGACACCACTTGCAGGCCACGTTTCATCATATTTTCGATGGACCCTTAAAATACTTTTAAACACGGTCAACCATGAAACGGATACACATATAACTCAGCGACGAGATATCGATGAAACCGACGGAAACAGATCAGACATTTCTTACCACAGACTTCAGCAAACCCTAGTTTGCATACGCGCTTTCCTTTCACTGATGTCGCGTATATACGTGCTTCCGTTCACATAAACCAGCGTGTACTTTTGTACATATTACAGAGCTCATTTCATTGCGCATACGTGCTTTCTCTTCAGCGAAGCCGCGTATATACGCGCTTCCTCTAGGGTGAACTAGCGTATAGATCTTCAACCATTATAGAGCAGCATACTTCTTCAGATCAGATATTCAGTTCAGATTTTCCCTTTTACTTTAGACAGATGTTCGCCTCATCTCAGATCTAAGCCTTCCATAAACAGATCTAGCAGATACAAATACATTCCAGATCTAGATATTTTGCTTCATCATTTATTCATAGGTGCATCATAGATTCAAATCTATTATCAAACCTTTACCCTTTCCAGATAGATATACTTCACAGAGAAGTATTCATTCAAGCTCAGACATCTTGCTCCCACATCCATGATTTGCACAATGAATTTCTTCTCCTTATATAGGTTTACCCTTTTTCAATACCATGAGCCAAAACCACATTACTTCCTATGGTATTCCTGGACGGGGTCATTTAGACGAATCATTACCCAATACAATGGGTCAATACCATGGTGGTTACCCCTGGTTTTGCACTTTATGAGCGCTTTTGCCCATATGCGACTTGGCACGTTCTTTCCCGCGTACATACGCGACTTCCCCTAGGAAAATCTGCGTATGCCTAGAGACATACTCTTTTCATCATAGATTTAGCACATGCTGAAGTCCTTTCTTCATTGCCTTTTATACTCACTGTAGATACATCAGATTTAGTTCATCAAGACATATTCTATCAAGCACAACTTCATCAAGTAAGTTGTCATCATCTTCATCAAGAGGGTTGCCATTCAAGGACAACACTCAGCATCATATTGCTAACAAACATCATTGCATATCAGATTTACATCATTTACCAAGTCCATCAGGTCAATAATAACTTCATCAGGTGTTTTGCCATCAAGGAAAATACATGTCAACACTTTCATGTCTTCATCTTTATTCAGTGGGTTGCCATCAAGGACAACACTCTGCATCAAATTTCCAACAATCTCCCCCTTTGGACTTGATGGCAACCACGATGGTGTTTGGTTACCACAACAAATATGTACATTAAGAATACAATGACACCATGTCACTCTCTCCATTTTTGACACCATTCTTTTTCTTCATTCAAACACCATGTCACTCTCCCCCTTTGACATCAAGGGCAAAGGGCGGATCAAAAACCAACATGCTCTCCCCCTTTTCTCCTCATGTGGAAGAAGCGTTCTACAGATCTGATATATACTGAAGTGACCAAGCTCCCCCTGAGTTCATGCTAAATCTTCAAACATATTTTTTAATAAAGTACATGAATCCATGAACTTCCTATCACCAAGGACTCATACTTACATCAATTATCCATCCAAGTGGATTTACATATGAGACTCAACTACCCAACCAAGTGGGTTTACAAAATTTGACTCAGCTACCCAACCAAGTGGGTTTACTAATTTGACAAGTCCTTACATGACTGAATAATTCAATTTTACATCATGGGTCTTAACAAGACCTTTTCATCAAATTACAAATATGACTTTAAGACCAACACCAGAAAGTCCTCAAGAAAGAGAACATAATTCAGAACCATCATAATGCCAACAATGCATTATACTCAGCAAAGCTAATGCTCCCCCTGAATCTGTGCATCCAAGCGTCCTTTCCATATGACTAAGGCTCCCCCTTAGTTAGTGCATCCTGAACACTTTCACCAACAAATCATCAAGGCATCTTTATCAAAACATTAGAAATAGAATTATGAGAACTGGAACACCACCAAAGATATCAAACAGTATTAGAGATACCAAACAGCACTGCAGTTGTGCTGAAGAGAGCTGAATCCAAACAGAAAATTGTTAGCAATCAGACATACGCGGTTTTATGTTTATGAACTTGCGTATATACGCGACTGTGTTTCAGGAAACCTGCGTATCCAATATCACCTTCTACATTTTAACCAGATCTGATCCTCTGTGAGAAAAATACAGTGTTCATCTTCTTTCTGAGATATTTGAATGCTTCCCTGGACTACAGATAGGTAGAACAGTGTAGTTGTGTCTTCAAGCGTCATCCAACGGTTGTAGCATAAGCACATTAGTAACCAAGCCTTCAGATTCTTTGCAGCATCAATACAATCTTTCCAAGAGAGATTATCATACCAGAACAACATCTTCAAATATGTGTCAAGCAATCATCCATGTGGTCCAATATTATCAAGATCTTTAACATGATGTAACATATGTAGGCAAAAGATCTCAACCATAGTAACAAACTCTACATGATCTATTCTTATTTCTGAATCACACGACATCCAACTCATCCATGTGTGAGTACTAAAGATACTTATCAGCAACCAGGGCTCAAAATCTCATCATAATAAACCATGTACCAAGTCATCATCATTTGAGCATGAGTATCACAAAAACCAAAGAATAAGCAGTCATATTGCCAACATTGCAATCATTAGTATTCAACCTGCTGCTCCCCTTGAACCAGTGCTCCATCTTAACTTGTGCAACCTGAATACATTCATCAGCAAGTCATTAGCAACAATCTCTGCATGAACTACCCTTATCTCCGAATTATAAGACTTTCATCTCAACAATGAATACTCTTCATCAAAAAACAAACAGGACTCATCCACAATCTTCAACATAAGAGACCATGTATCATATCATCATTATTTAGAACTGATATTGAGTCAATAATACAGTTATTAACAGTCAGACTGATGCTCCCCCTGAACCTCTGCTCCAGATCTTCAGCTATCATATAAATTCTCTTATCATCAATGCATACGCGACTGTGTTTGCTGGAACTCGCGTGTATACGCAACTTTTGTTAATAGAACCCGCGTATGGAAAGTGAAGCATAGAAATTTTTCACATTCCTTCATCTCCCCCTGAACTTGTACTTCCTGTACCTGTCTTCTTCATGTCAGATGCTCTGTCAGAAATACATATAACTAGAATAATCAAATCAGTCATGAGAGTCATCATACATTGCTCCCCCTGTGACGATACATTACTAAATCTCATAATGTATCCCACATCATTCCTACAGTCAATAAGAAAAGTCAGCTTCAGAAGCGAATGACTACAGTAGGGTCAAAATTCCCTACGTTTCTGATCGGTCCTCCATATTTTTCCAGATTTGTTTGATCTTTCTATTTGTGTGCTGGAAGTTATCCAATTTCTCATATCTGTTCAACCTGCATTCCTTTTCTACATGTCCATACTTGTTACAAGAATAACATCTCATATGTCCAGAAAAATAAGCATAAGAATCATTATGAGTATTTCTAATCTTCCTCCTTTTACAATCAGCCGCTTTATGTCCATACTTGTTACACGAAAAACAATATCCCCTGAAGAAACCAGAGTGCCTTTCTATATAGGAACTGTTTGTTTGAGGCCGAAATGATCTGCTCCTGCAATTTGCTGCAACATGCCCATAATTATGACATTTAAAGCATTCAACATTATTGACTAATTTCCTTTGAGATTTCATCATTGAAGGTTGACCTTTTTTATCTTTCAACGCTTCAGGTTTTGCATTGACATCCTCTGAGGTTTTTGCACTTCCTTGTGAGCTAGATTCTCCTTTAACAGTTTCATGGAAACCAAGACCAAGTTTGATAGCAAGAGACCTTTGATTACTCAGAATATTGTCCAAAATGTTAGTACTATCTTGAAACCTCAAAAGTTTAACCTTTTCTTCTAATTTACCTTTGAGAATGTTTACCTCCACCTCCAAGGCTTGACATTGCTTTGTCATGCTTTCTTCTTTCCTTCTTCCATCTTCTACTTGATCCTTCAGATTTAGAATCTCTTCTTTCAACCAATTTTCATTTTCTTCACATGTTTGTTGCAGCTCTTCATTCCTCTTATTTGATTTTTCCAGATCTTCTTTGAGAGAGATGATTTCTGCTTCAAGGCCTTCCTTTTCAAATTTTTGTAGAGGTTCCTCATTCTTCTTACTTGATGCTTCAAGATCTGCTTGCAGAGAGATGATTGCAGCTTCAAGTCCTTCATTCTTCTTGCTTGATTTTTCGAGATCTGTATTTAGATCGTTGATTTCTGCTTCTAGTTCTTTAATTCGATTGGATGCATAAGTATGAAACCTTCGATACTTGTCCACCTGTCCATTCAACATCTCTATTTGATCTTTCATTTGAGAGATCATCCCTTTGTAGATAGAATCTTTCTTATCAATTTCCTTTTGTTGTTCTTCAACTTTGATCTTGATAGCTTCTTCTAGATCCACAACTTTACTTTCACTTTCTAGATTACTATCAGATTCATCTTCTTCAATTTTTGCTATACAGGTTTTCTGAGACATCTCCTTGCTTCGAGTAACCTTCTTCTTTTTCTTCTTTGCCGTGAGAACTTGTAGAGCTTGGTCAGAATCTTCACTTTCACTATCATAATCTTTACATATACAGTTAAGTAAAATACAAGAACAACGATTAATACCTGTTTTATCTCCTTCAATTTCTGCTATACATGATTTTTGAGATGTCTGTTTGCCTTGAGCAGCCTTCTTCTTTTGCTTATTTTCCATGAGCACTTTCAGATCTTGGTCAGAATCTTTACTGGACACTTCAAGAAAGTCATTGTTCTCTAGAGCATCCACAAACGTATTGTTTTCTTCTCTTTGTTCAAATGCCATGAGAATTCTAAGATATTCTTCACGTTCTTCCTCACTATCAGATGACCCATAAATGTCTTTATTTGCATAATAACTCTTCCTCTTTTCAAATTTTTTCCCTTTGAATCTTCCAGTTCCTAGTTGGAGTTTTCTCACGAAATTCGCTTCTTCTTCTTCGGATATATAGCTGGGTTCTTTGACAACTTCCTTTTCTTTTCCTCTTGCAGATACCTTAAAAGCAGCTTCTCTGATTTGAGAAGGACCTCCTTGTCTCATTTCAAAAGCAGTCAGAATACCATGTAATTGAACAATAGTAAGAGTTTGCAGATCTTGCCTTTCTTCAATAGCTGACACTTTAGAATCAAATTTTGAAGTCAAAGATCTTAAGACTTTTTCCACCAGAGTAGTATCGGTTATGGTTTCACCCAAATTTCTCATCCGATTTACAATATCATCTAGATGAAGAAAGAAACTGGCAACACTCTCATCACTATGCATTTTCAAATTTTCATATTCAATTCTAAGAGTTTGGAGTTTTGCTCTTTTTACCTTTGTATCTCCTTCATAGCTCAGAATGATTTTTTCCCATATTTCTTTTGCTGAATGTAGCTGCATCACTTTAGCAAATTCTGATTCAGACATGCATCCTAATAAGACATTCACTACTTTGGCATTGATTTCATACTTCTTCCTTTCAGCTGCATCAGTAGGAATACTTGCCGGATATTGATAACCTTCTTCCACGATTGCCCATACATCTGCACCAAGACTTTGCAGATATGCTTTTGTTCGTACCTTCCAGAATATCAGATTTCTTCCATTGAATAGAGGTGGCTTTATAGAAATTACTCCTTCATGACATCCCATTGTGACGGATCTCCTTCAAGCGATCAAGCTTCTGCAGAAGGACCTCGCTCTGATACCAATTGTTGGGAAAAATACTGAGAGGGGGGGGGGGGGGGTGAATCAGTATTTAGGGCAAACTAAAACTTTTTAATTTTTCATGCTCTAAAACCCATAAGCTACTTTGCTGAAGCCAACTAGCGTATATACGCGGATATCCTTCATAAAACTCGCGTATACACAGAGATCTAATTATGCCATTACTTCTTCACTTATATCATTCCATCATTCATTCATTAGATGTTCTATAAACAGTAAACATGTGCAGTAAGAACAGAATAAACCATCACACAAGGCATCACACATGAACACCAAGATTTTTAGGTGGAAACCCAAGTCGGGAGAAAACCACCGCTACAGTTGCTCAGCCTTCAATATTTAATATAGAGAAAACATCTTACAACATATGTGCCGGTGCAGACTCTACCAGCACGCAGGCACGCACCTGCGCTCATTTACCAGCCTCTCCTGGAAGGGAGCTCCAACCCCCTGACTCGTTTACCAGCCTCTCTTGGAAGGGAGCTACGACCCCCTGTTCTCATTTACCAGCCTCTCCTGGAAGGGAGCTACAACCCCCTGACTGAAGGCTACAACCCTCAGCACCTCTATGGACCATGTTTCATCAATTTCACACTGGATCCAAAGCTTCCCTTAGGACACCACTTGCAGGCCACGTTTCATCATATTTTCAGACTGGACCCTTTCCATACTTTTAAACACAGTCAACCATGAAACAGATACATATAACTCACTGACAGATATCAGTAAACCAGCAGAACAGATCAGACATTTCTTACCACAGACTTCAGCAAACCCTAGTTTGCATACGCTCTTTCCTTTCACTAATGTCGCGTATATACGCGCTTCCGTTCACATAAACCAGCGTATACTTTTGTACATATTACAGAGCTCATTTCATTGCGCATACGCGCTTTCTCTTCAGCGAAGCCGCGTATATACGCGCTTCCTCTGCGGCGAACTAGCATATAGATCTTCAACCATTATAGAGCAGCATACTTCTTCAGATCAGATATTCAATTCAGATTTTCCCTTTTACTTCAGACAGATGTTCACCTCATCTTAGATCTAAGCCTTCCATAAACAGATCTAGCAGATACAAATACATTCCAGATCTAGATATTCTGCTTCATCATTTCTTCATAGGTGCATCATAGATTCAGATCTATTATCAAACCTTTACCCTTTTCATACAGATATACTTCACAGAGAAGTATTCATTCAAGCTCAGACATCTTGCTCCCACACTCATGATTTTCACAATGAATTTCTTCTCCTTATATAGGTTTACCCTTTTTCAATACCATGAGCCAAAACCACATTACTTCCGATGGTATTCCTGGACGGGGTCATTTAGACGAATCATTACCCAATACAATGGGTCAATACCATGGTGGTTACCCCTGGTTTTGCACTTTATGAGCGCTTTTTCCCATACGCGACTTGGCACGTTCTTTCCCGCGTACATACGCGACTTCCCCTAGGACAATCCGCGTATGCCTAGAGACATACTCTTTTCATCATAGATTTAGCACATGCTGAAGTCCTTTCTTCATTGCCTTTTGTACTCACTGTAGATACATCAGATTTAGTTCATGAAGACATATTCTATCAAGCACAACTTCATCAAGTAAGTTGTCATCATATTCATCAAGAGGGTTGCCATTCAAGGATAACACTCAGCATCATATTACTAACAAACATCATTGCATATCAGATTTACATCATTTACCAAGTCCATCAGGTCAAGAACAACTTCATCAGGTGTTTTTCCATCAAGGACAATACATGTCAACACTTTCATGTCTTCATCTTTATTCAGTGGGTTGCCATCAAGGACAACACTCTTCATCATAATGCCAACAAGATTGTTGCTCACGTTTGAAGAGCATACATTACAATTCCTCTCTTATAAACCAGCAAATTAAATACCAGCAAATTTACTATTTCAACACAGAAATTGAATCACACCCGAATTGACCAAGTTAAGGTGCATAACACAAAACCAACACTTTCATAAAAGTGAATTTACTTACAGCAACATTTCTCCGTGGCCTGATTTACAATTCATTGGCCCTTACAACCTTCCTGAAGGCTTACAGCCTTGGCTGTTCAAAACCTGCTCTCAATCACACTCTCTCTTTCCAACTATCCCAATGTATTTTTCTCTCAAAACCCCCTCCTATTTATACAATTTTAAAAATGATCTAATTTAATGCTCAATCCCCTTAATATCTCAATACCACTAAAATATCTCAACAAATCCTATTATCTAGAATCTTATCCCTTTATATCCTTAACTAACCAAATTCTCTCATATCCTTTTAATTAATAAAAGGATATTTACAAAATCCTCACTTTCTCTTATTTTATTTAAAATAACAAATTAATTAATAAAATATTAAAAATTGTCACACCCCCTTTTCTAACATATTTACAAATAAAAAAAATGCCCTTGATGCTCCTGCATCATCGTTGGGTGACATGTATAACTATAAGCCCCTTTGTGTCTAGTAGGAGTCCTAAAAACCCCTGAGAGTGGTCCCCACTATGAACCGTGTTTCAAATTAGATCAATGACTGTAGTATACATATTTTAGATGTCTTTTGGTGTTCTTTTCAAAATAGGCTAGGAAAATAGAGGTAGCCAACAATATTTTTCCTCCACCAAAAACAATGATAACTGTGTTGCCTATGCAATTCATTATGTTTGGTGGAGGAAAGTAGGCCTCTTGCCTTAAATAAGAGAGCACTGATTTAACATGACTAGTGGTGCCAGTATTCCCATACATCCACATGTGCCACATGTTTTCTTATTTTCTTCCAACATGGAGTGGTTTGAATTCTCACTTGAATTTTCTTTAGTCCCAAATGATCTCCTTATTTACCCTATCTGGTTCCTCATCTTATTGAATCATCTTCTTACATAGGAAAACCTTATTAGAAGAATATTTGCAACAAAACACCTAATTTCATTCGAGATATTCTGAATACTCCAATCTCTGATAACCCATTTATCTTAAACCTAATTAATTGAGGGTAGAGTCTCTTTCAATATTGAGCATACCATTGCCTTATTTTGTACTTAATTTAGTCTCTAAACTGGAGCCTGCTTGGACCTTAGTCCCCCCATCAAGATTTAGTATGAAACCATTGGTAAGAGTCAAGACACAATATAAGCATGAAACCTTTTTAGGAAGCTGAGCTACCTAAGCCACTTGCAATGAAACACAAAATTTGGTAGATAATTTTACTATGGTTAAGCTGCTCTGAGGAAAACTTGGACTCTTGAGGTCACCTCTAGAGTAAGAGTTAATATTAGAATGAAGATATGATCATGAGTTAAATACAATATTTTTCGATCCTCTGTTGAAATCTCATGTTGACATATGTGGGTTCCAAGTGTCCACTCTCAAGGGAACTGATGTATTTTTATTTTGCAACATGCCACATGTTTCTTTTGTCTACATTGTCTATCACTGGTAGACGTTGAAACATTGTACATGTTTGAAAGTAAAAAATGTGTTTTAGAGACATATTATATACCTATTGTCTCCTTCAATGATTATAAATTTAGTAGCTAGACCTATTAATGCTCTTTTTGTTTTCCTTTTTGATTTATGATAAGTTTAGAAATTTTGTTGTATGAGAGTGGGTTCCAAGTGCCCACTCTCTAAGAGAACTGGTGTATTTTTTTTTTGCGACATGGCGCATGATTGTTTTTCATGCATTGACCATCACTTGTATCCATTGAAACATTTTACATACTCCAAAGTAAAAAAAAATGTGTTATTGAGACATACTATTTACCTATTTTGTCTCCTTCAATGATTAGAAATTTAACAGCTACATCTATTAATGTTCTTTTTGTTTTCCTTTTTGTTGTATGATAAGTTTGGTGTTATTCCTTGTTAATTTTTTTTCTTGGTCAGTGCATGTAAATCATAATCTCTATCATTCAATAATGAAGGATATATGATGTCAATCTATGACTTTGGTTGAGCATATTTAGTATCCATAAGTAAGTTTCTCACAAACAAAAACATCGAAAAAATTGACTATACAACACAACTTCTTGATGGGTGGCATTCTGTGATGACAATAACAATAACTGGAAGCCTTTATATTAAACTATGATTGCCATTAATACTATTATATATATATATATATATATATTATGTGCATAAATTTTTTGTTGCATTCATTTTTCGAATACTGGAACTCTAAGCAGTTATTACCTTTCTCAAGTTAGTTGATCATAAGTCCTGTCACATATTAACATGGGATTAGACTGTTGCAAAATGAAGGATGAGGAACATGGGTTTTTTGGTTTGAATTCTTCTATTTATTGACATGAATCTCACCTGTGCACGTAGAAATCCACTCTTAGCTAAGTTGTTATTATCGAGGAATCTAATCCATCAAGAGTCACACCTATCCCATCCACATGAAATGACTCCTTTAAGAGGCTATCAACCTACGAGGGGAAAGCATGTGACGAGTGGGATTTGAAACCATATGGGGAGGATCACAACACCTCCTTTTAGCCACCTAAGCTATATCTCAATGACACGGGAACATAATTTGGCTTCCACATAATTATAAATGGTAAATGACAATTTTCGTATTTCTGATTTGTGTTTTGCAATATATTTTGCTTTAGTAACTTTGAATTTAACAGAAAATTTGTAACTAAATGTTAGAGTTGTTGGTAAATAATGCAAGCTTTCTGGTGCATAGTTATGTTGTGGGTAGCTGTTCATATTTATATATTGATATGCTCAAATTCTATGCTTATGTACATTTTTCATCAATAATTATTTGTTCTTTGAACATTTTTGGATGATTTGTAGTTAGCCTCAAGTTTGCAATATATCAAAATGTTATCTAACTTTACTTATCATCAGACACCTTCAATTATTTGTAATCTGTATGAGCTTTATAGGTCAACCATGCAAAATTGATGATGTAATTTTGGTTTTTTGTGTGTACATGACTCTAGTCAATATGATAAAAATTCCTATTTTAACTAGAATGACACCATATTTATTTGAGAGATTTATTTTATCTGTCTCGTCATTTATTAAAAAAATTGCTCCCTCTCCGCTATAGTAGAATTTATTGGAAGTTGTAGAATTTACAATTTATAAAGTTTCAAGGTCTAATTTTTTAAAGCCGAATTCTTTAAAGGGTGCTAGCTCAATGGAAGAGCACCTACTTTACAAGCAGGAGGTTGGTGGTTCAATTCCATCGTGCCTTGATATTCATATGGAATAACGATGATTAATTTTTGGTGAATGAGGCTTTTTTGACCATCACAAATGATCTTATGGTGACATTTTTCGACCCTCACCAAAATATGAAATTGTGACGGTCAATGAACGCCACCATATTAGTGACGACCATGAAATGTCCATCACCATAAATCATATGAAATGGTGAAGGTCAATAAACCCCGCCATGTACATGCATCAATAGTGATGGCCATGAAGGGTCCATCACAATAAATCGTTGTTGTTCATTTGAAATGGTGACGGTCACTATCCGTCATTATAATCATTATTCGTGACGGACCTTGATTGTCACCACAAGACGTAATTTTGGCGACACCACCTTTGGTGACGTTCAATTTTTTGGTGATGGAGGCTAAGGTCCGTCACCATTGCTCATATGAAATGGTGACGGTCACTATCCGTCATTATAAATCATTATTGGTGACGGACCTTGAATGTCACCACAACACCTATACTTTTGGCGACACCACCTTTGGTGACGTTCAATTTTTGGTGATGGAAGCTCTTTTGACCGTCACCAATGAGCTTATGGTGACATTTTTCGACCCTAAAAAATGTCCTTTTTTCTTGTAGTGGCTCTACCGTAAATCACATACTAGAAATTTTAAACTTTAACATATGGCGCTATCCATTAAACATTGTGAACTGCGATGTGCGACATGACATGGCACATCACATCGCATCCAAAATAAAATACTTGAGGGTGCTTAATCCACTAAATCTTGAGCTTTGCAATGTTTTCTTTTCACTTCCCTCTTGATCTTGACACGTGCCCCCTCTTGCGATCGCATGCAAAAAAAATAAGATAACTTGCGGGTAGCATAAATTTAAATAAGAAAACTTGTGAAGTGCACACTGCAGGTGGCATAAAAGGTAAGTATGAAATCTTGTGAAGTGCGATGAGGTTGTGGGTGCCGACGATATCACATCGGCAAGGAAATAGGTCTCAGTGCGAGGTATGAAGATAAAACTTAAGAGTTTTGAAGTGCGGTTTTCGAGCACTTAAACGTTGCGAAGTGCGGTAAGGCGGAAGGGTAAGGAAATTCGTAATAATAAAGGAATTCATGTGTTTGCGAAGTGCGGTGGAGGTAAGTGGGTCCCAGCAATATCGCATCGGCACAAACTTAACATTGGCGAAAGGATTGAGAGTTAAAACATAAAAGTTGCAGTCTACGCCTGCAAGAAAAAAGGTAAGTAATGTGGCAGGTAATAAATATATGCGGAGGTAAGGCCAGGTACTCTATTGTTTGAATTTTTTGTGAAACGACTTACGATTTGAAATCAGGGCTTCATCCTTCTCTGGACAGAAGATTCAATGAAGTTGTAGGTTGTTTCCGGTCTTTATTCATGGCGGTGGTTGGGAGTTAATTCCAACACTGATCCCAATCGACACCAATGTTGGCAACAATATACTTTCACAAGGAATATTGGTAAACACTCAACTTCTGTATTGAGATTTGACAACCAACATGAGACAAATCATGTAGCATCACCCAAATTATGTGTCTCTAGAATAAGAATAGAAAAACTCTCAATGATATAACATGGATATGTGTAGCCACATAGGTCTCATAACAGTGCCACAGTAATGTTTTTTAACCTCTCGTTCATGTCCAAATAGTGGTAGCTATACACAATGAAACTAGTAAACAAAAACGTCATCTCAAGGGCTTTGATATAAAATGAAAGATAGAGCACATTGCTCTGATACGTGATGAAATTCACAGAGAAAAAATTTAAATATAGAAAAAAATGTAACTACGACTATTAATTAAACATAAAGAAAAACATTAATTTACATAACTTGAAGCAGTGAATTTTGCAACTATAAATTCCTTACAACTCGGACTTTGAATCCTAACTATGCAACTTGTTTCTATGACTCATTTATATTTATACAAAAACTAAGTTAGTTAATTGTCTCTTCAGGATGGAAGAGTGATGGAGATGTTACCTTTTCTAATCTAAACATGTTATGGCGGTGATGGATCTTCAAAGTTGAATAGTTCATGGTTGTTCTTCCCTTTCGAGCATGACCAACATGTGGCAGTGAGGCGGTGCTTGATTGTGAGTTGACAAGTGGTAACTATTTCCAACAATGTATCCCTCTTTATTTTATAGTATTAGTACAAGTTTTTTTCCATGTGGAATTAACCTCTTTTTTTCTTGTTGGTTTTTATTTATAGGAAGACAATGATTGTTCTACAAATTCTATAGGAAATTTCCAACCCCAACAAGCTAGTCATTTTATTCTACATTTCATCTTCATGGAAAGGGATACTATTTAGTTTGACAATATCCTTGCAGGTGTGTATTAGGAGCATTGAGCTATGTTTTTGAAACTGGAAGGAATTTTTTGTGAGGGTTATGTTTTTGTCAATTCACTACACCGAGTCTCAAGTTCTCATCCTTTGCGCATATCAAATTGTATAAATGGGTTTTTGGTTAGATACTCATGGCCAATGACATGAGGGTTTACATGTGCAAAAATTGTATTGTATATGGATATGCAAGACTTCCGAGGGACAAGCACATGGCCCTAGGGTTTGTATAATGATAATATTAACCTATAAGAAATTTATATGTATGAAACCTTTCTATCCAATACTCCATGATTTCATTTTAAATATGAGGTCTCTTTATCTCTTATTTCTTTTGTTTTCACCCTGAATATGAAAAAAAAAACTCTTGCTATGTAACAATCATTAATTCCTAGTGTTTTACAGTTCATAGGTTAGTCCAGTAATTACTCTTCACAAAACTACAATAAAAAATAATTAACATTATATTATTTCCTTCAAGATAAAGATAATTGTTTCTAGCTACACAAATGATAATTTCACTCATCTCTAAGATATTAGCTCTGTATATATTTTTTTTACTTTGTTCATGTTTATTTATACAGTCTCAGTTCTAATATCATTTAAGAATGTGGAACATAATAGTTTATTTCATTTTTCTTAGTAAGAGATATTGTATGATATTACGTATGTTAACCATATACATACACAGTTCCACATGCATAAATTTATTTATTTAGTCGACATACATTTTTGGACCATTGTAATGGGCAACTACAATCTGTTCTCTTTATCTTATCCTTCTCATGTTCAGGACTGACACTTTTTAACCTACCAGTCAGGGTCCATAGATATAACCTAGACATGAAGCCATGAAGCCATGAATTTGAATCTATTATTATAATAGTTAAAATTATTTTTTTCTAGAGACAATACCTTTTTCTTTCAAAGCTAGAGTTGTTCCTTCTCTTCACTTTCTTATTATTAAAATGTTTTATATATATATATATATATATATATATATATATATATATATATATATATATATATATATATATATATATATATATATATATATATAAACAGTTTCCATGTTCTCAAATAACACCTTTTTTTTCACCTATATTAAACCCTGCTCATATTTCCTATTAGATGCGATACATATTTTTATTTTTTTTCCAACTTTCCCAATTTAATTTTAATACATAACATCTTCATTCACATATGTAGGCATGTCTAGCCTACCAGAAATTATAATACAGATCTAATAACCACAATTCTTTTACTAAACTTACATAACCTTAGTACTTATTTAGGTCATTTAAGAAATAATCTACATGCTTTCACATTCCTCCTATACTTTAACCAACTTCTCAATTTCGTTTCCCTCAAGCTTTGACTCTAACTATCAAGAAAAAATAGGAAGAATTCCTTTTATCCTTTAGCATATTTATGAGAGGACTAATATACCAGCATAATTTATCATTTAATTTTCTTTTGAAAATAGAAATAATATTTTCATAATATCTCCTTTAAGTTTTCCCAAACCAGTAAATAAATAAAAATCACATAGTAAGTTTTTCCAGATGCTTTATATCTCCCTTCCCCTTAAAGGAAACACCATGATCACTCTTTTTTCTAATTCTTGTCTTCATAGAAATAACCTAGGAAATTAATTTTTCATTTCATATTCCATCTCTGAGGTGGCCTCCTCAGGCCCAAAGTTCTTACATTGCACTTTAACCTGAGTTATGGCTCAATTCATGAGGAAAATATCCCTCTAATATACAATTTGCATCGGTTCGATGTGGAATTCTTCTTTCAGTTCAACATGTCCAATATACCAATCAATTACATGAGTCAGGTTCTGTACATATATTTTCAAGAGAGAGACACAAAACACATTATGAATTTTAATATGAGTGAGGTTGTGTACATATATTATGAAGTGGCCCACAAAATTGATGTTCCAATTTATAACAACTTCCCATATTCAAGGAGCTCCTATGCGATGTACTTTAAAATAGGCATGTTCCCCTACTTATAACTCCTTATGTGTCCTTTTCAAATTTGAATAAATTTTATAGCTATCTTGAGTTGATTTTAAAATTTCTCTCATTCTCTTTACAATTTCTTCCATTTCCTACCTAGTATAGTCCTAGCATAGTTCTTTCTTTGGGATAACACAAATTTAGAGGAACATGAAACTTCCTTCCATACAAAGCTTCAAAGGTGCTCATCTTGAGTGATGCTTAGTAACCATTGTTAAAGGTGAACTCCACCAGGTGTAAATAATATTCCCACCTAATTGGCTACTTCATAAAATACATATGTAACATGAATTCCAATCATTTATTTACGATTTCCATTTTCCCATAAGTTTGTGGATGCTACGCAATGCTAAAATTCAACTTTTTACCCATTGCAGCAAACAAGGCCTTCCAGAAGTTTGAGATGAACTTTGCGTCTATGTATGATATAAGTATATTGGGCACAACATGAAATACAAATATTTCTTTCATGAAAACCTTTTACACTTGTGAAACTTTTTAGGTAGACTACACCAGGGAAAATTTTAACGATGGAAGTTTATCTTAAAGTTTATAAATCTTAGTGAATCATATTACTCCCTAATATGCAAATTTTAAAATGTATGTTGATATTTATATAGAAATATTTATATTTCCAATGATTTTATATTAGTCAATATAATATTTTAGCAATTTTTGTGGTAAAATAATGGTGTACTATAAAATTTGGGTGAACCATTTTAGAAAAAAGTGGAAATTGGCGAATTTGTTTTTGGGAAAAACATGGAAAATTAGCCCACCTGCGAATATTAGCCCCTAAATTTTTCCCTATACTACACAGGAGTAAGTTGAGGAGATTTAGTTAACTTTTTTACTACTTCCATGATAAAATTTTGTTGTCTCCTGGTTTTGAGTAATCTAGTTATAAAATCTAGCGATATGACTTTTGATTTATACCTTGATACAAGTAGGGGATTCAACAATCCTATTGGATTTTGGTGCTCCGCCTTCACCAATGGACATTCTTGGCACCTTGCCAAATATTCTACAACATGGACCTTCTTCATCCTAGGCCAGAAAAATTAATTCTTTTGTGCATAAATCATTTTTTGGTATGCTGGTTGTCTTACGTATGGCTTTTTATGGTATTTAGTCAAGATTAATCTTTTGATTGCATCTAAATTTTATATATAAAGTTTTTTTTTGTATATCATTGGTCCCTCTTCACTAATTTCATACTTTATTTGTTCTTTTTAGGAAGTTATGCTCCTTAAATTGTAACAATTTGGATCATAATTTTGATATTTTAATGTTATTTATTTTACAAGTTCTCCAAAATTTGTTTCACTTTTTCTCTTAATAATCTTGCATAAGTGTTTTAAAATCCCACTCAACATGTCCACCCCTCTTTTTTTTTATTTTTTATGTGATTGATGTCAAAATAATAATCACTTAGGAATGTCATCCATTTATCTTTCCTCACATTCATGTTAGGTTGGCAAAAAAAATATTTCAGACTTATATGATATGTAATCAACATGAGTTTCTTAAAAACCAAATAATGTATCCAAAACTCCATGGAATGAACAATCATATCCAATTATAAATCATAAACTGCATACATATTTTCATTTTCATTTTGTTTTTGAGACTCATAAGCCACCACATGTCCTTCTTTCATAAAAACTCCTCTAATAACTTCTGAACATGAATGAACACATACAATTTTTTTCTATCCAGGTCGGTTAATTTTAATAGAGGTGCTTTCGTCACAATATGTTTTAGTATTTCAAAATTTTCCTTTCATCTTTGCATCCATAAAAATTGCACACCTTTTTCATGCAAGGGAGATATGGGGTGTACTATCTTAGAAAACCCTTCTATAAATTTGTGATAGTACTCATGAATGATCCTTTATCTGTCACGTCTTTCAAAACTATCCAATCAAGGATAATTTCTTCAATCGAAGGGTAAGCTATGTGATATCAAAAGATAAGACATAATACATATTTGTGGTGCCCACGTTGTGGCCTCAAGAAAAGAAGAATCATTGTCATTCTTGTTTGACCGTTTCTCAGGGAAGAAATTTCTTGAAGCAATGGACTCTGACGAGCAAAGAAAATGTGTTTTGGCTGTACCAGGTCACAAATACCAAATTTAAAGGACCTTCTATTAGTAAAAAATAGTAGTGTGGAAGAACTGCATAGAAAATTGAGATCATTGCTACTAATTTGTGCATAAAATATTTTTTCCCAAAAATCTCTAGAGGACTTCATACAAATGCATCTCACACATCCATCTATGGAATTCTTCTCATTTCTTATATCTACCAAAATCAAATTCTTACAACCAAATAAGGTGACATGGATCCTTTGCTTATGGAAGCACTTATTATAGTGCTATGGTATGTTGTTTATTTGCCGACGCTATTACTCTTTAATATTATCTTATATGTTTTTCTCTACTCTACTTTACTTTTTACATTATGTTCAGTAAAGCCATGTTTTACTCTCTGAGACATTTTGTTTATTCCACATGTTATGGTTTGATAATATAAAGGATCAAAAAATAATTATTATTTATGTTGATCAGCACAAGACGTAGGGGGTGATGTCCTAGAGAAGCTTATAAGAGGTAAAAATAATGAGGTGTAAAATTTTTTAATGTGATCATAAAGTTAATGAAAGGATAAGTTATCAAATAATTTTTTTTGGGAGGGATAAGAGAGTGGAGTAAAAACTGAATTTTTTTTTGGGTATTTTGTGATATAGTGGAGTGAGAAGGTATATTTTGTAATTTTTGAGTGATAAGTTATTTGTAATATGGAGTGATAAGTGAATTTTTTTAAGTAATGTTTTAGGGGAGGTCATTTTTCATTAAAAAATTTAAATGGGTGGACATATTAAAAAAAAGATAAGAGAGACGAAATTCAAGTCCATATATAATTTTTAAAAAAAGGTCTTCTTATGTAGTGAAGTCATTTTGTTAGTTAAGTCAATTGAGAAAGAGTCAACATCATGTATTTGAGGGTCATTAATATTAGGAGTTAAAGGAAATATTTTTTTGATTGAATGAGAGAAAAGTCAAATTGAAGTCAAGTAAAATATCATAATGATGAAGTTTTCATTTTCATGTTAAACATCAAGGGTGCATTCGCGGTGGAACCCAACACCAAAACTGTTCATTGAATCATAATTGATATGGGTTTCATTTCTTTAAAAATCATAAGAAGTCATTTACTCATTGTAAAAATCATTAACTTGGGTGTATTTTCGGTAGTAGCCAACATCGTAAACTAGTAAAGTAAGTTTCAAATTGAAAGAACCAAAGTTAAAATATCATAGAAAGCGAGTGCGAAAATAAAGAAATTGGTAAATTCAAGTGAGCATGAGTTCAATCTAGCGAGTTCAAACGAAGAAAAGTATTCAATTTTTATAGTTTGTGAACAATACGATACTATCTGCTACGAAGGACACAATCAAAATCAACCAATCCACTCTTGTTGATATTAAAAGGAATATACATTATGCACATGAGATCGTTTAATTTCTCCAACTTGAATCAAAACTATAACATGATGAGCTAAAAGAGAAGCATCATGTTTTTGAGTCATTAAACAATCAAACGTCAAATGATGAAGATGATTCCAAGCCACTCAACTATACAACTTCAAGTGTAGAATTTGTACATGACCAAGTTCAACCTTCTTCTTCCAAGAAAATCATATAACCATGGGAATAAGTTCAATGTGACAAAAATCGACCTGGTTTATGATATGAAAAATATGACAACAATTTTCATATTCCCTATTATTCAAAACCAATAAAGTTCATTAGTAGAGGACTTTTTTATTAGAAAACCTCAGAAATCAATGACAAAGTTGAAGAAAAGACAAAATGCCAATAGTTTCAAAGAACTGGTCATATGGCAGATCATTTTTTTATCTCCATCCTTGTCACCATTGTGGAAAGAAGAATCACTCATATGGCAGATCATTGTTTTGATCTCCATCCTTGTCACCGTTGTGGACAGAAGAAACACTCATGAGGGACTATGCTTCGTTTCACCTTTCGACCTTTCCTCCTTTTAGTCTTCCATATCTTCAAAAAAATTTCATTTGGGGGTATCACCCTAGTTATCCTAGTCCCTAATTTTTCTATCGTCTTTTGGTTTTATATTTCAGCTAAATTTATTATAAGTTTCTCCTACTCTACGTTGGCTGTCAATAGTCCACCATGTCCCGTATGAAAAATTATCAGTTTTTCCAACAAGTTTTTCATCATATATAATAGCTCTCTCGTGGGTATTTGCATCTATTGTGCCTAGTGTACATAGAGTTCTTCATCCCCAATCTATGATATTCCTTGTTGTTCATCCATTATGGGCACCACGAAAGGTTTCTTCCTTGATTTCTTTCTATATCTCTTTGTGTATACACAAAAATTCATTCAGTTAATAACAATGTAGTAAGCTCAAAGGTAATAGTGCTTCAATTTTTAAGGTAGAAAAATATCTAATTTACTTCCATAACTGTACAAATTTTGTTACGCATAAAATAATTTTAAAATTTTAGTTCTTCAATGCCTGTAATTTTCTCTAATCTTACCAAATCAAATTTTATATTGGTATAAAGGGAATCAATATACATAAAATTCTAAAATACCACTAATACATTCATTTCAAACTTTATTAATTCTTCACCATAGTCTTCACATAATCATTCTTTTTATTTGCTTTCGATATTTTCAAATTTGGTGGATCATACCTTATCTGTTTATTACATGTGCATGATTATTCGAGGAAATTTTCCTTATACTATGTTTGTTCTTTATTTATTTCTTATGATATTCACGTGCGCACTTGACTTTGTATTTCATTATTCTAAAGAACTGGAATACATACATACATACATACATACATACATACATACATACATACATACATACATATATATATATATATATATATATATATATATATATTTCTATTTCTATTTGTGTGTGTGTGTGTGTGTTTGCGTATGTATGTATCTATACACAAAACTAAATATGTATTCCTTTCGCATTAACTAAACCTTATAGACATATCTATAAATACCATATGTTAAGCATGAGACACTATGTCTTATTTGTCCCCTCGTTCTTCAAAAAAATACATACTTTCACATATACTTTATATTATAAAGTGTTAAATTTAGATAACCATGGTGTTCTTAGTCCCAATATAATATATCAATCACATAAACATGAAAGTAAAATGTTGATAGAACACAATAATAGATCAACAAAATATAATCCAATAATATAGATCAAATTTACAATTCTTTTTGTCCATTAAAGATATGAGATATTGTGCCTATGGTAGCAAACAGGATGCTTCATCAAAAAAAGTATTTCTATATCATCCAACCTTCCATGTGTCACACACACAGCCCTCAAAGATAGCTCATCACAATTCAACGCTAGTCAATCCAAAGTCGATGTAGAAAAGTCGACGTTGTATATTAGGGCTTTGATCAAACAACTCTAATTTCCTCGATTTCAGTGCCCAGAAGTGAAACCTCTCAAAATCATATTTTTGGCAAAGGTTTGAGGTCAAACGACAAAGGGTTAACCACTGTCAACACAGCAACAAGCGTTAAAATGATCCACAGAAGAAAATAGCTTCACCTTCACATGTGTGAGGGGTAAAAGGCCACCAAAGGCTATCGAAGTCTCTCCAATTTATATCCATCATTGAGGGTGTGTGACACATTTATTAGGCATGTGAGCCTACATTACAAATCTTTCCGACCTTGCACATGTGTGGAAAATAAATTCAAAATGTATGTTCTCATCCAATCAAGATGATATTTAGATCAATATTGCACCTCTCCGAAAGAGGAATCCAATAAAAATATTACCATCGTCATATGAGTAGTGAAACATGTATTTTGGACCTATTTTCCCTAAATTAGCACTCCCTCTCAACTAGGGAGAACTCCATCTTTCCACAAGCTCCATCCATAAGTACCATTGTGTAATTTTACCAAACATCGTGCGTCATCCTTCCGTAACTTGCTTTTCTGCCTATCATTCTCAAATAGAACAAAATGGTGACTCACAAAGACATCCCACTCAGCTGACTTGAAGTCATATTAGAGGTTAAAACCTCTTTTGGACTAAAAAAAAGTCTCATACTAACACGAAGTCAATTTACTGACCCGAATTCAGTTTAGAGGATAAAACCTCAATAGACTCAAAAGAGTCACATACTAAACTGAAGTTATTTTATCGACCCAAAGTTAGTTTAGAGGATAAACCCTCAATAGACTGAAAATGAGTCACATACTAACCCAAAGTTAGTTTATTGACCTAAAGTTAGTTTAGAGGTAAGAACCTCATCATACTTGATCCCAGATCAAGGTGTTGGACACGTGCCATCCTAGACATAGAGAGCATGGAAATCTTCGATGTGTCCATTGGTCTTTCTATTGGTATCTATTCGCATTTCCCACCTCATTTTCCAAATGAGAGGTACTTCCCATGACTCTAAAACTCCATGGGTAGGATGTGTGTGGGGCACAGATCAAAGAGAGGTTAACCAAATAAATATCATAACGGTGGGGCAGAAGCAAAACAAGGTAAGAACATCCTAGCCCCGTATGTGCTTATAGCTCCAGGAAGCTAACCCCAAGCCTCCCGGAGATCCCAGAGATCATAGTCAAACTCAAGTAGGACCCTCAGAATAGGCTATTTCTATGATTCCAAGCTTCTCAGAAAAGGTTAGGAACTTGACCTTCCCCAGGGGATTCATGACAATATCTGTGACACTCTCATCAATTCCTATATGATAGAGCCTTATGACACCTCGTTGTACCATATCCTGAATAAAGTGGTACCTGATATCAATATGCTTGGATCGATCATGGAACACGGGATTCTTAGAAAGAAGAATCCCACTCTGGTTATCACAAAGGATAACAGTGTTATCGAGAACATGCCCAAACAACTCACTAAAGAGATTTCACAGCCAAACAACTTCACAGTAGTCCATTCTCACTGTAATGTATTCGGCCTCAGTGGTGCTCAAAGCCACTGAATTATGTTTCCTTCTCATCCAAGATATCGAAGTAGAACCCAAGGTGAAGCAACATCCCAATGTGCTCGTGCGATCTACCACACTGCCAGCCCAATTAGCATCTATGTATCCATGGAGTCTCAAACTCTCGGCAATGTATCTCAGCCCATACTTGGCTGTGCCCAGAAGATATCTCAATAGATTCTTGGCATCAATCCAGTGAATGTGATGAGGATAAAATATATGTTGACTCAAAGATTTCATTGCAAAACATACGTCTAGATGGGAGTTCAATAGGAACATCAAGGCCCTTGTGGATTTTCGATGCTCAGAAGGATTTGCTAGCATGGGCCCAGTAACATTTCCACACAACTTCTTGAAGTTGACTTCCATCATAGACTTACATTCCACCATACCAAATCTCCCTAGCAACTTCAAGACATATTTTCCTTGAGAAATGAAATCTTACATGGCCTCTTTCGGACCTCCAAGCCTAGGAAGTAGTGCATTATTACAAGGTTATTCATCTCAAACTCAGAAGCTAGCTCCCTTTTACAGTAATGAATGATAGGGTGAGCACCTGTCAGGAAGAGATCATCCAAATAGATAAGAAGAATGAGAGGCCTTTCTCTATGAACCTTAAAATAAATTTTCGGATCAACATTACTTTGAGTGAAGCCCAACTTCATCAAGTAGCTATCTATCCTCTCGTACCAAGCCCTAGGGGCTTGCTTCAACCCATATAGGGATTTCTTCAACCTACATGCATGGGTGTCCCTATCTTAGAGTTCGAACCCCGAAGGTTGATCCACATACACCTCTTCCTTTATAGCACCATGCAAAAAAGTGGTTATCACATCCATCTGATGTAGAATCAATCGTTGCATAGCAACAAGAGAAATGATAGGTCAGATGGTGGTATAGTGGGACATAGTTGCAAATATATGATCATAATTTATGCCTTCTTTTTTAGAGAAGCCTCGGGCAACAATTCTTTCCTTTTCCTTTTCAGCACTTCCATTAGATCCATGCTTGATCTTATACAACCATTTCGAGGTGACAATATATTTTTCCTCCAGTCTCGGGACCACTTCCAAGAAATTATTTTTTTTAATGTACTTATATTCTTTGTGCATAGCATCCTTCCAAACTTCATTCTTTACGAGTTCTTCAAATGATCCAAGCTCGAATTGTACTATTGTAATCATGGCTGCTAGACACCCTTGGTAACTCTTCGAATTCTTTCTTTCATGGAATGTCCCCCTTGGGGCAATATGTCTCTTAGCATTTGCGAGAGTATCCCTGAGCCATGAGGGTCTTTTTTTTTTTATGGAGGTTTATCAATAGGATCCATAGGTTCTTCAATGTAGGGCAACAGATCATCCTTCGGCTCTTACTGCTTCCTTGGAGCTAGGAAGATTGCTCACTTTCTTGAGCACATCGTCTTCATCAAAGGTGAGATCATGGCATATCTCCTCTTCTCTTTTACCAGGCACATTGATTCTATATGCCTTCAAAGTTTCACTGTAGCCAAAAAAAATTCCCTTCTTCCCAGAAGCATTCATCTTGCTTCCATTTTATTTCGGCACATGAAAGTAAACAGGACAACCAAAAAATCTAAAATGAGAAACATTAGGTTTCTTACTCGAGAAGACTTCTTTAGGATTTTTGGAGACCAGTGCGGAATTCAGACATATATTTTCAACATACACAACATTGTTCACAGCTTCTCCCCATATATATTTCACAAGACCTTGGTCACATAGAATGGCGCGGGAAACTTCCACAATGGTCATGTTCTTTCATCTAGAAACACCATTTTTTTGAGGAGTGTACACATATGTGGTATCCCTCTTAATGTCTACTTCTTTTCAAGAGTCTTCGAATTCATTTTTAAATTTTGGCATACCTGTCACCAGATTCATTGCTCAAGGTGTGAAAACCTATGGTACCATAGCTCTGTTTGAAGAGTTTTATCACATGACATAGCCCACAATGGACTTCCTCCAACCTAGTAGAGTGTATCAATTCTAAAACCAATAGAAAGAGCTTCCTTGAAGTTCTTTTTCCAAATAAGTACCTTTCCATCAACGATTGATACCTTCAACCCTTTTTCTTCCATCGTTGAAATAGACACAAGGTTCTTCTTAAAATCAGGTGCGTACAACACATCTTGTAATCGAAGGACTTAACCTTGAGATAGATGGAGGGGCACAGTCCATGTACCTTTCATGGGATAGGTGATGTGATCTCCAAGGATAATTTCCATATTAGTATCCTTCTCAACCAAATAAGAGATGACTTATTTATAACCAATGAGGTGCCTTTAAGCACCACAATCAATCAACCATACGTCCAGGGTGTCAAGTGGAGATGTAGCAGAGAGGGTAGATACAAGAATAAATTCATTTATCTTATTATCAACAGCATTAGACTCATCGTACCTGGAATTTCGTGATCTCTTGAATGGTTTCCCATTTCCACTACGATTAGAGGGAGCCTTCCTTTTTCCTTTGAAACTATTTTTCCTGACATTCCCTCTTGAGTTGTTGTTGTCATCATCCCTGGGAGAGTCCCTTATATTAAGGAACTCTCTTGAAAAGTGACCAGTCTTGTTACAAGAGTAACATATTCACTTCCTTCCTTTGGGCCCCACTCTACCATGGTTTTGATTTCTCAGGACACAATGATTCTTCTTCATTGCATGAGCGTCGAAGGCAATAGGGTCACTTCTATTTCCATCAGAGGAATATTCCACATTATTGTTTTCTCTTGAGTGCATCTCGTCAATATTTCATCAAAATCAGGATTCACATTATTATTAAGAATAGTGGTATTGAATACATACCAATCATGGGAGAGACCTTCAAGTGCAATAAGAAACATCTCTCGATCATATATTGCTTCCCCAATAGCTAGGAGGTTATTCCTGATTATAGTGAGCCTCATAAAATAGGAATGAATAGATTCATCCTTGCCCTTCTTGATATTATTCAATTGATTCTTGAAGAAAATGATTTGATTAGAATTTCTATCCCTGAACATTCTCACAAGCATATCATAGATCTCCTTAGATGTGTTCAACTCAGAAATGTAAGAAACCAAGTGCTTATGAATAGAATCCTAGATAATCATCATTGCTTTGATTTCCCATTTTATATACTTTGTCTTTGTTGCAGCAACTACATTTGATGGAGGCTCTTCAATATTCCCCAATACATAGTCCATGGCATCTTCATATTCTAGCACCAAATCCAAGGACACCTTCCATGCATGATAATCAGACTTGTCAGTCAATTTATCATCAACCTTGAAACCCTTATAGGTTGAGGAGGCCATTTTTCCTTGATAGGATTTCTTCCTTCAGTGATTGCTTTTAACACAAGCTTGGACTTTGTCTTCACCTAAGCTTTGATTCCATGTTAAATTTAGATAACCAGGTGTTCTATGCTTGATGTAATTTTACTTAAATATTTTCTTAGGCCCGATACAATATAGAAATCACATAAACATGAAAGTAAAATTCTGATAGAACACAATAATATATCAACAGAGTACAAGCCAATAATATAGATTAGATTTACAATTCCTTTTGTCGAGCAAAGATATGAGATATTGTGCGTTACGACAGTCAACAGGATGCTTCAACCAGCAAAGCCTTTCTAGATTAGCCAATGTTCCATGTGTCACACCCACAACCCTCAAATATAGCTCATAAAAATTCAACGTTGGTCAGCCCAAATTCAACTCAGAAAAGTCAGCACAAGATAACAATAGAAAGTCAACGCTACAGATTAGGGCTTCGGTCAAAGAGCTCAAATTTCCTCAATTTCAATGTCGAGTAGTATGGCCTCTCAAAATCAGATTTTTGGTAGTGTTTTGAGGTCAAACTACAAAGGGTTGACCATGGTCAACGCTGGTCAACACTGCAGGAACAAGACCTGAACAGATCGACAGAAAATAGTAGCTTTAGCTTCACACGTGTGAGGGGAAAAAGGCCTCCAAAGGCTATCGAACCAATCATATCACAATGAGAGAATGTGTGATGAGTTGATGAGAAAATGATCTCCAAGTCTCTCCAATTTATATCCATCAGCCAGGGTGTGTGACACACCTATTAGGCATGTGATCATATATTACAAATTTGGCCGACCTTGCACATGTGTGGAAAATAAATTCAAAATGTGTGTTATGCTCATCCAATGAAGATGATCTTTAGATCAATCTTGCACCTCTCTGAAAGAGGAATCCAAAAAAAATATGAGCATCAGCATATGAGCAATGCAACATGGATTTTCGACCTAGTTTCCCAAAATTAACATAACATATGGTATGCTACATCGTCATAAAATAACACTTATAAGTAAATATAGGGTCTACTTATAAGGTTTCATGCTCATAAAAATGGTAACATATTTTATTGAAATGAATTAAATGTGTGAATATTTAAGGTGAACTCTCCCTAGACAATTGGTCACATAAATTTCGCACAAGTTTTGGGTTTTCTACTTTCCATGTGGTGACTTTCCTTGAGCTATCACATTGAATGATCAAGTTTTAATTTGAAAAGAGAAAGTATGGATTGCTTCGAGAGAGGATTAGGGTAAATAACCTACAGAATCTCATTGATGAAGCTTCGTTAGGTTTCTTCTCCCACGGTGAAGCAAATATCTGTGTAGTATTTCAAACCCCCATGCTTCATCCCTACTACCTGGAAGATTATTTGTAGTTGGAAATGATATTCAGCTAATGAATTCTTCAGTAGTGTCATGCAGTAGGGATTACATTCCCAGAATTGTCTACAGGTAAAAGAACACAAACCTTCAATTTTTTATTTTCAAGTGTCTAGTTTGTTTATTTTAAGATCCTAACAATGATTCACTCGTACACTTCATTAATTTCCTTATGTTTTTGTTTAGAAGGATTCTCATATTTTAGATGGAAAGAGGGTTTTCTTTCGTACCACAAAGTTGACTCTGTTAACTCAATAAATAGTGTGATCGCTTAATTTTTTCCTTACTATGTCCATATATAATTTATCCATCTTTATGTGATATCATTTATCGAAGTTTTGTTCCGGGTCGAACTAACCTCTTTTTCTCTTACTAGTTTTTATTTATAAGAAGAAAATGAATCTTATACAACTTCTATATGTAATTTCCAACCCTAATGGGATAGCCATTTGATCTTATAATTAATCTTCATGGAAAGGGTAATTATTAGTTCCAATAATGTCCTTGTAGGTGTCTATAAGGAGCGTGGAGCTATGTCTTTGTTACCAAAAGGAATTTCTTGTGAGGGTTAATTTTTTCCAATTCATTACACTAGGATTGAGGTTCTTGATCAAATTATTATTAGGTTATGGCCTTTGAAACCAACCTATGGTTTTTTTTTGTTTCTCTATATTTTAAATTGAATATATGGGCCCAACTCTCACCATGGATATTTTATTGGATACCAATGCTCAGAAAACCCCAAGGGTCATGAATTTTACCTTTCTCATATCAATTGTATAATGGGTTCTTTGTTATATACGCATGGTCATTGACATGAGGTTTATCTGTGAAAAAATATTAATGTATGTGGATATGCAATACTTTTGAGGCCCAAACCCATCTCCCTAGGGTTTATGGAATGATAATATTAACATGTAATAAAATTATACGTATTACACCTTTCTATGCAATACTTCATGCTTTTATTTGAAATATGAAGTCGCTATGACTCTTAAATGTTTTGGGTTTTCACCCTGAACATTTGGCTCATATGAAAATATTTTTTTTTGCTATGTAATACTTAGTAATCCCTAGTTCTTTACAGTTACTGGGTTAGCTTAGTAATTACTCACGTCATAAGCACAATAACAACAAATTAACGTTATTTGATTTTATTAAAGAGAAATATCATTGTGCCTTGTTACACATAATAATTTCACTCTTCTCTAAGATATTAACTCTGTATATATTTTCTTTACTTTGTTCATGTTTATTTTTATAGGCTCTGTTATAATATCTTTAAAGAATTCGGAATATAGTAGTTTCTTTCTTTTTTCTTAGTAGGAGATATTGTATGATAGTACCTATGTTAACAATCTACATAAGCAATTACACATATGAATACATTTATCTTTTTAGTCTAGAGACACAGTGATCCCCTATAATGGGGGGCTACTATCAGTTATTTGTGTGGTATCTCTCTTATGTTCAAGACTAGATCTATGGAACCTACTAGTTAGGATCCATGGCTCTAAAATCGATATAAAGCCAATAATTCAACTCTATTATTATAATAGCTATAAATATGTTTAATCATACTTTTAATACTCAATATTACTATTTTCAAAAGACAATAATTTCTTCATTCAAATGTAGATACGTTCTTTTGCTTATCTTTCTTATTATTAGAATCCATTATATATATATTTGTGTGTGTGTATAGATGTATGTATTTCACACAGAAACACATTTGGGGTTCTCAAATAACCCCTATTTAATTTTTACCTATGACCACTGGTCTCCTTTCCTAAACCCTAGCCACCTTTCCTATTAGTGCCAACACATGGTTAGCCAAAGACACAATATTTTCTAACATTTCAAATCTAGGTTTAGTATGAAACATTTTCATTCACATACATATTCTTATATAGACTACTAGCAATTACACATAAATATAATAACCTCAATTCTTTTACTAAAATTTCATAGTATTATTACTTATCTAATCATTTTAGATATAAGCCATAGGATTCCATATTCCTCCCAACCTTGAACCAACTTCTTTTATAATTTTCCCCCAAATTGTCCCTCCACATATCAAGAAAAAAGAGGAATAAGTCCTTTCATTTTTTCACTTCCTCAACCCTTAGTAGTATCGTGCTAAATATTTTATGAGTTAACTAGTATTTCTCTCCAACTCGTAATTTTTTTCCAAGGTAGTTGTATTTATCTCTCATATTACCTTGTACAAAGTACACCACACAGTATTTATCTATCTCTCACCCTGTAATTTTTTAGTATGATTTTTATTTATGTAAGATCTTTTATTTTTTTCTTTTTCTCTTTTTTAGAATCTCAAGATAATAAAAAGGAGGATTTTTCTTCTTTTTTTCCTTTTTCCTCTTTAAAAATAAATAACCTCAACCATTTTTCCTAATAGTTTGGGGTTAATCTTTCATGTTAACCTTTAACATACTTCTGAGAAGACTAATACACGAACATAATTTCTCATTTCATTATTTTTGAAAATAGAAATGATATTCTCAATCACATGTCCTTTAATATTTTCTTAACTAGTAAATAAAAAAAATTCACATAGTAAGCTTTTAGAGGGGTTTTACAAGTTTAGACTACACCGTTTTACTATTAGGAATAAAATGGCAGTGAACAATTCATCAATGAAACGGTGAAGAATTTTAGAATTCATATTTCATACATAGTTTTCCTAGATGTGGCAAGATACAATTGATTCAACAATGCAAGCATATTTCATACACAATCTTGTAGTTAGTTTTCATGGATTGTTACAGCTCACTTCAATTGAATAACAAGTTGTGGATTGAAGCCTCAAATATTTGACTAGTTGTTTTGTGATTCACATGATTGATTGCATAAAGGGTGTCCATGGTTTGCATCGCAACATAGATTAGGTGGATATTATGATACCATAGATAAAAAAAATACGGTGTTTTAGCGACAAGTGTGTGGCCATATTGTCTCCACTTAAAGCTCCTCCACCTCTTTTTAACTCTACAAATTAAAGGATCAAGTGGAATTCAAGGGTATCAAGCTGGATATATTAAAAGGAAAAATGGTCTTAGAAAATGATGATAATTGCAGAATGAAGTAGGTTGTGCACATTCGCAATGGCATGCACAACGCAAAATAAATAACAAATGGCACTTTCTTCCCTTTTTACTGGAATTAATGTTTTGTAACATTTCATATTGTAGAGGCAACCTATTCTGAAGTGCATGCCAATTTAAATTTAAATTATTTGGGAAAATTGAAAAAGAATATCTAGTTCAAGTTATATGTGAAAAAAGAAAAAAAGAATAGCTCTTAACAAAATATGGTAGGACTTTGAAATTTTATGGAATCTGAAGAATTTTGTTATATGAAGGATAATTGTCCTAATTGAGTCTGGGCTATAGTCATAAGTCAACCATCTAAAAGATAAAAGAGTTTCTTACATATATTTTTAAAATTTAAGAACAATTTTGGTTGTTTTCTCTTTTCGTTATCTTATTTTTACAATATACATCATATTCCTCTTTTTTGGGCTTCCCCCTCATTCTGGAATTGTCATATTTTCATGAAGTTTCTTCAAAAGTTATTTTGGAAGTCACTACTCTTCCAGGGATTATCGCAATTTATTTTTCTAGTACTAAGTAAACTAGTTGTCGCTTTGAAGATGTGAAAAACAACGGCATTCTTGACCACACTTCTTGAAAAGAGTTCAGTGACGACAAATGTCACTTGGTTTATGTGTATCTATGGTTGTTCAATGACCATAAATCCCACTTGACATACCTGATGTGTTGAATTCTGGATTTCTATTTACCTGTGAGATTATTTTTTTTAATTTTTTTGTTAGTGTCTATGCTTGTGGTCAAAGAACATTATGTTTAAAATTTATTATTTTATAAGTGATATTTTCATAATAAATTAACCTTTCAATAATAGTAATGATTTGAATAAAATTTATCTTTCAATAAAACGATTATGTGAAAATTATGACTTGGTCAATCCTATATCTTAATTTAAAATTGCAACAACATAATAATATAATTTTTAAATACACTAGAAACATGATAATAAAATTAACGCTAAATTGTACGACATGCCTCTATTAACTTTTTGCAAGTTATATAATCATGAAAGGAGTGGGGAACAATACAATTCAAACCCGTCGGACGGAAAAAAAACGCCAAAGACATGATTAACTTACTAGACAACAAACTTCATTAATTAATATTTTTTTAGTTTCCCTTTTTGTTTTCGAAACAAATAAAAATTGGATATTCCACAAGAAGATATTTTGCAGCATGGGAATACAGTAGTCATGATACTTACTTCCCATTCCAATCCAAGTCACATAGAGAACTACAAATGTCCTAAAATTCCTTCTATCTAATACAACTTCTAGGATATGGATATTTATTGGTTTTGTCGAATGCACCCTAAAATATTGCATTTCACAATGTGAAAGGCTCCATATACATTTCAATACACATCCTAAATTATGGCCACAAATATGAAACTCATAGAATTTTTAGTCGTTAAAACAATTCACAACTATATTATAACTAGCTCAATCATATTATTAAATGTGGTTGATATACTCGGAAAGTGTATATCAATCACATTATTATTATTATTATTAAATAATAATATTATTATTGTTATTATTATTAGTATTATTGTTATTATTATTAGTTAATATTAATTAATTAATTAATTAATCATTTTAATTACTAAAACAATTCACAACTATGTTATAACTAGCACAACCACATTACTAAATGTGGTTGATATACTAGGAAATTGTATATCAATCACATTATTATTATTATGCTCCTTATTATTATTATCATTATTATTAAATAATAATATTAGTAGTATTAGTATTATTATTATTATTAGTTAATATTAACTAATTAATTAATTAATCATTTTTAATTAACTTATTTTTAATTAAAGTATTTATTTTTATCAAATTTTTATTTAAATATATTTATTAATATAAATATTATTTTTATATAATTTATACTAATAATTATTGTTTAAGTAAAAGGAAGGATTTATACTTAACACAAGGAATAATATTAAAAAAATTATGAATAACAATATACCGTACGAATTTGAATTCTTAGATTAATAAACCCGAGGGATTTATATTATAAATCCAAGGAAATAATAAACTAGAGGAATTTAAACTAACAACCCAATGGATTAATATTGTAAACCCAAGGTATATAAACCGTAAGGTAAATATTATAAACCCAAAGGATTAATATTAACCACTATGAACAATATTACAGCCCAACGGATTAATATTATAAACCAAAGGGAATAATAAACTCAGAGGGACTAATACTAAAAACCCAAGGGATAAACCGAAGTGATTAATATTATAAACCCCAGGTATAAACACTAATATAAATACTATAAACCCTAAAATAAACATGGTTGACCATGAGTTACCATGGTTGATTTTCACATTAAGTCAATTTTTTATGAACAAGCGTAGATCCATCTTAATTTCAGATCTATGAAGTAGAGAGAGGGATCAAATCTCTTGAGGTGAAAACCTTTCCTGAAATTTTGCATTCAAAAAAAGAGGCTTGCAGGTCCAGATATTTGATCCCTCTCATCGCTTGATAAATTCGGTGTTAAGATGAATCTTCACTAGTTTTTTACACATTTAGAAATAGATTATTGAAATAAGTTTGTTTAAGAATCAGACAAGGTTTCACGCAAGGTATAAATTAAATCCTTCTAATTTGGTGGTGTTTTGCACAAGGAAGAAATTAAATATTTCTAATTTGGTGGCAAGAGTGATTCTTTACACAAAATTGCATCCACGAAGTTGAAGTAGACGAAAAGGTAAAAACAAAAAAGTAGAAAAAAATAAAATGCAGTAATAATAGAAATCAAACCTAAAAATGAATTGTAGTTCGTACTCACATTGAAATCATTTCCCACAAATATTATTTTCCACTTCGCACAAATATTATTTAGCTCTTTGCACTATCATAGATATTCTTTCTCACAAATAAAATTGGACACTTTGTTTGTGTTAAATTTATATATTTAGGGAGAGAAGTGATTTTTCATTAGGGCCGATAATAGATTATTTAAATTAAATTGTAAATGTTAAATGTTAAACATTACTTTTACATTTACATTTATGTTTACGTGTTTACGTTTTTACATGAGATAGTCAATTCATGTAGTGTACTTGAATACAAACCTCCCGGATCCAAAGTTATTAAAATTAAGAATATTAATATATTAATCTAATAATAATAATAATAATAATAGGGTTAATAATTTTTTTTGCATGGTATTAATAGTAATTTGGCCCACAGTATTTATCCTATGGTATTAAAATGGTATTTTCCCCATAGGCTTCACCTAAATAAAACCCATTTTTTAAGTTTTCTTTAAATATAAAGAGGTTTATGGAGTAAATATAAAAATAGGTTTTATTTATTTTCCATACCTTTAGTTTATATATGTTTTTATTTATTTACCATGTCTCTCGAGTAAGTATAAAAAGTGGTTTTATTTATTTACCATATCTCTGGTTTATGTATATTTTTATTTATTTAGCATACCTCTTTTTTGAGTGTTAGTAACCCTCTTTATATTTTAAATTTATATTGTGTTTATACATAATAATAATTATATTAATTTTTAAATATGGCTAACATTACATTAAAAATGTAAAATGTTAAACATTATTTTGGGTTTATATTTACGTTTACATGTTTACTTGTTTACATGTTCAGGTTTACGTGTTTACATTTTTACGTGGGATCTACCCTCATACTCGGTTGTAAAGAGCCTCTTGGTGAAATAGTATTATACCATAGGAATATGAAATCTTAGATTAATAAACCCAAGGGATTAATTCTGAAACCCAAAGGTATTATAAACCCAACGGAATAAAATCAAACGAAAGGGATTAATATTATAAACCCAAGGGAATAATAAACCAGGAGGATTAATTGATCCATGTAGATATTGGTGGCCACTCACATATTCCACCTAGACCTCTAGTCAGTTTCATCAGTTTCAGTTTTTCTAGAAAAAATTACTTTTTTTGACTATTTTTCGAGTCCTGAATTTCCAAAGCCATTTTGAGGCCCTAAAAGAATTTTTTCTTGGAAAATAACCATTGAAATTGTGAGTTTTAAGCTTGAAATTAACTGAAATTTGCTGATAGTAGTTTTAGTCCTCAGATATATCTTTCTAACGAGGTATTATGTGCTTGAAACGGGGATTGTATGCAAAAGTGACAACCTCGGGAAATTGATGTACCAATTTACACGAACATGGCCCATAGGTTGGTGTTTCATCTCATAGGGTTAGGTTTTTGCATGTTTAGAGTTTTACATTGTTTCTCGATAATAAATAGGCCTTCGAGCCTCACCATAACAGAGTTCAGAGGCCTGTAGCCACCACATCGCTTCTTAGAGATGAGCTACCAGCACCCTAGATAGTTTATTTCCATTCTGTCTGTAAGCATATTTGAATTATGTGATGTAAATGAAATTGAGTCTTATTTATGTTGCATCTCTGCATTTATGTGTATTTTTTAATTCTATTGCATTCCTACATAAGTCTGTATCAGTGGTATCAGAGCGGTATTCTCCTTCTCAATCCTTCTTTGCATGTCCCCAACAAGGTCGGGGTATAAGTAGTGAGGGCTCGATATGGTTGAACCTTTGGAATGTCAACCACGCAAACACTGATGGACGCCCATGGGGTTCGAACAGAAATACAAGTAAGTAGGAGATCCTATCAAAATATTGCTCAAGGAGGCCCTCAAGAAACAAAGGAACTTGATGATGGATAACTTTACCCGAATCCTTCAACGACTTCCCACCGGCAGCTCATCTGCATCCTACAACCACTCTCGAGGTGAAATAATTTTAAGGTAGAAATAAAATTTTACATTCCCCTATTTGAGGGCCAAATAGATCCAGACATTGTAGATAGATGGTTAAATATATTAGAAGGGTATTTCTCGGTTCATTAATTTTCCAACCGGGAAAATATTATTTTTTCACTTCTCAAAGCTACTCCACATGTCAAGGATTGGTGGGAAACATACTATGAGAAAAAGGATGAGAGAGAACCCTCTTTGTTTTTTGCCACACCGACTTGGGATTTTTTCCGAGCCTCCATGAAGGAACAATATTATCCCGTGGGGAGCTATGAGGACAAGTACATACATTGGACTACGTTGTGGCAGGAAAGAGAATCAAGACGTGCATGAGCTGACAAATCTGTTCCATACCCTATGCACAAAATTGGGCTTCAAGTATTCATAGAAAAATTTGGTGTTGAAGTCCTGCAGTTGTCTACACAAATACATTCAGTAGGAAATAGATTTCCTCAAAATCTCCTCGTTTGGTCCAACATACTATTATGTTTCCAATACTAGGAATACGTTCAAACATAAGAAGCGAGACTTTTGGTATGTGAATCAAAAGAAAGGGAAAGGTGCCACAAAACCACAGAATAAAGGAAAAATCCAAGGTGGGGTGGACTAGGATAACCCGCCAAATCAGCAATATAATAACAACACCGCAAAGCCAAAGAAGGACACGAAAAAGTGGTGCAAGTTCCATAAGAGCTCCACTCACAATACAAGTGAGTGTCCATCCAAGCAGTCACTTGTGGGCGAGATGAAGGCTTCCGAATCAAATGCATCCTCCGACTCTAAATCAGAACCCAACAAGGGGAATGAAAAAGGGAATTAAACTATCGATGTGGATCCCAACACTACCATTTCCACCACAAATATCCAAAAGGAGGAACTAGAAGATCTATAGAAGGGGGAGTGCCTCTTTCATTCCTAGATGTGCATAAAGGGTTCCCCGCTGTAGTTCATTTTCGACATCGAGAGCCAAAAGAACCTCATTTCAGTATAGGTCATGAAGCACTTGCGCTTAACGACCAAAGCATATCCATAGTCATACACCATCATGCGGTTTCACCAAGGAAAAGGTCTTTGTTTCAGCCAGTAGTGCCACCTTCCCTAGTGCATGAATCCCTTCATGGATGAGGTATTATGTGACATTGATGACCTTGATTTTTGTGATGTATTATTAGGCCAAACATACTTGTGGAAAAGTCATGTTGTGTATGAGTCTCGACCTCACATTGTTATTGTAACTTTTGCCAATAATTTGTACAGGATATAGGATGTAGCATCACCTATGCCAATTTTTTTGTTACTGGAAAACAATATAGTAAGCTCATTTATAAATCCAAGATTTTTTTTCCTCATTATCCATCCTTAGAGAAAGAAGAGGATTTTGGCGACGACCTCCAGACATGGCTCCTCTACACGACAAAAAAATATGGATAAGGTCATGGAGGATTACGAGGACATCTTCACCTCACCCACAAGGGTGCCTCTGCACTTTTAGGTCAAGTACCCCATCGATATGACCCCAGGTCTGCAATTTTCCAATGGAACAATCTATCGACGCTTTGTTCTGGAGAACGAAGAAATACAGATGTAGGTTCAGAAGCTAGTATAGAAAGGCCACATCTGGCCGAGTTCATTACCCTGTGGGAGCTTGATCCTGTTTTGCAGAAGAACGATGAGACTTAGAGACCTTGTATTGACTATCAGGCATTGAACAAGATCATTTTCCAAAATAGGTACTCTATCTGAGGGATTGATGACCTTTTAGACCAACTCAATGGGGAAAAATATTTCAGCAAGATTTACTTGAAGTCCAAGTATCACCAGGTACTAATCAAATCCTTCGATGTGTGGAAGACTTTAGTCAAAGCCAAGGAAGGCCTTTTCGAATGGCTACTCATGCCTTTTGGGTTGATGAATGATTTTGCAACATTCATGAGACTGATGGATGACTTCTTCTTCCCATTCACCAATTCATTTCTATTATTGTACTTGGATGACATCCTAATATTTATCTAGACTTGGGAAAAACACCTCCACCACATCCAATAGGGCCTCCACACACTGCATCAACACAAGTTGTGTGCCAATTTAGAGAAGTGCAGTTTTGGCATGAACCAGGTTCAGTATCTAGGATACATTATTGATGAGTGGGGGGTGCATGAGGATCTAGCCAATATCCAATTCATTCTAGATTTCCCAGCACCAACCACTCTAAAAAAGCTCTGCAAATTTTTGGTTCTTTCCAATTTCTACAGTAGGCTCGTGTTGGGATTCTCTCATATCACTTGGCCCTTGAGTCAAGTCACCAAGGGAGGAGCGAAATAAAAATTATTTTGTTCAAAAGGAATTAATAGAGTTTAAACATCACATATGCTCTTCCCTAATGCTCACACTTCCAGGCTTGCAACAACCATTTCATATCGAGTCAGATATCTCTCACTATGCTACTAGGGCATTTCTTACTCAATAGGGGCATCCAGTGGTATATCAAAGTGACACTATTTGACATAGTGTGGAAGTATACCACTTATGACAAATAGAATTATTCCATTTTCTTGACTTGCGTAAAATGGAAGCATTACATTTTGGGGAAGGAAATGGTCATCCACATAGACCACCAACCCTTGAAGTTCATATAGACACAAGGGAAGTTGCAGAAAAATATCCATAAGAAGTGGTCGACATATCTGCAATAGCTTCATTTGAACATCAAGTACAATAAAGGAAACACCAACAATATTGCAGACTGCCTCAGCCGACCACCGATCATGGTGCTAACAACTGTGGTCAACTATTGTGGGCATGAGATTTCTGATTGGTTGCTTCTCTACAAGAGCGATATAGAATTTGGCTAAACATACAAGATGCGCTTGGAGGGTTAGCAAGTTCCAAATTTTCACCTCTACGATGGACTGTTATTTCATCTAGGACACATTTGTGTTCCTTCAAGTGAGTGTGCTAATATCATTGGAGAAGTGAACTACAGTCGGGTCAATGGGCATTTCGTGGTTAAGAAAAAAGTGGCAGTACTACTAAAGTATTTTTATTGTCCGAACCTTCAACAGGATGTCGGGAAGTAAATCACATATCTCACTACATGCGCCATTTCTAGACCAACCATAAAGAAGAAAGGCCTCTATACTCCACTTCCTACCCCTAGTGGACATTGGGAATCCATCTCCATGGATTACATGTCAAGCCTTCCTTCTACTCAGCATGGCAATGACTAGGTTTTCGTGGTCGTTTACATATTCTTGAAGATGGCCATTATGGCAGCCTACAAGAAGAATATCATAGTAGAAGTCACTACCAAAATATTCTTTGAATGAGTGTGGGTACACTTTGGGATCCCACAGTCTATCATCTCAAATCAAGACAGAATATTCCTTAGTACATTTTGGTCCATCCTCTCATCAATGTTGGACACCAAGCTCACCAAGTTCGAAAATTTCCATCCCCAAACTAGTGGCCAGGCATAGGTCGTCAATAGGATGATCGTACGAATTCTACACATTTACAACTCAAAGAATCCACAAACTTGGGATGAGATCCTCTCCTACGTACTAAATATCTATAATCAAGCTCTCCACAACTCAACCATCCATAGCCCCTTTCAGGTGGGCTTAGGATTCCAGCCACTATGTCTCATTGATGTGGGCATGTCATTTTCATATACTTTGGCTAATTTGGATCATGTCCAATCTGAATTTGACAAGGAGAAAAGCTTCATTGAGTGCATTCATCACATCCTCTAATAGGTTCATGACATATTGGACACAACCAATGCTAAGTACAAGTAGCGACATGATCAACATTGGGTGCCACACAACTTCTAGGTGGGCGAAAAAGTGTGGCTACATTTGCAGAAGGAGTGCCTCACTAGACCCCACCACAATCTTCGCTTGCTCTGATATGGGCCATACACCATCAACAAGGTCTTAGGGGAAAATTCCTTCAAGCTCAATATTTCACCGTTCCTTGGTCTACACCCAATGTTCAATGTGGACTGCCTTCCATCCTACTTTCCACCTCTACTCGAGCCATCCGACATGGAAGAACAATTCTCACCACCATAGTTAAACCCATACTACATGGAACAAACCACAACTGATCTGATCATGGACACACATTTCAAGAACACCCTTCAGCAAATGATCCAACTATATCAAGTTTTCAAAGTGTCAACACCTAAATTGGACCCTGGGTTGCAAAAGGAAAATCAGGGTAACAACTAAACCATGCCCAGCCTTGTAGCTACCCTTACAAGGACATGAGAAGGCTCTCTCCGTAAAAGAATATTCAATAAAGTGCAATAGAAATTTGATATTAGGCTAGATAAAATGATAGGGATAAAAGGTTTAAATAAAATGAAAGAATTTATTTCAGGGACGTGTGGGATAAAAAGGGATTGTTGAAACCAGGAACTAAATCAAGACACAGGGTATTTCATGGGGCAATATAGGCAGGAAAATTAGCAATTAAAATTTAATGAGGATGGGATGGAAAGACTGGTGCGGAGCTGAAAAGGGCACAATTAATGGATCCTTTTCAAACAGAAGAAAAATACAGAGTATGAATGATTTCCCAAGGCAGAGCATATAGAGATGGATTCTACCTTTCTATCTTGAAAGCATTCAAAAGGAAATGTTTATGGATGGACGGAATACATAACAATTCACATATGAAACAAAAGAGAAAACAAATGCTAACTCTCATACCACATGGATCCCACAAATCAGAGCTGCATCTCTTATTAATTCCTGTCAAACTGTACAATGTAGCGCAGATATGTTCTTCCACACTTTTCCCCTACTTTCTGAGTTACAAAATTTTCAGACTTTTAGACCGCTTACAAATGATTTACAATTACATTAAATAGGCCGAAATGTGGGAACATAGATCCATAAGAAAAGGGAGATGTTTTAATAGCTGAAGAACTAAAATACAATCATAGAAAGAAATACAACAATATGCCTCTAAAAATAAGGGATAGTATTGCATTTTGACTACTTGGAGATTTGATGTTAGGCTGTATGAAAGAAAATAGGTAATCCGATGAACAGATTTACTATTTTTCTGCTGCTTTAACAATATTTTTTTTGAATAAGCTCTCGACCCTTTGACTGTTGCTTTTCTTTCCACTATCTTTTTGGAGAGAACTGAATTTTTTAATAAACTACCGTTGAAATAAAATAGAATGAAATTATATGCTTTCGTGAAGGGAAAATTTAATCTTAAATGGGAAAAAAGGGAAGGGAAAGAGGCAGATATCATATAAAAATCGCAATCGCAATAGATGTGGGGGAGAGATATAATATAACAAACTCAATGTAATGTGGTGCCATCGCAATCAGAATCGGAATAGGGAGAAGGGAGTAACACCTTACAAATATGCAATGCGATGGGGAGGAAGGCCTTTGTAATAAACAAAACAGATAGATTTTAACCTTTACAAAGGAGAAAGGGATTTTGTAATGAATAGCGGAGGTTTTTAAATGGTGGGACCCATATAATCACAATCGGAGGATCGTGGAGGGGTGCATCACATAACAAAATGGGGCCGATGTGATTTGGAAATGGAAATGGGAAAACCTTTGTAGAAAACGAAATATAATAAATTTCGAGTTTACAAAGGGGAAAGCCCTTCATATTATAAATGGGCAGAAGTACCATATGGTGGGCTCGGGGGGTTAATCACAATCGAAAATTGAAGGTAGGCAAGATCGGGGGAAAGATTTTAATATCACCGATTGAAAAGGTCCGATGAATTGAGGGTCGTCGGATCGGCGGGGACAGTCGACGGTGGGGAGATCAATCGGGGGTTGTTGCGATCGGGGAAGCGGATCAGGTAATCGGAGGGAGGGGTGCAATCGGGTGATCGGAAGGAGATATGTGATCGGGATATTGGAAGGAAATATGTGATCGAGAGATCGGAAGGAGGGACTTGCGATTGATCAGAGGATGATGTGATGGATCGATCGGAGTTTGTTACGATTTCCCGATCGGAACGTTCAAATGAATTTTGCGATTTGCGATGGGAAGCGAGGGTTTAAAACATAAAACTTTATTATAAAGTCTTATTATAAATCATGATGGGGAAGTGGTTGGGAACGGGCGGGGTCATATATATAACATAAAATTTGCTATAAAGTTTAGGGGTAATGGTGGGGAAGTGGTTTGGTACATAAATCACATTCGTATTTAAATATTTATGATGCGATTTTAAAATCGGAAAGGGGAAAAGGGAATTTTTTTAAAGGAAATATTAAAACTTTAAAGCTAAAGGGGAATATGGGAAATAGGGGAGGTTTAGGGAATTTTTACTTCACTTAAGCATAAATTTTAATCCAGAAGTCAGTTTTGAGAGTGTAATATACCGTTGGAAAGCTCTTTCCTGGCTCTTTCTGATGGATCTGCTTGGAGGATGATTTGACACTGAACATGCTACGGAAAAATCTCTGAAGGCAGGGACATCACTTTCTGGAGATAACAGCTTCTAAATTGTGACTTATTACACATGATGATATAGAACTACATAATGAATAGTAAAATTACATCAAGTTGAATAAAATATATTTTTGATCTTCCAGGTGTTGTGACTTCTGATTTTATTGGCTTCCTCGTGACCTTGCTGATATTATTGACATTTGACTCATTAATTTGACCATGCTGAGACCCATCCTATGACCTACTGATATAATTTTAAGAATGAAAGTGAATAATTACTAAAGACCATAGAGAGGAAAATCAACAATTTTCACATGAGGGAAAACTGATGAATAATTACTACCATCAATGAATCCATGACCTAGCGGAATGGTGAAATTGATTATTATGGGACTCCTAATATGCAAATGCAAAGAGTAACTTTTATCACTGATGGCAGTATGACTAGAATGACACTAACACAAAGCAAGCCAACTCCTTCAATAAGGCAAGTGGTTCACCAGGGACTAGGTTCAATATAATTTTTCTCACCTCATGGAGGCTCTACACGCAATGGGGACCATTTCTTCCAAATGGGGGAGGACTGATCTAGGTGGATATTGGTGTCCACCAACCTATTCCACCTATACCTCCAATCAATTTCACTAGTTTCATTTTTTGCTGCACAATTTACTATTTTCGGTAGTTTTTTGGTTCCTCAGCTTCTGGAACCATTTTGAGGCCATAAAAGACGTTTTTTTGGAAAATCACTGTCGAAAAATCAGAGTTATCAACTCTACTTTAATTTCCATCATTTTTAGTCCTCAGATAGATATTTCTAACAAGGTATCATGTGCATCAAATGAAGATCATATGGAAAAGTTACAACCCCGAGAAATTGATGTACCAATATACCCCAACGGGGCCCATAGTTTTGCATTTCATCTCCTAGGGTTAGGTTTTTGGATTTTTAGGGTTTTCCGTTTTTTCTCAATAATAAATATGTGTTTGAGCCTCATTTTATATATTTCAGAGTCTTGTAGCCATCACATCTCTTCTAAGAGATAGGTTATCGTGCCCTAGCTAGTTTATTTCCATTCTATATGTAATCATATTTCAGTTATGTGATATTAATGAAATGAAGTCTTATTTCTATTGCATCTCTATGTTTACATGTATTTATGTATTTTACTACGTTCCTACATATTTCTGGATCATTAATCCTAAAAAGCCAAGGGATTATAAACCTGAGGAAATAATATTAACCCCAAGGGATAAATATTATAAATCCAAAGTATTTAAACACTATGATAAATATTATAAGCCCAAAAATAAAAATGGTTTACCGTGGCTGACCATAATTAATTTTCATATTGACAAAATCTTTGTCACAATGTGGCGTTGGACTATTGATCGAAATCTAGATCAAGGGAAAAAATTGCTCAAAATTCAAAGTGCTTATAATTGCACGAAACTAGAACGACAACGACCGACCCGCCGCCAGAAATCCAACACAACTCATTTCGTCAAAAACCGAGTTCATATGAATAAGTTATAGTCTCTTGATCATCATTTAGAATAGGCAACTTTAAAATAAAATAAAATGTAGAATGCGTATACGCTAATAACATGCTAGCCCAGTCAACAGGTAGAGAATGTTCTTTAGTTTTTGCTCGATGGGACTCAGAAAAGTTTGACAATTTTATTCGTGAGTTTGATTTGTGAAGGTGAAATTTGCCCAATGTCATCCAAGGTGGAATTTGGGATTCATGACTTTTCATGTGTTGGAATTATTTTTATTATTAATATTTAATATGAACTTTATATTATATATTCTTCATTACTTTTATTACACCAAATTCAAATGTTTATATTATGGTGTGACGAAGTCTATTTCCATTTGAACCATAGTCCGAAATATGTCAATGGTTTGATTAATGGTGGCAATTGCAATGGTTTTAAAGCATATTCTAGAGCGCATATAATTCAATGTGTTGTGGTGTATCTTTACAAAGTTTGGAGAGAAGATTTATTAATGGGAAAAACATATGTATGGAGGGGCGGAGGTCGGGGTTCGACCTTGTGACCTTACCCCAACTATTACATCCACTTACCAATGGGAGATGCCCTTGATACCTGTAAATTATTGACCACAAACTTCTATTTCAGTGTTATTGTAGACTCCGATGGCGGGAAGGAGGGGCCAACCCCACGGGCCATCCCTCCACCCATGTGTCTGCATCGGGTGACCTCAACGTATCGCCCAAAACTAAACACGCTTAGTGCGCTCGTTATATCCATTAATCTACACTTATCCCTTAATTAAATCTGAGTTAATTTAGTGTCAGATTCGCGATTTCCTCCATTTTCAGCGGAATTTCTAAATTGGCAGAGCTATCTAGCAACTTCTCCAGATTTAGAGGTAAAATCTAGGGAAAATTGAATGAGGCCAACCTTGAAAAAAATTTGACAAATTTTGGCTCAGGAATAGTCATTCATAGTAGATTGGCATGCTATGAATCCATTGGAATAGCTTTCAAAGGTAGAGGATGAATTCTACAGAGCTCTTTCTCACCCTGAATAATTTTGAAGCCTAGGGCCACCAGGAGGGAAGGTCATGCCCATATCAGCTGAAGGAAAAATGGAGTGAATTAATAGTAATTTTTAGATCTATTTTACGCTCCTAACATAGCGGTATAGTTTTCAGAGGTGTTGGAGCACTTTTGAATGTGTAATTTTCACTTTGGAGATTAAGTAATCCCATGGCCACTTGGATGGGAGGTCAAGCCTAGATCAGCTGGAAACCAAATTCAGAGGTTGAATAATCATTTTTGGAGTATTTCTCTCTTTTGAATCCATTTATATAGTTTTTAAATCCATTGGAGCATCACAAGTGCTTTTAATTACACATTTGGCTCTTAATCCCAAGAGGGCCTAGCTAGTTGACATATGTCCATAGAGATGTAGCCCAAGAGGGGTGAACTCCATTATCATCCAGGCTATTATGTGATTGTTTTGAGGTATTTTTCTGCATTTCATTTCCAATACATGAGTTTTTAAAATGTAACTAACTCATAATTTGATCATCGAAGACACACTAAATTTGACACATAAACCCCTTCATAAGTGGTTAACATGAGACAATCCTAGTCACACATTTTAATACTGATGAGCAAGCTAGCATAGAAATAACTATTTTTCCCATATTCATATCAAGTTGGTATCAAAGAAAACGTTTAGCTCATTTTAGCCAAGGTTAAATAGAATAATTAGCTATTGGGTTTTGAATTTGTCCAAGGAGAATTTAATTGTGTGCAAGTTTCTTTGTGAGGAATAAGGTCAAAATTGAGAACTGAATTCTCAAATCACAAGAAAGAAAATTTGTAAGCATTGCACATGTGATGGCAGCTTCATTAAGAAATGGTTCTAATCAATATTCCTTAGAAATTCTCTTTGATAAAGAGATCTTGCAGAAGGTCTACATCATGATTAATATGATGCAAGAGAACTATGAAGATAAGAGGGAGAGCATTAAACTTTAAGAGAATTTGATTGCCACGAAGGAAGAGAAGCAAGAGCTTCTTGAAAGGACGCATGAGATGGAGACTCAGCTCCATGATGCCAAGGAAGACTTAGCCAAGTATGTTCTTGAAAAAGAGGTATGAATTAAAGTTATCTTAAATTTCCTCCCAAAATATATGTGTAGGTGCTTTTTAAAGACACAGTAGAGGAATAGGGTCCAAATTATTGATGAATATGGGATATGAAGGTAAATAATTGGGAAAACATGCACAATGCATAGTTGATCCAATTTTTTTTGAGGAAAGGCTTAAGTATTTGGGTCTTAGTTATGGACAACATGATGGAGAAATCTCTAAATCCAAGGAGGCACATGAAGGTGTTCCATGAAGGACTTTAATTTCATTTTCATCACCTCAAGATTGTGAAGATTTTGTTCATCAGGAATGAAAAATTTTTACACCCACTTTGCAAGAAGGTGCTCATAAGCATGCAGCTAGGGAGAATGGAGAACAAGAGGATGTTGAAAGCTCTAAAATCTTCTAATGCATTTTTGGTATTCCAAAGAGATCCATTACTTCATCAAATTTACTGCCTCAAGAAGGTAACGAAGGTGAATGTTCAAGGTATAAATCTGATTTTTATTATGATAAACATGGTAAATTCTCACATAAGATTTGGAGAGAGTTTGCATGTTACTTTTGCGGTTTGGATAACCATAATGTTTCAAAGTGTTGGAAGAATATAGCCATGCACAAGAAATTTCAAACCAAAGGAGGCAGAAAGCCAAAGGTCCATTACAAAAAGCAGACCATGTTGAAAAGAAGATGCAATTGTTTTTCACTCATTGCCACAAGCAAGGTCATATTGTAGACAAGTGTTGGAATTTATATCCAGCAAGTAATCTGCGACATTTGAAGAAGGTGGAGAAAGGGAATGGAAAGAATGGAAAAGAAGATTCCATAATTGATGTGGGTCAAGATGATTCACATGATGACAATGTGCAACTAAAAGAAGCGTCGTTGCAATGGTTTGGTAATAGATGGTTAGATTTCTTATCCAATTAAGGCTCTGCATGTCTTTTGATGATTGATGCATTCTTTGCCAATTGAATGCATGTTGCATGTTTACACTAGGAAGGTGTTCGAAAGTGGAGTATGTTGAATCACTTTATTGTAGAATTTTTTTTTTCATTTCATCTCTTTAAATACATGTACATATGAATGGGGTTCTTGAACTTATGATTGTACTTGTGAGAGAATTGAAGAACTATATACATTCATGAGAGTTTATGTGTATGAACAATGGAATTTAGATGGTTTCATTGTGCTTGAAAATGCATGAGTAATTGAATTGTGTTGGTCAATTTTTTTATTTAATATGTATGTTGTCAACTTGAGAGTGTTGATCATTTGCAGGTGCATGAGTGTCGACTTGTGTTGGTCGATAATGTGTTACATGCATGTCATATCGACTTGGAAAAGTTTATTTTGTCTCCAAATATGAAAATGAGATGTTCACAAAGTGTTCATGAAATGTGAAATTCATTTTGTTTCGGGAAAGGAATCGTCAAATTATTACAGATGCTTATGCTTGACTTCCGAGTCAATCGTTTGAAGAGGCATGTTTTGTTGAATTGTGTTTGGTCGATAAGTATTGACACCAATATGTAAGACCACATGGTGAATTTCACATGATGTGAAATTTGTTGCTTTTAAGGAGCATTAGGATATGTTGTCAATTTACGTTTCTTGCAGGATGTGTTTTTCAGATACAAACAACAACATTAATCTGAATATGTTGTGTTTATGACAAGATGTCAAAAAAACGTTTGCAACCATTGTAGACCATTTTAAGTGTTTATGCCAAGAAGAGAAGGAGATGGAAAATGCATTCTTCCAAATGGGGAATTTGGAACCGTGAGGTAAAAGAATGGTCATTTATTTTCTTTTTAGTATTGATGTTGGAACTAATTGTTATAGTTCACTCAGATGGGATTAATTTGAAAGAGTGGTTTCCAATGAGAAGCTTGCATCGAATGCATGTTCGTACAAAGGAGGAACATATTCTTAGTGGGAAGGAAAAAATTTAGCTTTCCAAGCACCCAGGAGTCAATTTGGTACAATAGGGTGTTATATTAGGAAGCATCTAGCAAGTGTTCGATTGGGTCAACAACAAAAGGAGAACATTAGATGAAGAGACAAGCGATTTGCAAGGCGAGGCATGTCAGTGAACTGAAGTGGTTGTCATGATGATTTTTCCATGTAGAATCAAGATGACAGAACTTAGGAAACAGAAAAATATTCATCTCTCATGAGATAACTAGCTTTTGTGGATCCAAAAGCATGTCAATGGGAAGGAGTGATCAGAATCTGGATCACGGGAAAAAAATTTCTCAGAATTCAAGGTGACTAGAATTGCACTAAACTAGAATGACGACGGCCAACCCATTTCCAGGAATCAAACACAACTCGTTTCATCGAAATCATGTTTGGATGAAGAATTTATAGTCTATTGATCGTCGTTCATAACAGGGTATTTAAAAAAAAATTGCAGAACGGGTACAGGCTAATAACATGGTAGCCCAGTCAGCCTGCAAAGAATCTTCTTCATTTTTTTCCCCATGGGACTATGACAAGTGTCACAATTGGATTCTCCAGTTCGATCTATGAAGGTGATATTTTCCCAATGTCCTCCAAGGTTGAATTTGGGTTTCATTAATTTTCATGTGCTGGAATTATATATATATATATATATATATATATATATATATATATATATATATATATATATATATATATATATATCTGTGTGTGTGTGTGTGTGTGTGTCACTATTTAATCCAAACTTTATAATATATATTCCGCATTATTTTTAATAGACCAAATTCAAAGGTTTATATTATGGTTTGATGGAGTGTAATTCCATTTGAGCCATAGTCCAAAATATGTCAAAGTTTTGATTAATGGTGGAAATTGAAATGGTTTTAAACCATAGTTTGGAGTGCATATAATTCAATGGGTTATGGCACAGTTTTACAAAGTTTGGACAGCATATTTATTAATTGGAAAAACATATGTATGGAGGGGCGGAGGTCAAGGTTCGACCACATGACCTCCCCCCAAATGTTACCTATGCTTACCAATGGAACATGCCCTTGAGACTATAACATTATTGGCCACGAACTGCTATTTCAGTGTTATTGAGAACTTCGACGATGGGAAGGAGGGGGCCAGCCCTGCGAACCAGCCCTCCTCCCATGTGTCTGCGCGAAGTGACCTCAACCTACTGCCAAAAACTAAACGTGTTTAATAGTTGTATCATTATCTCCATTAACCTGCACTTATTAATTAACTAAATTTGATTTAAGTTAGAGAAACATTCAGCGGTTTGCACCATTTTTGGCGGAATTTCTAAATTGGCAGAGCTATCTTGCAGCTTCTTGAGATTTAGAGGCAGAATCTAGGGGAAAATTAAATGAGGCATATATTGAGAAATTTTCTACCAAATTTGCCTTTGGAATAGTCATTCCTAGTATATTGGCATGCTTTGAATCCATTTGAATAGCTTTTAGAGCCAAAGGAGAAATTTTATAGAGGTTTTTGTCACCTTGAAGAATTTTGAAGACTAGGGCCACCAGGAGGGAAGGTCATGCCCATATCAGCTGGAGGCCAAATGGAGTGAATGAATAGTCATTTTTAGATTCATTTTATGAATTGAATATAGTGGCATAGATTTCACAAGCTTTGGGTCACCTATGAAGGTGTTTTTGTCACTTTGGATATTGAATGAGCCCATGGCCACCAGGATGGGAGGTCAATCCTAGATTAGTTGGGAACCAAATTCAGAGGTTGAATAGTCATTTTTGGGGTTTTTGTGTCTTCTAAAGCCAGTGGTACATTTTTTAAATCCACTGGAGAATCATAGGTGCTTGTAATCTTACATTTTACTCTTAATCCCAAGATGGCATAGCTAGTTGAAGCAGGTTCATCGAGATGTAGACTAGGAGGGGTGAACTCCATTATCATCCATGGTATTATGTGATTGTTGTGAGTTATTTTTCTTCATTCCATTTTTTGTACGTTAGTTTTTAAAATTTAATTATCTCATAAGTTGATCATAAAATACACATAAACCCCTTCACAAGTGGTTAACATGAGACGATCCTAATAACACATTTTAATACTGATGAGGGAGCTAGCATAGAAATAACTAGTTTTCCCATATTCAGATCAACTATGGTTGACCATGATTGATTTTCATACTAATGCAATATTTCTTAGAATGTGATGATGGATAATGGTTTAGCATGGTTGACCATGGTTTATTTTCATATTGAGACAATATTTTTCACAATGTGGCGTTAAACCATGGAGACAAGGGATAAATATTATAAACACAATGTATACAAATCCTACGATAAATAGTATAAACCCTAAAATAAATATGGTTGACCATGTTTTACCATGGATGATTTTCATATCGAGACAGTGTTTGTCACAATGTCAGATTTGACCATGGTTGACCATGGTTGATTTTCATATTAAGACAAGATTTCTGACAATTTTACATTGGACCATGGTTGTGCATGGTTGACCATGTTTATAAACCCAAAGGATTTATATTTAACCCTAGGACTAATATTATAAGCCTTATGAATACTATTATACCCTAGGAATATGAACCCTTAGATTAATAAACATAAGGGATTAGTATTATAAACCCAATATAATAGTTCTAAAACCCCAAGATATTATAAATCCAAGGTACATAAAACCTAAGATAAATATTATAAATCCAAGGGAATAACAAACCTAATGGAATAATTAACCCAAGGGATTAATACTAAAAAACCCAAGGGTTAAATATTATAAAGCCAAGGAATATAAACTCTAATATAACAATTATAAACGCTAAAATAAACATGGTTGACCTGGTTGACCACGACTGATTTTCATATTGAATTTTTTTTTTTTCGCAATGTGACATTGTATTATGGCTAACCATGACTTATTTTCATACTAAGACAACCTTTCTCATAATGCGACGATGGAAAATGGTTGACCATGGTTCACTATAGTTGATTTTCATATTGAAACAATCTTTGGGTTTAATATTATTCCCTTTGATTTATAATCCCTTAGGTTTTTAGTATTAATCCATTCAAATTATTATTCCCTTGGGTTTATGATATTAATCCCTTGGGTTTATAATATTAATCCCTTCGGTTTATAATACTTTTGGTTTTTGGAATTAATTCCTTGGGTTAATAATTAATAATAAATTATTATTATTATTATTATTATTAAATAATAATAATACTTGGTTACTTATTATTATTATTTATTTATTAATTATGAATTAATTAATTATTAATAATGAATTAATTATTTAATCAATGAATGAACTAATTAATGAATGAATATTAACAATATATAAAGAAATATTAATAAATAATAATATTAATTAATAATAGTAGAAATATAAATATTATAAACGAGTCAAGTACAACTAGCACAAATGGTTGAAGATGGGCCTCGTCAACAAGGCAACCCAGTATCAAACCTCATGGGGGTGGTTGTGCCCTGTGTTAGGGGAGGAGACATTCTAAAATATCTAGTCATCTTAGGGATGATGTGGCCTGGGATGGGTGCGATCCGCACGTGACTTTGACAGATTAGATGCTCCTAGGTCGTGGCTCCTTAAGCTACATGTAAAGACTAGAGGATAACAAAAAATATTATAAACAAAAAAATATTAATATTATAAACCCAAGGTATAAAAACTCTATGTTAAATATTATAAACCTAAGCGACTAATAAACCAAAGGGATTAATACAAAAACATAAGGGATTATAAACCCAAGGGAATAATATTAAACCTAAGGGACAAATATTATAAACCCAAAGTATATAAACCCTAAAATATATATTATAAACCCTAAAATAAACATTGTTGATCATGGCTGACCACAATTGATTTTCATATTGATGAAATGTTCGTCACTATGTGAATTTGGACGGTGGTTGACCATGATTAATTTTCATATTGAGACAACCTTTCTTACAAGGCGACGTTGGACAATGGTTGACCATGGTTGACTATGGTTGATTTTCATATTGAGACAATCTTTGTCATAATGCGATATTGGACCATGATTGACCATGGGTGACCATGTTCCAACAACATGATTTTGGAACATGCTAAAAAATATCATCATCGTAGGGATGGTGTGGCCTAGGCTAGGTGTGATCCCTAGGTGACTTTGACAGATTATATGGCCCTCGGTCATGGCTCCTCAAGCCATAGATCAATCCGAAAGGACCACAAACAACTTTACAAAAAAAAATATTAATATTATAAATACAAGGTATATAAACCCTATGATAAATATTATAAACCTAAGGGATTAATAACAAAAACCAAAGGGATTATAAACCCAAGGGAATAATATTAAACCAAATGGATAAATATTACAAACCTAAAGTCTATAAACCTTAAGATAAATATTTTACACCCTAAAATACAAATGGTTGACCATGGTTGACCACAATTGATTTTCATATTGAAAAAATCTTTGTCATAATGCGACCTTGGACTATGGTTGACCATGATTTATTTTCATATTAAGACAAAATTTATCACAATGAAACATTGGTCAATGGTTAATGATGGACAACTGCCATAGGGCCTGCACTAAATTCAATAAAAAAAACCAAAAAACACAAATCTTCACCATAATTATGCTCATAAAATTCTCTCAAGTAATTAATTAAAGAAAAATAATATTTACAGGAGAATCATGGAATATTCATGATTTCTCATTCCTCACACTTACACACACTCTTCTACATCTCCATCATGTGTCATAGACTCACCTATTTATACAAATGGATTAGAACCCAAGGTAGGTTCTAGCTCCCTAAACTAACTCCCAAAAAATCTCTCCTAATCCCTAATATCTTTCATCTAATAAGTAAAATGTCCCTTTAATCCCTCATCTTTAACTAATGCATGATCTTCTCAGTCTTCCATAATCCTCTCGAATCTTCTCATATTTGCAATAATTCCAATTGTCTCATAAAAACCATAGGAAAATACATTAATTAATTAAATTTGAACTTACAAACTAACTCCTTTAGTAAATGACTAACCCATAGTAGATGTTCCTACACAAAATTCCCAAGATAAAAAGAAAACATGGTCACCTGACCATCAATATTCATAAAATGTTAAGAATCCTCTCGGATCCAAAAATTTCATTTGTAGTAAATTAATTTTTTTTGCATGTTGTCGATGTTCTGTGTTTCCAAGATTTTAATGCAGTTGTCCCTTCTCTTTGTTGATGTATGCTTCTTTTGTTGTCATCAACCAACTTATTTCATCTTCTATCATTATTTCCTTCTTCTCTTCGAATTCGTCCTCATTGTTTCCACTTTGCTGGTGCATTTTCTTCATTGAAATATCATAATCATCCTCTATGAAATTGTTTCAGTTTATCATCATTTCATTTGTTTCATAACTAGTCTTTGAAATGTTTAACCAATCCTCTAAAAAATCTATTTCTACAACAATATCCTACCTAATTATTCCTTTGTAGACTTGCATAGGTTCCTCCAATGATTCTTGAGCTTCATTAATTTCCATATTACTTTCAGTTTCTTTTAATTCTCCACTACCTGCGAGCACAAAACAAGTATTAGTTTCAAAATCATGAGACCTAGAGGTCTCGCTTATGGCATCCTATAGCCCTTCGTTACGTAGGATAGAATCGTTCATGTTGTCCACTGACTCTTCCTCATCCATATCCATACGCCCATCATCATTGTCACCCTAGAATGATCCTTGTTCAAGTGCACAAATATATATCTTTGTGTGGAAGTTTAGTTTGCGCTTCAATATCTGTTCCATTAATTGTTTAACTTGCCATTTAAGTGTTCTTTTTATTATCCATCTGTGTCTTTGTGTTTGTAGTATCTCTAGTGACATGTCCAATTGTGTCTTTAATTCAACAATTTATCTCTCATCATCCCCAACCTCTATGGCATCATCGCTATGCCTTTTCTCTTGATCCTACATATTCATCATTTGTTGTGAACTTCACCTTGTTCACAGTAAACTACAACTAAATTACTTTACAAGGTTTTCTCCTCCAAACTTGGCGAATAGTTCACGTTACTTGAACCTTAATTTTCGAGCACTCCTTGCTCCTTTTTGCTGCAAAAATTAACTTACAATATTTTGGCTAGAGTTATGGTGTCGGGCTCCACCGATCATGCACCCAATTACATTCAAGGACTCACCTTTGACTTGAATTATGACTCCTTGACACTAGACATCAATTCTTATTCAATGGACTTTGGTGTAATTTGAATCTAGCATTAATTTATTTTTGACTTGAATCAAGCTCTACAACTTAGAATTCTTGATTACACTCTTTTCATGACATCATGTCAACAATCCCTTATGACATCACCCTTTACAAAAGTGCTTAAAACAAAGAACATAACTACTTTACAAGGACCCATATAAATCCCCTCTCGTAACTCTCCTACTTGGAGCACATAATTGAAAAGGTAAAATTATACTATGAAGCTATGCATTCTCAAACCCAAACATGGTTTTATGAAACCATATATCACCCTATCAAAACCATGTGCAACAATTCACCATTTGTCCTCCACCATGTTTTACAACATCAATTTACTTTCACCTTTACCTTTACTATTTACCTTTACCTCTAATTTTTACTTACTTCAATTTAAACTAACAAATTCACTTGTGAGTTCATACTTACATGGATATATTCTTAATTCTAAGAAATTCTCACCATAAAAACTTGTCAGGACTTTCTTGAATTGACCCAATGACTTTTAGGTATTCTACTTGGACTTTCTCTTTATAACCTTACCTCATAATTGTTTTACTTTTGACATCACTTTGTAAGAGAAATTCATTGATTTTCAAAGCCTTATGGTAAAATAAGAATGGCACATATTTTTTCCCCTTTGAGATACCAAAAGGATAAATATAGAAACCTTGAAATCCACGTGAACTTTAAGTTGTCAAAACTTGTCCCAAAGTGTAACTTCCACGTGAAGTGTGTTTTATCTTTTTTTTCAAAACATATGCTTGTCCATGTGAATATCGTAAAAGAAATATACCTCCTGCAATTATTAATCACACACATTTGTCAAAGTTCATTCAATCCATATTTACTCGCCGATAGAGGTACCTAAAAAAATAGATCTCTTACTGGACTTCTGCCAGTGCCAACGGATCACACTGACCACCATTTATGCTTTCGATTCAACCTTGTTTTACAGAAATGTGTTTTGGACAACTTATGAGAGGATAAAAATATGATGCATTCATTTTTTTTCAATAAAACTTCACATGCCATTGGTTACAAGCATTGCACGTTACTTGATAAATCAACTCAAACGTATCATGCTCAGCCTCTTAAACGAACCGTCCATTTAGTAAGACTGCTAAAATGAGCTATCCAAGACCTCACATACGTCACCGAAAAAATTTACGCATGTTTGGTGCTCCAATGTTTCATAGCTCCAGCTCCAGGCTAGGATGGGCTTTGAGGAATTTCTAAGTCTTCACATCAAATCGAGTTTTAAGTAGCCAGTAGAGAAATAATATATAAATTCCAACCTTTAGCGTCAGCCTCAAACAAATTGCAACAAGTATTAACAAAGATTCTCCACGGATTCACGCAAACATTCTTAACTATTTCGTGCTTCCTCTCATACCAAATGATGCACAGCTGCCATAGGGTCTGCACTAAAGTCAATAAACAAAACAAAAAACACAAAAATCACCATATTTATGATCATAAAATTCTCTTAAGTAATTAATTAAAGAAAAATAATATTTATAGTGTAATCATGGAATATTCATGATTTCTCATTCCTCACACTTCTACACACTCTTTTACATTTCCATCATATCTCATAGGCTCCCCTATTTATATAAATGAATTAGAACCCAATGTAGGTTCTATATCCGTAAACTAACTCCCAAAATATCTCTCCTAATCCGTAATATATTTCATCTAATCACTAAAATCTCTCCTTCAATTCCTTATCCTTAACTAATCCATGATCTTCTCAATTTTCCATAATCCTCTCAAATCATCTTATATTTACAATAATTCCAATTGTCTCATAAAAACCATAGGAAAATACATTATTTAATTAAATCCTAACTTACAAACTAACTCATTTAGTAAATGATTAACCCACGTAGATGTTCCTGCATCAGTTAACCAAGGTTGAGCATGGTTGACTTTCATATTCATACAATATTTTTCACGATGCAATCTTGGACCATGTTTGAATATGGATGAGCATGTTGCCACAATGTAATGTTGGAACAAGAAGCATCCTTTTTCACAATGTGACCATGGTTATTTACCATGGTTGAACATGGTTGATTTTCATATTGAAACAATCTTTGTCACAATGTGACATTGGAACATGGCTGACCATGGATGACCATGGTTGTCGAAATCCCACGTCGGACCAAGAGACGAGATTTATCATAATGTGACCATGGTTATTGACCAAAGTTGGCCATTATTTATCATGGTTGACCACGGTGGATTTTCATCCCTTGAGTTTTTAGTTTTAATTCATTGGGTTTAGAATATTTATATTAGGGTTTATATACCTTCGTTTTATAATATTAATCCCTTGGGTTGGTAATATCAATATCTTGGGTTTATCAATCTATGGGTTCATATTACTAGGGTATAATATTATTCATAAAGTTTATAATATTAATCCTAGGGTTTAATATAAATCCAATAGGTTTGTAACCATGGTCAACTGTGCACAACCATGGTCCAATGTCACATTCTGACAAAGATTTTCTCAATGTGAAAATCAAACATGGTAAACCATTTTCAAACGTCACATTATGACAAATATTGTCTCAATATTAAAATCAAACATGGTAAAACATGGTCAAACATGTTTATTTTAGTGTTTACAGTATTTATCTTATGGTTTAAATATGCTTAAGGTTTATAATATTAAACCCTAGGGTTTATCCCCTTGGTTTAATATGACTCCCTTGGATTTATAATCCTTTGGGTTTTTACTACTAATCCCTTTCATTTATTATTATCTTAGGTTTACAATATTAATTCGTTGGTTTTATTAATCTAAGGGTAAATTTTCCTAGGGTTAATATTATTCCCTTGTATCTATAATACCTTGGGGTTTTAGAATTAATCCATTTGGTTTATAATATCAAACCCTATGTCCAAGGTCACATTGTGACAACCATGGTCATCCATAGTCAACCATGATCCAACATCACATTGTGACAAATATTTTCTTGATATGAAAATCAACCATGGCCACTTTTGTCCGTCGTCGGATTGTGCCAAAGGTTGTCTCAATATTAAAATCAATCATGGTTCACCATAGTCCAACATCACAATAAACAAAAATTGTTTCAATATGAAAATAAAACTTTGTAAACCATGGTCAACCAACTTTATTTTAGGGTTTACAATATTTATTTATATTAGGGTTTATATACATTGGTTTATAATATTTATCCTTTGGGTTTATAATCCCTTATATTTATAGAATTGATCTCTTCAATGTATTATTCCCTTGAGTTAATAATTAATTACCATACCTCTTTTATTTACCATGGTATTTGGCCTATGGTATTAAAATGGTATTTTTCCCATAGGCTTCACCTAAATAAAACTTCCTTTCAAAATTTTCTATAAATATAAAGAGTTATGGAGTAAATATAAAAATATTTTTTATTTATTTACCATAAACCTTCACTTTATTTATATTTTTATTTATTTACTACACCTCTCGAGTAAGTATAAAATGAGGTTATATTTATTTACCATACCTTTGGTTTATTAATATTTTTATTTATTTAGCAAATCTCTTTTTTCTTTTTCTTTTTTTGTAAGCTTAGGTAGATCCTTCTAGTTTTGGGAATGATGTTTTTGTTGGAGTTCTGTAAGCATTGGAATTTTCTCGTGGGATAGTCTTCACTCTATTTCTGTTAGGAGCCTAGAACAAAATTGCCTATGACTCTGTTCAGAATTTGGAGAGAATGCAGGATAATTATAAGATGAGAATGCATGATAATTATAAGACCTTCGTGCATTTTCCTGAGACTGCGAGCATTGTTTATCTTAGTAGGCCATTGAATAGGGCATTCTGTTGCTTATCGTCTAATGGTTTACCAGTTTCATGAGTTGGTAAAATCTTGGAATTGGACATGGTTTGTTTTTTTTGCTTTTGAGTAACCCTCTTTATATTTTAAATTTATATTGTGTTTATACATAATAATAATTAGATAATTTTTTAAACAGGGCCGAAATTACATTAAAAATGTTAAATGTTAAACAGTACATGTGTTTACGTCTTTACTTGAAATCTACCCCCATACCTAGATGCAGAGAGAGATGTAGAGAAATTTATGTTTACATGTTTGATGTAGATAAATTGAATTTTACATGTTTACATGTTTACATTTTTACTTGAGATCTACCCCCTTATTGGGCTATAAAGGGTTGATTTTACATTTTTACATTTTTACTTGAGATCTACCCCCATATTGGGCTGTAGAGGGACTATCGACACAAAAATCCCATGAAAAATATTTCTTAAAGTTTTTTTATTAAATGTTTTACAACATTTTTGTAATTCTTATATAATTTAATTAAACTGGCCATACATTTTTGTAACATTGTCAATCGGTATTTAAAATTTCTATGCGCAAGAATAGTTTCAAACAATCTAAAAACTGGTCATGGCCTATAAACAATATTTACCTAGGTGATAGTTAATTAGGCTTTCGACTCTAATCAAATGAGATCACGGCCACTTTTTATCCCAAATATTTACTTCTAGTCATCCACAGAGTTCTCTCATAAAAAGGATGGCATTACAAAACATATCATATCAATCGTGAAGTGAAATAAATTTGTACGAAAGAATTTTTTTCCTAAAATTAATGACCATTGGTTACGAATGAGAGAAGACAATGAATCATGCATAGTGGGCTCTACAACGTTTGAGAGACCACATACAACCAAATTGCAATTTCAACATTTTCAACTTGCAAATTTAAATTTTCATATTCTGTGTTGATTCACTAGCCACTAGAAAGGATCCCCATGTTAGGACTAGCTAGACATGAAATGGATTGGATCAATTTGTTTCTTTTCTATAAGTAAATAGCTTCTGAGGTTTTTGGTAACAACCATATAATCAAACAATTAGCACAATTTTTTTTCTATCTATTGGTTTTTATATCACCACAATCGAGGAATCATTGAAATTTTATTGTAACCATACAACCAATATTCCAAATATTAGTTATATGTGTATGTATTCCCTTAATTCCCAAAGTAATTAATAGGACAATAAATAACCATAATAATAATAATGACATTCAAATGGCCCTTGATTAGTATGAACTATTAAAATAGTTAATTAACTCCCGCATGAAGAGTTACACAATCAGTTAAGTAAGCATTGAGTTGTGTGATAGATAAATTGGGTGAGTGAGTTAGAGAGTCAGTTAAGTGAGCATTGAGAAAGTTGATTTATGTGATATATGAGTTTGGTAAGTGTGTGCATGTCAACTGAGTCAAGATAAATACTCTTCACCGAGTTCATTGTATTCAGCAAGAGAGAGAGAGAGAGAGAGAGATTGAATATCCATAGAAGAGCCACAGCTCGTTTATGTTATTGTGTGAAATCTTTATGTAATTTGTGCCTTTACTCTTTTGCCTTTCTAACAAATTGGTATCAGAGCGATGTTTCAAATAACCAAGGAAAGATGGACCAACAATCATCCATGTGTGAGATCATAATTTTTTTTTCTCACTTATTTGAAGTTGTAATGCAATTGCTACGTTATAGTAAGAGCATTATAATGCTGGTGGACTAAGCATAGAGGTGCCTTACAGATCTGACAGATCAAAGGTGAGATGTTATTATTACAATAAATTTGGTCTCTATACTCATGATTGCACGAAGAAGCTAGCTGATCAAGAAAACTAGAGAGTTGATGTTAGTACAGAGAATAATAACTCCATGTTCCTAGCACACAACAACATGCATGAACTGTTTGATAAGGTGTGGCAATTAGATAGTGCTTGCAGTAAGCACATGACAGAAAACAATAATTTGGTTGCAAATTTGGATCAATATGTGAAGACATAGGTAAACTTGGGGACTGACATGACTGTTGATGTAGATGGAAAAGGAGTGGTCAACATTTTGACCAAGTAGGGAGAGCTAAATACAACCTCAAAGTGATATTATGTTCCTAGTCTTAAACATAATTTGGTAAGTGTTGTTCAATTGACACATAAATGATACAAAGTTATCTTCGAGGGGTAAGAGTGTGTTATTTATGACAAATCGCCAAGAAAGCAACTAATAGAAAAGGTGCAGATGAAGAGGAATGGACTCTTCCCTCTAATTATGAACTACAACGATGAGGTTAGTTCTTTTACAGTTGCATGTTCTAATGATTACTGGTTATGGAACTTTCAGTTTGAACACTTGCGTTTTTCTGGTTTAAGATTGTTGCAGCAGAAACAGATGGTTAGAGGATTACCCCCCATCAAAGAACCTGCTAGTACTTGTGAGTGTTGCACCTTGGGAAAGCAACACCATGAAAGTTTTTTTAAGGCATTTTCATAAATGGAAAAGAAACCACTTGAGTTGGTGCATACAGACTTATGTGGGCCTATGAGGACATAGTCAATTGGTGGAAGTTATTACTTCCTCACTTTTATTGATGACTATAGGAGAAAGACTTGGGTTTACTTTTTGAAGAAGAAGTATGAAACTTTTGTAAATTTCAAAGAGTTCAAAGCCTTAGCAAAGAACCAAAGTGATAATTAGCTCAGTATTTAGCTAAAATTTTAAGTTTCTCAAAAATGCCTCAAACCTAAACAACTAGATAGAGCTCGTCATCAGGATTCCAATGCAACTTGCTTCATCAAAATCTGAGTTTGTATGAGTGAGTTATGGTTTCTTGTTAGATTTCACAAAAAAGTTAAAATTGTGTAGAATAGTGACAGACTGATGACTTGGCAGTTCAGTCAGCACCTCAAGAATATTTATGGAATATTCTCCAAATTTTCAACCAGTGACACTGTGAGAAGTGTCCTCTCCAGATTTGCCAATGTTGCTTGGGGAAGTTAAAATTTTCTCCTATTTCATAAGTTTGGAATTTTTTCTATGGAGGATTATTATTTTTAAGGGTGAACTTTAGGCCAATGGGTAAGGGCCATGTGGCGCAGTCGGAGGCGGCCACATGCCCCCTCATGGAAAATGTTGTTCGCATATTGATTTTTATCACTAGGTCAAGTTAGGTGCAATATACATATTAATCAAAGGTCTAACTATAGTCAAATGACAGGTGAAAATCATATATATATATATATATATATATATATATATATATATATATATATATATATATATATTACAAACAACAAACTATAACCAAAGTTTGAGAGTATGGTCGAATCGCATGCCATGTTCAACAAAAAATATGGCAGGGGCCAAGGTTAAACCCATGACCACCTGCCTCCATTGTCGACACCTTACCACTATGCCCTCCACCGAATTCCTTACCCATATGGCTTCGCATATATATTTGAAGAGTAATGGCATGGAGTTTGGGGGTTCGGAGGGGGCCAACCCCCTCCCAAATGACCATGTTTTGATGACCAAGCTCTAAAGCAATTGACGAGAAAAATGGACTGAAGATTTAAATTTTTTAAGACGAGTTTAATGACATTACATGTGGGTTATGTTATGTTAATATGATTTTAACGATAAGTATGGGTTAGCACTAAACATGCTTAACCCCACTTATCACCCACTTATCTTAACATTAAACTTTCTCTTATCACTAATTAAGTGTGCTTAACTTGGAAAGCCTTTGGGAGAACCACCAGATTCGTCATAAGCTCCACAGTTAGTGGATTTAACTGGAAGAAATCCATATTTAGTGGAGAAAAACTAGGAAAATTTGGTTTTTCCATAACTGAGGCAATTTTCAACCAATTTTTGCTTAGGAAGAGTCATTCTTCATATGTTTTGATGTTTTGGAGCCATTAAAGTAGGTTGTAGAGGCAACAAGAGATTTTAAACATCAATTTTGCATAATTTAAGCTAATACAAAGGCCCACACTATGAAGCTAGGCCAAGGAGATATAGCCCAGGAGGGGTGAACTCCTTCATCAAATTTTTTTTTATTTTTCTATGTTATTTTTTCTTGTTGTGTTTTATTATGATGTTGTTAAGAATTCAGTTTCCATGATTTTAAGTTCATAAAATACAGTTAATATCATCAAATTTAATCAATTTTCACTCATAAACACTTGTATGATAAGAAAAACAAAAGAACTTTAATGTTAATTATGAAACCAATACTAGCACAAAATTAACTAACAATCAATTTTAGATCAATTTGGTATCATAGCACCAGGTTGCTAAATTCTTATTGCTTTCTTTTATTGAGATTGTGCAAGAAAGGTTTTAATAGTTGTAATTTTGTGATGCTTACAAGGTTGAAGTTGCAAAGAGGAGAAGGGAATTTATTGGTTGTTAGTCCTGAGATAAGGAAAAGGAGAAAGAGAGATGAGAAAGAATCATCTTCACCCAAGGTTCCATTGAAAAATTCACTTGAAGCACCTCAAGTTCCATCTCCAGCAGTTGAGATTGAAGAGGTACAAGTTGCACAAGAAGCTAAAGTGATTGAAGAGGTACATGCATCAGAGGTTGAGCTTGACTCTCGAGTCATTATTTCAGGAGTTGGAGAGACTCATGGACATTTAGAAGAAGAGGATGTCAAGAGAGACTTCAAATACATTCAATGAATGTTTAAAATTATGGTTTTTGCATTCATTCTAGAAATAGTAGGAGAAGGTTAAAAGCCTCCACATGGAGAAGGATCTTTAGATGGTAATAAGGACGAAGAGAAGAGTTCGAAAGGCAGTGGAGGAAATCCACCTCCATCTCCACCATCCTCATCCTCATAATCTTTAGTAGCATCTTCATCTTCCACATCCACCACAAAAACCACCCACACATTCAAAAATCCCAAAAGGAAAAACTCAATTACTCAAGTTGGACATCAAGTTTGAACTTCCCATGTACAATCGTGAGGTAAATGTAGATAAGTTAGAAAATTGGATCTGTCAATTGGAAGTATACTGCAGCATTCAAAATCTACAAGTGGACAACATAAAGATCTAGTGAGCTTCATTAAGGCTAGAAGGAGCAGCACTAGTTTGGTGGGAGGGAAAGACTCAAGAGGAAATGTGCATTCATGGTAAGATATCCATTTATTGGGTTGAATTAATTTCTTCCATTAAAATATGGTTTTATCCATTAGCATATATGCAGAAAGAAATAATTTCTTGGAAAAAATTTAGGCAACTCAAAGGCCAAACTGTTCAAGAGTATACATAGGAGTTTAGAAAGAGGACTTTATTGTCAGGAGTAAACTTAAATTCACAAGAAACATTCTTGAAATATATTGGAGGTTTAAATTCCTACTTAGAACATATTATCCTTATGTTTAACCCAAACAAATTATATGAAGTATGTGTGCAAGCCATGCATCTTGAAGCAAGGGGAAAGAACAGTGAGGAAGAGGGTAGTAAGAAGAAGCCATTCAAGGGTGAGGGAAAATAGAAGGGAGGAAATTTGAAGGGAAATAATATTGAAAGCATCAAGAAATAAGGGGAGAAGACTACATGCAAAAATTGTTCCAAAGAGGGGCATGATGAATCCCACTATTGGAAAGTACATCCCGAACTAAGGCCAAAGAAAGAAAATAACAAAGGGAAGCAAAAGATGATTGTGACCACACAACAAGATCTTGGATCTGACTCAGGAGATGAAACCAAGGAAATAGCCATGGTTAAAAAAGGAAAGGAATCCATAGCAAGTACTAGTTCTTCAAATAGTCACAATAACGCTCCAAATGAAGACACAAGGACATAATTGTTCCATGTTAGAGTGATTTCAAATCATGCAAATATTGATGCATTATTTGATAGTGGGTCACATGAAAACTTGATCTCCGATGGCTTAGTCAAAAGGCTTAACCTTGAAACCATACCATATCATAAACAAAACCATTTGGGTTGGATAGTTAAGAATTCCAATTTACAAGTTACAAGGAAATGCATATTTATATTTTCTATTACTGCAAACTTTGTTGATGAAGTCAAGTTAGATGTGGTTCCACTTGAAATTTATGGGATTATCTTGGGAAGTCCATCTTTATATGACAAGAAAGTGGTTTTTTATCTCCATGAGAACAAATATAATTTTCTCAAGTATGGGGTGGAGTATATTGTGAGAACTCATCGCAAGAAATTGAATATCTCTTTAGTTAATCCAGGGAAAATAAAGAGGCTAGTTAATGTAAGTAGAAAATTTGTGCTTCTGATGATCAAGAAAAAGGATGATGTTGACTATGAATATTTTGAATTATGTGATGAAAAATTGAAATTCTATTTGTTTGATGTGGTAAGTCATCATGGAAAGATGTTTCAAGAACCAAGTGGGCTACATCCCAAGAGGGGAATTCAGCATGAGATTCAGTTGCAGTAGGATGTTCCACTTCCAAAAATTGGTATGTATCGCATCTCAATTATGGAGAGTTTTGATATCAAGAAGAAAATTCAATAATTTCTTAACAAAGGTATCATATTCCCATCTACTTTGCCATGTGGTTCACTAATTGTTTTGGTACCAAAGAAGGATGGGACTTGGCGCATGTGCATCAATTTACATGCACTGAATAAAATCACAGTAAATAATCATTATACACTCTCAATCATTGATGATTTTCTAGATCAGTTGAAGTATGCAAGATATTTCACTAAGTTAGACTTGCGAAGTGGTTATCATAAAGTTAGAATCGCTGAAGAGGACATTTGGAAAACTGCTTTCAAAACTAGACAATGATTGTTTGAGTGGTTAGTTATGTCATTTTGTCTAAAAAATGCTCCAACTACTTCCATGAGAGTCATGAATGATGTACTTAGACCATTTCTAGATGAATTCGTCATTTTTTACTTAGATGACATACTTATATTCAGAAAATCAAGAGAAGAACATGTCATGCATGTGAAAAAGGTACTTGATATCTTCAAAATAGAGAAATTATTTTTAAATATGTCAAAGTGTGAGTTTGTTAAGACTTCTTTTGTGTATTTGGGACACATTGTTGGAGGAGGTGAGTTGAAGATACACCCTTCCAAAGTATAGGTCATTCTAAATTGGCCCAAGCCCAATATAGTTATAAAGGTAAGAAGCTTTCTTGGGCAGCAGAGTATTGGAGGAAATTTATTGCTAATTTTTCTTCCATTGTAGCTCTGTTACATGCATTGAAAAGTGTTAAGAAATTCTTCCGTTGGGGATATGTATAGGTAAAATTATTCGATGCTTTAAATCAAAATATAAGTTCAGCACCGGTATTAGCACTTCCAAATCTTAGACAACCATTTGAGATCCAAACAGATGCAAGTGATTATGCTATGGTGTAGGTATTAACCCTATACAGAAATTATATTGAAACGAATATTAAAGATAGAAAATAAACAATAGCGTGAGCATAAAACATAAAAAATATATACATAGATATTTTCCCCTGGATCCCAAATCAGGACTACTGGCTTGATTTTTCATTAGATTACTTTTAGTGTTACAACACATATATATACATGTTGAAGCATACATAAACCCAAATCCATTAACCATGGATTAGAACATAACCATAACTCCCTTGACCTGATCTACAAAATACCAGGGGATGAGAACCATCATGCCCCAAAACCATGTGCAAATCCATGAAGAAAACCATGGACGAGTCCGCCCACCGAAAAATAGGGTCCAAAAAAGTTTTCCCGGGGAGATGCCCTGGACCTTGAACAGGGGAAGTTGCTGCCACCCCCCCCTGTGACCCCCTTCTACGCCCAACGCAACGTACAGGGGGTCTATCACCCCCCTACGGCTAATAGTGGAAATAATATAACACATACCCAACATTCTCCCACTTGTTTTTTCCTTTCCGTAAGGGGCCATAGAAGAGCTTAGTGATTATCCCAGCTCTACAACACCCATTTTTTTCTCTACACTAAGAGAAATTCTGAGTGCTCACATAATTCATCAATGCATCTGCAACATTCTTCAAAGTGTCCATCTTTACCAGCAACACCCTTTTATCCTCAACCATGCCTCTCACAAAGTGATATTGAACATCAATGTGCTTTGTGTTTCAATGATAAGCACAGTTCTTAGAAAATAAAATTGTGCTTTGGTTGTTATAGTCTATCCTTATAGCCCATTGCACCAACCCCATACTTGAACACAATCTTGGCAACCAAACTACTTCCTTGCTTGCATGAGTGGCTACCATGTATTCTACCTTTTTACTTGAAATACCCACTACAAACTCTCTTTTACTCATCCAACTGATTGCACCTCCAAATAAGCTAAACACATACCCACTTGTATATATTATTTGGTCCATATCTCCAGCCCATTCTGCATCAACAAAACCACGGATGTCCAAAACTCTCTGCAGTCCTCGTCTTCTGTGGTAGCACAAGCTATAATCACTAGTGCCATGCAAATATCTAAAAACCCTATTCACTATTTTCCAATGCTCCTTCCCTGGTTTTCACATAAACCTGCTCAATACTGCCACTGCATGTGCAATGTCTGGTCTAGTACAAACCATTGCATACATCAAGCTACCCACTGTACTTGCATATGTAACACAGGACATATCTTCCTCTTATTCTTGTTTCTTGGGTCACTGTCCAACAAAAAGATTTATGCCTACAGGAATAAGGACCTTCATCAATTTACTATCCTGCATATTGAACCTCTGCAATATTATTTTGACATACTTCCTCTGGTTTAACCAGAGCTTCCTCTTTGCCCGATCTCTCTTAATTTCCATGCCCGAAATATAGTTTATAGCACCAAAATCCTTCATGTCAAATTTGGAGAATAATTGGGTCTTCAAATCCTGGATAATTTCTTTGTCATTTCCAATCAACAACATATAATCCACATACAAGACCAAATAAATAACATGGTTACAAATTAATTTAAAATATACACAATGATCCTCTTTGCTTCTAGTGAAGCCAAGTCCCCATATATAGGTATCAAATTTCTAATACCACGTCCTTGGTGACTGTTTTAACCCATACAGAGACCTTTTTAACCTGCATACCAATTCTTTATTACCCTTCACCATAAAGCCTTCAGGTTTCTTCATGTAGATCTCCTCTTCCAGATCGTCGTGAAGAAATTTTTCCTTCACATCCATTTTTTCTACCTCAAAATAAAATGTAGAAGCAACATATAAAAGTAATATAATATAAGTAACGTTGGCAACAGCAGAAAAAATATCACCAAAATAAATTCCTGACACTTAGGAATAACCTTTTTCTACCATTTGAGCTTTGTATTTATCCACCTCGCCTTCTACATTCATCTTATTCTTAACCACCCATTTGCTTCCGATGGGCTTCCTTCCAGCCGGAAACTCCACTAGATCCCATGCCTCATTTTTATGCAAGGATTCCATTTCATCAACCATGGCCTCATTCCAGAGTTTTCCATCCTCTAAATCTACTTCCTCCCTGACAGTTCTGGGATCATCATCAGTTATAGTTAAAGAAAAATTTGAACATAAAGCAGATGGGCTATACCATTCTGGTTGTCTTCTTTCCGGAACTGATATTCTCACAACTCGAGTTTGTGGCTCTTCCTCTTCTGAATCTTCTTTTGTTGTAGATTTTTATTCATCCTCCTTTAGCTAAAAATACATCTTCTTAGGTTGCTTTGGTATGACTTCATGTTTAACAACATATTTCACCTCTCTAAACACCACATCTTTGCTATAGACAACCTTCCTTTTTTCTTAGTTCCAAATCTTGTAAGCTTTTAAACCATCCTTATACCCAATAAAGATGCACGTTTCATATTTATTATCCAACTTGATCCTTCTATCCTTTGTAACATGTACATATTCATCACATCCAAATACCCTTAGATGTGAAAGAGAGGGTGTCTTACCAGTCCATACCTCATGTGGAGTCTTATCATTCAACATTGATGAATGTGATCTATTAAATATGTAACAAGCAGTCTCCACTGCTTCTGCCCGGAATTCTTGTCCTAAATTGGTAGCACTAATCATGCCTCTTGCATTTTTCCATCAGCATTGTGTTTATTCTTTCTGCAACTCCATTTTGTTGAGGTGTATATGGATTAGTCTTCTTTCGTACTATACCACACTTCTTAAAGAACTCTTAAAATTCCTTCTTGTAGAACTCTCCACCATTATTTGTCGTCAACACCTTTCTCTTCTTCTCTGTCTGGTTTTCCACCAAAGCCCTAAATTATTTAAATCTATCAAAGACTTCATATTTATTTCTCAATAAATATATCCATGTATTCCTTGAGAAATCATCTATGAATGAAACATAGTACATAGACTTACCCAGTGATGGAACCGACACAGGTCCAAACACATAAATGTGCACAAGCTCTAATATCTTGTTCGCCCTCTTACCACCAGAAGGAAAATTCACCCAATTCTACTTCCCACATACACAATATTCACAAAAATCTAAGTCCAGACAACAATTATACATACCTTCTACCATACCATTTCCATGCAGTATCCGAAGGGCCTTCTCTCCAATATGTGCAAGCATTTGATGCCATAGCGTGGTCTTTTCTCCAAAGACCGCTAGGATTTCCACTCCACTTTCAGGACCCACAGAATTGTTGCACCCATAAATAACAACGCTTCCCTGAAGCTTGTACATAGTTCCAATACGAACTCCCCGCATTAATACCAGTGCTCCTTGAATCATCTTACAGGTATCTTTCTCGAACAGTGTTTTTACACCTGCATCATCCATATTGCTTATAGAAATCATATTTCTTGCCAATGCAGGAATCTGCAGAACACCAGGAAGTGTTCTAATCCTTCCACCTCGCAGCTTCAACTTGAATTTTCCACGTCCGATAATTCTGGCCTTCCTATCATCTCCTATGAAGAAATCACTGCCATCATATTTCTCATACTCGCAGAATCAGTCCCTATGGGGAGTGAAGTGAAAGGATGCACCTAATTCAATCAACCATGACTCATGATATACATGTGTATTTGAATAAGAAGCCAAAGAAACATCCTCGCCTTCATCCGAGGAGCTTTTTGCCTCTACAAAAGGAGCATCATCATATCCCTTTCCATTCTCATAATATTTAGATCTGCAATCCTTTTTGTAGTGCCCTTCCTTTCCGCATTTCCATCACACCTTTACAAACTTTCCTGGAGATTTAGATATCACTCTAGATTTAGATCTCCCACTCAAAATCTTATTCTTGTTTCTGTTCTGGGACCTTCCTTGTACAAATAAGGAATTTGCATTATGGCCCTCCATATTTCTCCATCTCATTTCCTTCGACACCAAGGCTGAGACTATTTCATAAAGAATCAATGTAGCTGTTGTCCCATGAATTTGGTAAATAACACAATAAACTGATGCACTTATCTTCATATGAGAATTTAATATCAACAGATAACAACTAACTTACCACAGTATTGAATGCTTTCAAATTCTCTATCACATAGTCTCCATCCTTACTCCTTAGGTTATATATCTTTTTCTGCAGGAACAATTTATTCACCAGAGACTTATATTGGTACAAAGTCCCTAGCTTGTCCCACAAAGTTTTCGACGTAGCTTCCCCAAATATATTCAAAAATATTGAATCTGAGGCACAAAACCGTATTTTGCTCTTTTCCTTCTGATCCAACTTCTTCCAGTCTTCATCTGACATTTTCATTGGTTTAGTACACGGATATACCACAATCCACTGATCTTTATCCACCAACAGATCCTCCATCTTGTGCTTCCACAACTCAAAACTCTGACCATTAAATTTATTTATCTCTATCTTTCTACTGCTTGCCATCTTCTTTAACCACAAGAATCAATCCCACAGATCTCCCACTGAACAAGGTCTACCACATGCCTGAGAAAAAAACCCTCAGTAGCAAAGGCATCTCGTTAAAGCTGAAACAACTCTCATACAAAATGTATGTTTTAACCCTGTACAAAAATTATCTGCAAACAAACCTTAAATCCATAAAACAAATAATAGCAAGACCATAAAACATAAAACAGATATACACAGATAATTTCCCTTAGATCCCAAATCGGTATTACCAACTTGATTTTTCATTATATTCCTTTTAGTGTTACAACAGATGTATATATATGTTGAAGCATACATAAACCTCAATCCATTAACCCTCGATTAGAACATAACCATGGTTCCCTTCATCAGTGTTATAGGTCAATTTGGGCATCATTCCCAATCACCTGGTTAACTAGACATCATGTCCAGGACCAATGAATGGGGTCTATCATCCCCTATTATTTCAGTTGGTACATGAACTAAGACAAAGAACAATACAAATCATTGATGACTTTCATCTACAAAGGTTTCCAATATTTTAAGTTTATAATATATCATATGAGAACTCATCAAAATTTCCTCTGAATGGACTAAGTGCATTGCATATGCAGGTAGCCTCATTCAAAGCTACTTTGCAAAGAACTTCCTGACACTGATAGGTGTGTTGGTCACATTGGGAACAAAATTCTCATTGTTCTGGAATCTCGACTTGGCCAGTGCCTTCTAGAAGAGTTCACATGTGTCACAATTCGAATCCATGTGTCCATTTGACATCTAAAATATTGGGAACATGTCTTGCCTATTATTGGAAATTCATTGATTATAAAACAACCTTCAACTCCTCTATAAATTGAGTATAGATATTAATGTTTGAGGAAGAATTTGAGTAGAGAAATGTTGGTGGGTTTTCAATTGAGGAGTTGATTTTTGTAACATGCTGCTGGAGATATCTACATTGTGATGTGACTGGGATGCTGCTGGAGATGGTCACATCAAATCAATCACTGGGTTGTAACCTCCCCTTCTATCCATTAATAAATATTGCTGCTTACTTTCCCACATATGTATCTGTATAAGCTTGTGTGTTCCATATTATGAATTATTATCTGATGTATATGGTTTATGTTTCATTGATTTAACTAAATAACTTGAATACAAATTTGTATTATTGCTATCTTTTGTTGTTTAGTGTTCATCTTTGCAGAAAATATTTTCAGACATCTAGCTTGGATTTGAGGCTACAGCAAGAGCGACAAAACGAGAATAGGAAGCGCTTGGACTCCAATTAATTTCTTTGATATATTCTGTGTGTCTATTTATAGTTAGGAAAAGTAGTTGCAAAGTCTTTAATCTGTTGTTCTAGATAAGCACTTGTGTAGGGAATAATTGTTTATCCGTAATTCATAATTTCGCATAGAAAATTGGCAACTCCATTGGGGAATTTACCCTTCATCCTAGGTGTATTTGCCTCTAATTTTATTTGTTTATTCACCCATTAGCTTTTACTTAGAAAATATTATTTTTTCTGAAATCAAATTTGCATTAGAAGTGTGTTAAACAGTTGTGTTTTTCATTGTACACTGCACCCAACGCACTGTTGGACAGGACACAGTGCTTTGCATAGCACTATCTCCCTTTCAGGCCTGCGTTGCAAGGAACTATCTCTCTTTAGAGACTATGTTGCCTCATGAACCATCCAAATTCCATTGAGTTTGTCCTTGCAATTTGTTTCAGTTTGTTCTTTGTTGTGTTTGAAAATCCTGAGCCTCATATTGACTAGTGAACTTATCTACCTCTTCCTCCTTTGAAAGAATAATTTTTTCAATGTTTGTTTAAAGTATTTTTATTTATCATTGAAGAATCAATTTCAAAGTATTTTCATTGTCACATTAGATCCATTTGATTTTGAAAAGGAAGTTGTCGTAAATTCTTCGGATAAATTGTTGTTTAATTCCTCATTTTTCCTTCAAAAGATAAATTTTTGTTCTATTCTTCATTTCTCAAAAGTAAAAGGCATTTGTTTTTGTTGATTTAGTGCACTTAGTTTCTTTTCTGCATTCATAACATTAAAGGAACTGAAAATAAAAACCTGCTTTTGCATGTAGTGGATTTTGTGATTTGCAAAAGGAACAATTAGGAAATATGCATTTAGTTTGTGCTCTTTGATTTGTTTTCTCTCAAATTGATTGCTCTTTCCCTCTAGTAGCTAGGATTTTCATTGAAAAAACTAAAAGTGAAATATTGCTTATCATTCTTAGTTTTAATTTTAGGAATTTCCAATACATCATCGCGATGAACCTTTGAAAGGAAAATTGATAAAAGAGATCAACTTAAAATTTATCTCAATTTACCTAACAAAGAATTGGAACTATAACAATAACATTTACAAGCTCTAGGATAGAGACATGTTCTGGCATCGTAAAACATAGTAGTTTTCATTAACTTATCTGCGATACATTCCAAGTGTGATACCTCACTCCACGTACATAAGTATATCGTAGCTCGTCCATATACTTTCGTGCATATTGGCCAGTGTTACAGTACGAAAAGTATAAAGGGGTGCTCCCATTGTGTGGTTTCACATCATAAAGCGCTAATACGGACTTGGGCCTCCACATACCTTTGGGTATATTTGGGAGAAAAAAATTTAGGTGTTATCCATTCATAGTGGACCGAGTCGTCTGCCTTGTAAATTGTGATACATCGAGCACAACATTAGGGGAGATTGTCTGCCTGTACTTCTTGATTCACCAAGAGGTATTATGGAGTTCATAGTTTCTTGGTAAACTCTTTTGCCTAGCATTTCCCCTTTTTTTATTTGTTTTTTGTTAAAATAAATCAGTAATTGTGGAAGAAAAAAATCATTTCCCCTATCATTCACGTAGATTAGCATTAAAAACACCTTTACCACAAGAAGTTACTTCTGGTAATTGAAGGCAATCATGCTCTGTTGAATCAAGTACAATTCGTACCTCTGGTGAAACATCATCTTCCCATAAAACAAAGTTAGATCATGTTATTCCTACACATCTCAGTTCATCTACTATTGTCAAAGTAGATTCCTCATAGATACCCATGATCATGATTGATCCAATTAGTGAGACCATACCTCCTAGACCTGACGTTGTTCAACCACAAATTCATCCAAATCCTCTCTCTTATTTTCCAGAACATCTGAATCCCAAAGTCAAACAACTGAAAGTCATTCCTGCCTTGGTCGTCCCACAAATTTCTGTAGCCATTGAGTCTTCCATATCACACAGTCAACCACCTGAAATATACTTTGGGCCTGATGGTGAAATACTTCCACCTGGTTTAATTGAGATTGAAGAAATACCACAAGATGAGACACCTTTAAATCCAATCCATTTTCGGGAGTAGCTTTACCTGTATGAGTCTTTTCCTCAATCGTCACCATTTTCTTTTGTTGATCCTCTTCCTATTCAAACTACCGTAGATCCAAAAGGGTATACATTTGGTCAAGTAACCATGTCTGAACCAACATCTTTGGTTGGGCCATCTGTTCCAATTACGTCAAAAAATACCCTCGCTACCCCGATAATGTTTAAAACTTCACCAAAGTCATATTTTCATGGTAGCCCTATGGTCCCATCAGGTTACAAATCACTATCTGGAATTTTCTCTGGTACATATTCAAGACCATGGACTTTACCAATGTCATCGTCCAGTATTTTAATTGGTAAGCTTATAGTGAATATTGAAGGACTTGATTCTTTATACACATCATCAGGGAAATATCAAGCTGATCCTTCTGGGTCTATTCCTTTAAGTACCATATCAACTGGACTCTCAGCATTTGGAGAGCAATATTTTCTGTCTTATTATCCTCCTCATGCTAGGGGGCAACCTTTGGTCACCCAATATGACAGTACTCCATCACTTTTTGGTCAACCTAATGTCAAAATTAATTTTTTTCAATGACAACCCACTCTGCCTATTCAACCACAAATAGTTGTACACTCGTATCAACCAGTTCAACCTGTTACACCCACATCATTTCCACTTGTTAATACATATTTACCCCTGCTACAGAATCAAAATGTTGTACAACGACCTTATCAAGCGGGTCCTTCAACTCAATACCCTCAAATATTGGGTCCACATACTCAAAATCCTTCAGTTAATTTACAACAACCTATATCCATAATCATTTATTGACAAGATGGTTTACCATTTTATGGGATTTCACAGCCACAATCTGGTTATACCTATCAACCAAATCCAATTTATCCTAATTTTGGTTATAACATTGGTGGACAGACCCCTTAGCAGCCTCAGGTGCAAATACCACAGACTTCATTTCAACAAGCATCATATCTAGGTTTTGGTCAACAGAATCCTCAAGAATTTTCTTTTCAAAACAACCCCTATTTGGGTTACCAGCAAAAGATTCCTTATGCTAGTGCTCAAAGGCGTGTTTCTCAAGAAATTCCATCTTACCCTGGCTATGATCAACGTGACCTTAATAGACAGTTTCCCTTTGTTGCAACTTTGGAATTACCAGATTTAAATTGGGCCTCGGATATTCCTAAGTCTAATGGAAACTATGGAGAAGATCCGTCGACTCATGTCATGAATTATCATTTATGGTGTTCATCAAATTCCCTGAATGATGATTTTGTTCGACTACGTCTTTTCCAACGTACGCTCACAGGTCCGGCTACAAAATGCTACATTGAATTACCTAGAGATTCTTTTGCTAATTTCACTACCCTAGCTACTGTCTTTTTGACTCATTTCCAATTACCCATCAAATATGAAACTAGAACTCAACTCTTGACCAATTTGAAACAGACTTATGCTACTCACATTTCTGATCATATTCATGAGTGGCATCATCATTGTAGAATGGTTAAGACATTTGTTCCGGATCATCTCCTCGCTGAATTTTTCATTAAGTCCCTATTACCATATATAACTGAGGATGTGGCTAAGGGTGGCATCGTCATAGAAGAGCAAGTTATCTCTCATGCCCAATATCTAGACTTAATTTACACTTACTATGGCATGCTCTATGAAAACATTCCTAATGCGTTGAGATCTAATTTTATTGTTCCTCCTCAATTAAAGGACTCTAATGCCAGAGACAACTTGATTGTTACGGAAAGCACACATCATACTACTGCATCTGATCCTGCACCTTCTTCCAAAATTAATGATGTGTCATTGGACAAGAGAAAAAGTGTCAAGCAACCCAGAAGTAAGGAAAAAGGGAAATCTAAGAAAAAGAAAAATTCTAACCCCTAGGAAAAATCATCTGATCAATCGTCTGGACCGAGAAAACCTCATTATCGATGCATAATTTGTAATGAGGAACACTTTGTTAGGAATTTTCCTCACTATTCTGAAGTCTCAAAAATCATCAAAGCTTCCCATGCGTCAACTGTGTTGACAGACCCATTTCCAAATCCAGACACCAACATGGATGCTACGGATGTAACTTCTAGTTCCCAAGTACTTATGTTATCCACCACAAAACCTTCAACAGATATTTTGGTGTTAATAAGTAATAAATATTATGGTATTCAGGCCATTGATCAACCTACTACCTCGACTACGAATCCATCTATGGAATCGATACTACCTACTGCTATTCCTAAATTGAAAATCAAGCCACCAAAGGGAGTAATTCACAAATCAACATATAATCCTCGAGCAAGAGATGCTCAAAATTATAATATAGTTGAAGATTTGTCTCAATCCCCTTCATCTATGTCTACTCTTGAGGTATTACAAAATTGTCCCTCCCAAAAACAGCCTTTATTTTTTGCTATTGGTGGAATTGATCGGACTAATTCTAATCTTGTCGTCTTTAATCATATAGGCTATGTGCCACAACTACCAGCAGAATTGGCATTCTCCATACAAGTAAATTTTCTCAATCACCTTGTTCATCACACTATTATTAATGAGGAAGAATATACATGCATTATGTCTCTAAATTGTTGGAAGTCACTTGGCTCGTCACGCTTATCACAATCATCAATGACGTTGAAGGCTTTTGATGGACGTACATATAAGCCTTGTGGTATTTTTAATAACCTGAATGTCAAACTAGGGGGCAAAAAAGAGAGTGTTGATGTCAAGGTTGTTGAAAGATCCCTTGACTATAATATACTACTTGGAAGGCCATGGGTATATGCAATGACTGTAATTGTTTTTTCATATTTTAGAAGGATTCCCTTTCCAAATAAAGGTACAATCACAGTCATTAATCAACTATCCTTCTTTTCCTCCGCTTCGCAGGTAACTATAAGCATTCTGTTCATTCACGCACCCCAAATAGCACTTCAAAACATTGGTGTAGGACTCTTAAAGGATTCCACTCTCGTGGGAGCCTTTGCATTATCTTTGCCTATGACATCGACAGAAATTGCAAGTATAGGGACCTACTACATGATCTCTTCCACTCCATCTAGCTTAAGGGAGAGTACGGGTGATTGTGAAATTGTTACGTTGGATGAGTTTTTTCCGCCCAACCCTATTAAGCTGGCATAACAATTAATCTATCTGGCTTGGGTGACGAATCTGAGATCAACGTCGTCGAGTGTTTGGGTTGATCGTTCCTTATATTTTGGTACTCCCTCTGATCCTTTTTCCTCAATGTTCTTGACAGATGAGAGTTTTTTGGAACCCATGATGTCGAAGGGAGAACCATGGGAATATTATCATCATCGCTCCCATCTTCCTCATTATGAAGAAAACTATCTTAGTGAAATATATCACCCATCGATAAAAAATTTCTTTTCGAATTCTTTACCTATTAATGCAATCGATTTCGACTGAAATCTATCAAATATTGAAGAAACCATTTCTATCGATATTTCAACGAAACCTGTTGTTGTAGAAAATATTCATGTTGGTGTATCTTCTTCTCCATCAGAGCTCTAAAGATATCGCTCTCTATTTCATGAATTCCATGATGTATTTGCCTAGTATTAGGAGGAAATTCCAGACATAGATACTAGCATTTTTTAAGACACTATTAATATGTATCTTGATGTCAAACCAATGTGTAAACGGCTTCGTCGTGTTCATCAAAAGAAATTCATTGTCATCAAAGAAAAAATTGCAAAACTTTTGCATGTTGGTTTCATTTACCCTATTCTGCTGACTGAGTGGGTTTCCAACATCATTCCTATCATGAAAAAATAAGGAACTATTAGAGTGTGTGTCGATTATTGGGATGTCAATCTTTCTTATCCAAAAGACAACTATCCTACTCCCTTTATCGACCAGATTATTGACGATTGTGCTGGATGTGAAATATTTTCATTCAGGGATGGATTTTTCGGCTACAATCAAATCAATATCCACCTAGAGGATCAACATAAGACAAGATTCATTTGTCCCTAGGGCACATTCTCTTATAGGAAACTACTGTTTGGTTTAAAGAACACTGGGGAAAATTTTCAGAGAGCAATGGACTATGATTTTAATGACATCAAGCACATTGTCCAACCTTATCTAGATTATTTACCAGCACATTCATGAAATTGTAATGATCACTCAATGCATTGAGAGCCATTTTCTTACGATACCGACACTACAAAATACGGCTCAATCCACATAAATGTGTGTTTTTTTTTGGTTCTAGTCGTTTTCTTGGATTCATAGTCTCAAAAGAAGGAATTCGAATCGACCCATTGAAGTTTTAGGCCATTCTTGATTTGCATGCACCATCAAATTTACTTCAGATACAAAAAATTCAAGGAAAGGCTAACTTCCCAAGAAGGTTCATTCCAAACTATGTCGAAATGGCTAAAGGATTTACTCGACTCTTTAAAAAGGGGGTTCCCTTCCATTGGGACCAAGTTGCACAAGTTTATTTTGATGCTGTCAAGGATACTCTTGTCTGAGTCTCATTAATGTATCCCCCTAATGATCAAAATTATTATTTCCTATATATCATCGTGGCTGAAACAACCATTGCTCTGGTTTTGGTCCAAGTAGAAAATGGAACTGAACATCCGATCTATTATTTGAGTCATAATCTCAATGATATAGAAGTTAAGTATTCTTATGTAGAAAATATTTCCTTGGCAGTTGTTCAAGCTATTCAAATATTTCACCACTATATCTTGCTCTGAAAGACCACTGTCATTTCGAATTGCAACCCCATGATGTACATCTTATCACGTTAATTTCTTGGGGGAAAATATTCAAAATGGATGGTCATTTAGTAGAAATTTTATTTGGAATTTATCAAATCCAAGTCAAAGAAGTCTTTAGTTTTGGTTGAGCTTCTTTGTGACCTTCCCTATGATAGTACTGCAACTACATCAGAACCATCAATTCCTGATGAGTATATGTTCATGATCGGATCATATGATCCTTAGTATGGATATTTCATTATTTATCTCCAAACTCAAACTTTTCAACCTGATACCTCTTGCTTTGAATAGCGACGTATTCAATACCAAGCCAAATATTATCTAATCGTCGGCGATAAACTTTATCGTCATGGTGTCGATACCATCTTAAGGAGGTGCCTCACTCATGAGGAGGCCGAAAAGGTTTTAAATGATTTTCATGATGGGGCTTGCGGTGGAAATTTATCTGGATATGCTACCACGTAGAAAATACTACGCGTTGGTTACTTTTGGCCTACAATTGTTTGAGACCTTATCTTCGCGGTCAAAAGTTGCGATGCGTGCCATATTTTTTATCATAAAATTTGCAAATTGCCAGCGTCAATGCATCCTGTTGCCTCTATGTGACCATTTTAAAAATGGGGTATTGATTTCATGAACTGTAACTAGCGTTAGTTCAGGGGGCATGGTTATATTATTGTCGTAATCAAATACTTTACCAAATGGGCCAAAGTGATGCCTACATTCAACAATACAGGACAAAAAACTACATTGTTTTTCTTTAATCATGTTATTGCACAGTTTTTGGTCCCACAGGCTATAGTCACAGATCATGGGCAGAATTTTCGCAACCATATGATGACTAAATTGACTGCCAAGTTAGGATTGTCACATGATAATTCTACTCCTTATTATCCACAATCAAATGGACAAGTTGAGGCTCTCAACAAGATTCTTAAACATATCCTTCAACGAATGATAGGAGTTCGTAAAAGAAACTGGAATTTGATCCTATACTCGGCCTTATCGGCATATCAAACCTCAGTGAGAAATGCAATTGGATTTACACATTTTCAATTGGTGTATGGTTTGGAATTTATCTTACCAATCCAATGTGAAATATTGTCATTAAAACTCACAATCGACTTGTTAACTGAAACCTTAGAAGAAGAAGTGTGTCTCCTTAAACTCATCCATCTTGATGAAATGCGTCGTGAAGCCCAATTGGCCAATGAAGTGCATAAGAGATGTATAAAGGCGCAATATGAGAAAAATGTCCAGCCTTGCATTTTCTCAGAGGGCGCCTTGGTCCTTTATGATCAAGAAGATGATGTAATAGGTACAGGAAAATTTGAGCCATTATGGCATGGCCCCTATATTTTCAAAAGAGTTCTTGCTAAGGGTGCCTATGAGCTGGTTGATTACGATGGAATTCCATTGGCACAGCCTGGAAATTGGTTGTATTTGAAACATTACTATGCTTAATCATGAACGTACTAATATTTTGTATTATATTGTATATATATGTTGTTGATTTTCATTCACTGTATTAGCTTGTTTTTAGAGTTTTCTTAACGTTAGTAATCCTCTTTACATTTCATCGATGATGTATCAATATTTGGAACCATTTGTTGGATATGCTAATGCTGCTAGTCATAGTATGCAGAATCTATCCTCTACGGCATAGGCCATTTTGACTCCGAACGACAACTTAGTGATTTTTCAAGGGATTTGTATTGGTAGATCGATGAAAAATATCGTTGAGTATAGCACATTGATCAAACTTCTCTTTGATGCCATTTTCATTTGGTATTAACTGTATCATCATAAGTTTAGAATCACAACTTCTGGTTTTACAATGTACTAGTGTTTATACTGTTAGAAATCCATGTTGATCAGTCGTTGTCATTGATGTCAACCCAAGCAGAACCAGGGGCTAACCCAATATTGTATGGGAATTTTGACCTACCAAATTAATATATTCTGGGTCAATAATGCCTTTGATGGTTTCTACTTGTCGATATGTTTCCATTGATATATGGCACGCCATGTAATTCATCACGGTTTGAGAGATATTCATGTTTGAAGTTTGTACACCCAGTTAGTGGGCTAAAACCCCATGGGGTTGAGGCATGGGTCATTGAAAAGTAATAATTAATATTTTTTAAGCTCCTAAAATCCCTCCTACGTTCACTTCTTGAAGTCCCTCTCAACCAAAGCATTTATATAAATTGTGATCCTCATTTCCTCCTTATGCAAGGGATTTCGCCATCTGAAATAGGTCATCGTGGAATTTTCGCTCTAACATCTTTTCTACGAAGGTTCAAAAGATGAAATTTTTATGAGGCGAAGCTGAAATCCTAAGGAAACTTCTGTAAAAATTTTAGATCAAGGTGTGCAACATTTTTTGAGATATGATCTGTGGAAGTCGGGGTTTTTGCGGGCTCCTGAAATTCATCTCAAAGAAGTGACCTTGATAAATGTGTCATAACTCTCTCTCTGAGTATCGGATTGGAATTCCTTAAAAAGTGGCAGATAGTGCACAGTCTGTAGCTTTATCTCTATCAATTTCAGAGCCAAATGAAGAAACAATGAAACGTGGCACGCTGTACAAGTGCGCTCTATTGAAACAGTCCATAATTAGGGCATCATGAGAGATTGGGTATAAATCTCTCTTGAAGAATCCAAATTCAGTCAGACCTATGGCATTGGAAAGACAACTTAGAGGAATACTATAGGACCAAAAATCAGATATTGAGAATCTGAAATAACAGAGATACAGCAGATTCAATATCGAGCTCCTAGAAGGCAAGAAAAATATAGATCATGTGTTGTGAAGAGTTGCAAATGACCAAAATTTTTACTGTAGCAAAGCAAAGTAAGGTGTAGCAGAGGGTAGCATGACAAGAGCAGCAACCAAGGTGCATAACAGTAGCAAGAAGTTCATCATATGACGTCTTTGAGTGGGAAGCACTACATACAATCATTGTAAAGGTATCATTGTACTAAGCCATTGTAAATACATTATTGTAAAAATTGCACTAGTGTCTATCTGCCAAGGGTTGAAGAGGCAGCATTGGGAGGTCTAGGATCATCATTAGGTGGTTGTGTCAAATTTGGGGTTATGGTCTAGTATATATTCTTCTTCTACATCATTCTATATCATTTTAAAGTGGACCATTTTCCCTGGTATGGGAGTCCATTCTTATTTTATTATTCTATAGGGTGGTAGGGTGGTGCTAGGGTCACTTGTAGCTCATTAGGTGTTGGGGCATCCATTCAGTTGACTATTGAAGAATCTCAACTTTGGAGCGTCCATCCGGTGGGGGCTGGATAAGAATGCTTTTCTAGATTCTAGGAAGTTGGAGCTTTATTTTCAATTGGAGTTGAATATTAAAGAATTATTAGAAAAGCATTAGGTGGTTTTTGTCCCAGAGTGGTTTTCCACCTTAAAAAATATGTGAATTTGTGTTCCTCTTGTTTTCTGCTATCATTGTACAAACACTGCTAATAATTGAAGACTAAATAATGCTCTAATTGAAAGGAATATTGATTCACCCCCCCCCCCCCTCAGTATTTCCAACAATTGATATCGGAGCTTGGTTCCTTCAATGAAATTTTAACAGCTGGAAGGAGGTCATGGAGCATACCAAGAATGGTGTACCTCTATTTAATAAAAATAATTATGCACTTTGGAAAGGAAGAATGGAGGTCTATCTCTTGGCACAAGGTTACGAAATTTGGGACACTGTTCAAAATGGATTTACATCAACCGCGGATGAACAAGGTAAGAAGAATTTGGTAAATGATGCAAAAGCAAATAATATTATTATCAATGGACTTATTGAATCTGCTTATCATAAAGTGTTGTGTTGTAAAACTGCCAAAACTGTATGGGACAAGCTTGAGAATATATATGCAGGTGACTCAAATGTCAAAGAAGCAAAGCTTCAAATCTATAGAGAAAAATTTGAGCAACTCAGAATGAAAGAAGATTGCAACATTGTTGCATACTTCCAATACATTGATGAAGTAACTAATACTCTGGAAGGATTGGGAGAGCCAGTTGACGAGAAGACTATTATACGGAATATTCTTAGAACGTTACCAGGGAGATTCAACCCAAAGGTATCGGTCTTAGAATACAGTGCAAATCTAGACAAACTTAGCAAGGAAGAATTACATGGAGTTCTCATAGCATATGAAATGAGACTTGATGAAGAAAAGGGTACTTCAAATCTAGAAACTACGTTCGTTGCATCTAAGCAAACCAATAAGGACAAACACCCTTCAATTTAAATGACATGCACCTGCAAGTGTGAAGAAAAGGGAGATTATGGAGAAGGTCTTTCAGATGAAGAATATGCTTACTTTACGAGAAAACTAAAACCTGGTAAGGGAAAATTCAAAGGTAAACTTCCATTGATATGTTTCGGTTGTGGTGAGGTTGGGCATTTCGTAGAAAAATGTCCGAACAAAAGTGATGGCAACTCAAAAGGAAAGAAAGGCTTTAATAAATTCAACAAGCAAGGAAAAAAGAAAGGATCCAAAAGGAACTTTCTCTCTAAAAAATATAGCTCATCATCCGATGAAGAAAGTGACAGCAAAGAAGAAGCCAATGAGAAAGTATTGTTTATGTCCAAGCACAATAAACAAGAAGTATCAAAAAATGAAGAAGAAGGGTTGACCATAGAAGAATATTATAAGGAGTCAATCAAGCTTATAAAAGAGCTCAATGCTGAGAAGATATGTTCCAATACTCTTGAAGAACAAGTTCAAGGTCTCAAAATTGAGGCTGAAGAACAGAAATGTATTGAAGAGTCACTTCAAAAGAAGTTGGAAGAAAGCAACCAAGAAAGGGAAGCATTAGAAGTCGAAGTAGTCTCGTTGCGTAAGGAAGTGAAGAAGGGAAAAAATGTCCAAAACTATGCCAACAGCTCAAGGGCATTGGAAGAAATCATCAACAATCAACAATATTACCAAGAACTGGCCTTGGTTACAAAGAAGAAGAAGCAGGACCTTCTACAACAAGATACAATGAACCTATGAGATCTGACATACATGTAGACTTCATTGGACAAGATTTTCAAGCACATCCTTGGAAGACGATTCCTCGACCAAGATTTTCATCCAGGTACCAACATATTTTTCATGGCTATTGTTATTCATGTGGAAAATTTGGTCATAAAGTTGTATAATGTCGCACGTACCCTCGGAATGAATACAATTCCAAGAAATTCTTCAAATACAAACCTCCCAGGGCTCGACGAAACATCAATATATTTGAACATTTAAGAAATAATATGGAATGTCACAAATGTCGGAACTTTGGACACATAGCCAGAGACTGCAGACTTGAAAATCCTCTAGAATAATCTTCAAAGCCACATAATGAACGAACATGGAAGAAGAAGAAGACTGATAATTTTTCTCTCACTCTCAGGGCTCAAAAAAATAAAGATGTGTTGTATGTTGACATCGGTTGCTCAACACATATGACTAGAGATAGAAGGAAATTTGTATCTCTAAAAGAGAAGAAGGATGGAACCATATCATTTGGAAATGATGGATCTTCAAATTTTATAGGATCAGGTACCTTCACTCGCAGAAGCAAAGATGTTATAGCCAAGAATGTTCTGTTGGTCGAAAACATGAATCACAATCTGCTCAGTGTCGGACAAATGTGTGATCAAGGACACACAATGCTATTCAACTCCACAAAATGTGAAATCAGGAAAGGAAGGTATGGTAAAATTGTGGCTACAGCAAGTCGAGCTCCAAACGAAATATGTGTTCTGGATGAAGCAAATAAAGCATGTCTACTAGCTAAAGAATATGAAATCTGGTTATGGCACAAACGAATTGGTCACATAAACATTGAAAATCTTGTCAGGATAAGCAAAAAGAAAGTAGTACGAGAAATGCCAAAATCTCAAAACCTTCCAACACACTATGTGAGGCATGTTGGCATGGCAAGAAAAAAAAGGTCCAATTTAAAACAAAAGAACACTTTTCATCACATCCATTGGAATTGATACATACTGATCTATGTGGTCCTATGAGAACAAAAGGCTTAGACGGAGAATTATATTTCATGTTAATGATATATGACTATACCAGGATGATAGCTGTCAGTTTCATAAAGAAAAAATCTGAAGCATTTGAGTGCTTTAAGATCTACAAGGATTTGGTTGAAAATGAAACTGATTTGAAAATAAAGTGTTTAAAATCATATAATGGTGAAGAATTCACTTCCAAATTATTTCAGCAATACTGTGACAAAAATGGAATAAAAAGGAAATTTTCAACAACACGAACACCTCAGCAAAATGGAGTTGTTGAAAGAAAGAACATAACCGTATAGGAAATGGGTAGAAAAATGTTGAAGGACTCAAAATCGGATGAAAAATTCTAGGTTCAGGCAATTGATACGACAGCCTTCACTATCAACCAAAGTCTTCTCAGAAATAATTGTAATAAGAGTCCATATGAATTATGGAAAGGAAACTAGCTAATGTAAAATAGTTCAGAATCTTTGAAAGAAAATGTTATATGAAAAGAGAAGATCAAAATTTGGATAAGTTTGATCACGTGTTGATGAAAGTATCTTTTTTGGCTACTCATGCAAAAGAACAACCTATAAATGCTATAATCTAAGATGAAAATAGATAGTGAAGAGTATAAATGTTACATTTGACAAAGACGGTGTTGTAGTGAGTAAATATGAGGATCTAGAATCTTTGAAACTTGAGACAGAGGCTGAAAAAGACACAGATAAAATTGTAGAACAAGAAGCAAATGTCAACGAGGAAGAAGTAAACAATGATCATCAAGATATACTAGAAAAAAAACAAGAAGCTCCTCCAAGGAGAAAAAAAGAGTGGATTCAAAATAACCATCCATCAAATCAAATCATTGATGACATAAATGAAGGTCGACTGCTTCGTTCATCATAACAAGCTCACGTTTCTTTTCTAGCAACCTTTGAGCCTAGTAGTTTTGAGGAAGCCAGCCAGAATGAACATTAGGTAGTAGCCATGAATGAATAATTGGATCAAATTGAGAAGAATAACACCTGGGAATTAGTTCCACGACCAAAAGATAAAAATTTCATTGGGACTAAAAGTATGTTCACGAAAAAATTGAATGAAGATGGGCACGTTACCAGAAACAGAGCAAGATAGGTTTTCAAAGGCTATGCACAAGTGGAAGGAATTGATTTCGACGAAACATTTGCACCAGTTTCCAAAATGGAAGCCATCCGCATTTTAATCAGCTATGCATGTTCAAGAAAAATCAAAGCCTACCAAATGGATGTTAAGTCAGCATTTCTGAATGGAGAATTAGAAGAAGAAGTTTACATCGAACAACCTGAAGGTTTTCTACTATCACAAAAAGAAGACTATGTTTGCAGGTTAAAGAAGGCTCTATATGGTCTCAAGCAGGCTCCCAGAGCATGGTATGCTCGTCTTGATGGATATCTATGTCAAAAAGGGTTCAAGAAAGGTACTTTTGATAGAAATATTTATGTACGAATAGATAAAGATAATTTAACAATCGTTGAGGTATATGTGGATGATATAATATTTTGTAGCAATCATGATCAACTATGTAAGAACTTTTCTACAAAGATGCAAAGTGAATTTGAGATGTCTTTACTTGGTGAGCTGACATACTTCTTAGGGCTTCAAATATCTCTGCAAGAGAAAGGAATATTTATATTTCAAGCCAAGTACATCAAGGAAATTCTCAAGAAATTCAAAATGGAAGATTGCAAACACATCCTTACTCCAACGGTAACAAGTTGCAAATTGAGCATAGACGACTCGTCTAAGGATGTGGATCAGAGGTTGCACAGATCTATGATTGGTAGTCTTCTATATGTAATAGCCTCTCAGCCAGATTTTATGCAAGAAGTTGGACAAGTAGCAAGATTCCAAGTAGCACCAAAAGAATCAGATATTGTTGCCATCAAAAGAATTCTTCGATATATAAAGGGCACAGAAGAATATGGCTTGTGGTATCCCAAGGGTAAAAATCTCATTATTCAAGACTTTACAGATGCAGATTGGGCAGGAAGTGTTGATGATCGTAAGAGTACTAGCGGAGTAGCATTCTATCTAGGTGGTTGTCTCGTATCATGGTTGAGCAAAAAGAAAACTTCAATCTCATTATCTACAGCGGAAGTAGAATACATTGCAGCAGCATCATGTTGTACTCAAGTCCTTTGGATGAAACAAACATTGCAAGATCTTCAAGTACAATTCAGTGAGCCTATTCCCATATTCTGTGACAACACTAGTGCCATTAGCATCTCCAAGAATCATGTCATGCATTAAAAAACAAAACACATTCGGATCAAATATCATTTTGTTAGAGAACAAGTCGCTGAAAAGAATATCAAACTTGAATATGTTTGTACAAAAGAACAAATTGCTGATATCTTCACTAAACCTTTACCTCGTGAAGCATTTGAATATCTTCATCAAAAGCTTGGGATTCTCCCAAGTTCTCATTAGATTACAGGTCTCCAGGATGGTTGTGTGTCAGCGGGAGCGGAAGTGTGTACAGGTCTGTAGGATGGTTGTGTTTCAGGGGGAGTTAACCTTTTCCATTGATTTCAAAGGGGGAGAGAATGTTGTAGGAATAGGTGCCATGATCGCAGGGGGAGTACTTGTGTTGCCATCAATGCCAAAGGGGGATATTGTTGATCAACGGTTGTCATTGATGTTAACCCAAGCAGCACCAGGGGATAACCCAATATTGCATGGGAATTTCGACCTATCAAATTAATATATTATGGGTCAATAATGTTTTTTATGGTTTCTACTTGTTGATATATTTCCGTTGATATATGCCACGCCATGTATTTCTTCCCAGTTTGAGAGATATTCATGTTTGAAGTTTGTACCCCTAGTTAGTGGGCTAAAACCCCATGGGGTTGGGGCATGGGTCATTTAAAAGTCATAATTAATATTTTTTAAGCTCCTAAAATCCCTCCCACGTTCACTTGTTGAAGCCCCTCTCAACCTAAGCATTTATATAAATTGTGATCCTCATTTCCTCCTTATGCAAGGGATTTCGCCATCTGAAACAGGTCATCATGGAATTTTCACTCTAACATTTTTTCTAGGAAAGTTCAGAAGAAAATTTTTTTATGAGGTGAATCTTAAATGCTGAGGAAGCTTCTGTAAAAATTTTAGATCAAGGTGCACAACATTTTTGGAGATATGATCTGTGGAAGTCAGGGTTTTTGCAGGCTCCTGAAATTCATCTCAAATAACTGACCTTGGTAAATTCGTCATAACTCTCTCTCTGAGTATCAGATTGGAATTTTGTAGAAAGAAAAAGACAGTGCAAAGTGTAGAGACAAATGAAGAAATAGTTGTTACACCATTTTTTGGTCATCTAACCTACTATCATTAGATGGACCCAAGTACACCATGTAAAGACCAATTTTACCCTAAGTAAAATTGCTTTCACTATGTGAAATAACTTAATAAAACACATTTATTAGGTTGTTTATGGTCTAAACAGGAAACCCCAAAAGGAAATATTAAACAAACCTATATTTGTTTGATTTTCCTCAAGGAATAATCAATTGAACAATAATTTAATTATTATTCCTGGTCATGTTTAACCCAAAACAAAGAAATTAATTAGATAAATCTTTATTTGTCTTATTATTTTCTAGGAATGATTATTTAAATCTTATTTAAATAATATTCCTTGTTAAATATGACTAAATCACCCATAAATAATTAAATAAATCATTATTTATTTGATTGTCCTTCAACCACTTCCTTAAAATGATAAATAAATCATTTATTTATTTATTATTCACAAATAAAGGGATTTGACCCAAGTCAAATACCTTTTCCCTCCAACAAATATAATAAAATATTCCATAAAATGTGGATCTAGATCTGGTTAATGTTATTTTAATCATGCACCAAGATCTAGAATGACCCAATATTTTGTTATAAATAGGAGGGTTTTTCCTATCATTCTTCACCTTTTGTTGCCTATTAGATCACTCTGGATCTATACACTTGGTCACATTCTACATTATTTTCTGTGTGAGCTCCCTTTGAGTTCTATCTTTGTCTGGGTTTTCTACACCAACAAGAGAGAGAGATTCTAGATCTGAAGTGCTGAGGACTTCCAAGAACCCATCCCATTGAGGAGAATTGGATACACCTTCTTTTTTTCCTCCCAGGTGCCCTTAATACAAAAATTATTTCAAAAAACATTGTTCTTGTCTTGTCTATTGGATGTATGGAGCAAACTCTTGATTTTACTGCTTAATGTCTTTCTATGCATAGATCTGGTTTTTTGCAGCACTTGTCTTGATCAACTAACTGTAGATCTGAAGATATTGGCAGCCATATTTGATGTTAGGGCTATAAGTTATGCGTAGCTAAAGTGGTCTTTTTTCATACACTTCGACAAAAGATTCATACTAACAACTGGCGACTCCACACGGGTTTTCAATTACGACCGCTGTCGTTTTTCATATTCCTGCATATCCAGCTACTTCACACCCTAGGGTTTCTCTTCAGATTTTTATTTTTCCTATTTTTATGGTGCCTTTCACCTCTAAAACCCTCTACAACCATCAAAATTTTTAACTTCTGTGTGTTTCTGGCCCTATTGCACAGGTTACAGACATCAGCTGCAGCCAAGACGACATTTGTTTTCTGAAATTTTCCGCCGAGAGTGCCGGAAGTGCAGGTCGCACTTTTTGGCCCAAAAACTGCGACCTGGGTAGCGGAAAACAGCCCAAAAACTGCGACCTGAGCGAAAAACAGGTCAAAAACTGCGACCTGGACTTTTTTTTGGAATTTTTCTGAAATTTTTCTGGGTTTTGTCTGAACCACTGTCAGGGTTGTCTGGCCTCCGTCTCTGCCCGTTTAGACCTATTCTTGCTCTTTTTTACTCAACTAAGTGGGAATCTAGCCCCCTAGGGCCTCAGTACCCTCCACTTTTTGTGGAAGAGCTTTAGCTACTGTAAGTGTGTAAATTTTCAGAGTTTTCAACCATTTCTTTTTCAGACCTGATACCTCCTTTTCAGATCCCTTTTAATCAGCTCTTCTCCCTTTCAAATCAACTCCTGAAGTTTTGTTTGGATCTACCTTTAGGGCCTCCTCCTTGTCCCTTCTGCTTTTTGCTGATTTCCTCCTTTTTTGCAGCCACCTTGCCTCTGCCTCTTGGCTATGTTTTTCACCTCTTTTCAGTAGATTTCTCCCTTAGATCCTTGTCCCTCCTGACCTTAGATCTATTGGCCTCTTTTTAGTGTGTTTTCACTAGATTTTTTCCCTCTTTTCGACTAGTTTTGAGAGACCCACCTTTTTTGGGTTAGATCGATGCATTGTTCGCTGTTAATTTTCTGTTATTTCAGCATTATATACTGTTCTCTGCAGATTTATTTTCAGTTACACAACACACTTTTTCTTTTGCTCTCAAAACGTCAGGGTTTAAAAATTAAAATTAACGCACGCCACACACTCACCCTAAGCGAAGAAGAGCCTGGTTAACACCGCCAGGAAAAGACTTTAAAACATTGTAAAATCAATTGACACTGCACCTTTCTGCCCTTGTTATGACATTGTAATCACTTGATCCTGCACCTCCCTGCCTTTGTTGGTCGTTCTTCTTCCCCTTGTGCCGTGTTTGTGTTCTCACCATTGCACCGCCAAGGCGCACATCCCGGAGAATTCTTGGCCTTCACCCTCAGTTTCCGGTCGGTTGACCTACTCCTTCCTGCCGTCGTCGAGTTAGTCCTCCTCCGAGTCCGCACTCCGACTCCTCTTCTGATTCATTGGATTCTCCTTTTACTTCTGGCTCTCCCCCTGTCACCTTCACTATGTCTGGTCCAGGGCCTAACGCTAGCGGTACTCCTGGCCCTAATGTCAGGACTACTACTAGAAGAACCGCCACAGGAACTACCTCGACTACTCCCTTGCTCCCCTTCCTGGCAGGCCTCAGCCCCCCCAATTTGGACCGATTGATTAATGACCCTATACACCATGACGCTAGTTGGCCTGCTATGTCGAAAAAGCTCCCTTCCGACATCCCAAAGTTTGAATGCCTCGCTGGAGAATATCCTTCAAATCATGTTTGATCTTTCCACATGTAGTGTTCCTCTACCTCCATTACTGATGACTTTGTCCGTCTTCGGTTGTTCCAACGAACGCTTACAGGCACGGCTTCTAAGTGTTATGTTGATTAGGCCCCTTCCTCTCATACCACCTTTGTGACTCTTGCTCGGGCTTTTTTATCTTACTTCTAGCTTCCCCTTCGTTATGACACTGGTATCGAACTTTTGAATTCTTTCTGTCAATCATCTGCGACCCGCCTATCCGATCATGTCCAGGAATGGAAGAGACGAAAGAGCCTATGTCAATCCCCTAATTTCGAAGACTGTGTCTACATGGACTGGTTCCTTAGATCTCTATTGCCTCCTATCGAGAAAGATGTCGCATCGCATTTCCCCCAAACCGAAGAAGCCGCCCTCCAACTGGCGTTAAAATATGACTTGATCTACGCTCAGATGGGTTATGTTTATACCGTTCTACCTGATCTCCCCAGACTCGGTGGTGTCAACACACCGGGGGCACCTCATGCCACCGACCGTATCGTTGGAGCTCTCTCTCACCCATATGCCCAACCTCCCATGGGTTATGGTTTTCCTGGGGGAGGGGGCATCACCTCCCACACTTGTTCCCCTCCCGGTAGCACGTATCCAGGATATGGCATGCCTCAGCCTTTTTCCCAATCTCCTGCTTACCTCAATGTTGCCCACCCTAACCATTATCCTTATCTGTAGCCTGGTGCTCCAGCTCCTCTAGCATTTGCACCTCCTCCTCCCTTGCCTTCTCAACCCGTGCAACAGCAGTCACCGCCCCCTCAAGAGCAGGTGGATGCACAGGAGGGATTCGGGGCTACCCAACCACCTGACGGACAGGCGGCCACTCAACCTTCCCCTTATAGTTCCTCCGATTACCAGATCCTCATGATGAATTTTGATCCACCTCTAACCGTCAACCTTAACCTTCAAACTCGGGCTCGTCAGTACCCCAAGCCTCCCGCTCCGTCTGTCCCTGAGTCCCCTTCTTCAGGTTCTACGAAGCCTCTTTCGACATCCAATGGTCCCTTACATATCCCTCAACCCAAAGTCGAGGTTCATACCAAGATTCCTAAAGGACCATTACGCCAAAATGCTTCTCCTGGTCGAGCTTCTCATTCGTATAACATAGTAGATGATTTGGCGCAGTCTCCTGCTGCCATTTCCACATTAGAACTCCTCCAATCGTGCCCTTCCCAAAATAAGGCTCTACTATCTTCCATGGGCGCTGTGGATCTTGCTGATGACCAAATTATTGTTTTCGACGCCCATCAATCATAACATCCTCCCCTTCCTGCTTCCATAGCCTTCCAAATCCCAGTCAAAATCCGGAACGCTAACGTTTCTCAGTGTATAATTGACGAGGGGGCATCCACCTGTCTGATGTCCGCTTTGGTTTGGAAGCAACTCGGATCTCTTGAGTTGGCCCCTTCCATGATCACCCTTTGAGCGTGGGATGGCCACGCCTCCCAGCCCATTGGCCTCTTCCGTAATTGTCCTATCACTCTTGCGGGCAAGATTGTTTTCGTTGACGTAGAAGTCATCGACGCCCCTCTCGATTACAACATTCTCTTGGGGCGAAGCTACACCTATGCCATGTCTGCTGTCCCATCCGCGGATTTTCGTAAGATTTCTTTTCCGCACAATGGAAAGATAGTCACCATTGACCAGTTGACGTATCATAAGCCAAAATCTCAGACCTCCCCTAAGACGACCATCTCTTCTGTAGCCAATAAGAAAACCATCGATTCTTTTACCAGTGTCTCTCCCGGCGTCTACAAAGACTCCCTTTTTCTTGGAACCTTCCCTGGTCTTCCTCCTCCTCCTGTCTCCGACCCCAGCTCATCGAATGTTTTCATGATGCAATCATCTCGGGCTGCTCTCAAGCAACCTGCTTTGGCTAGTCAGCAACCACGCTCTCTGCAACCTGCTCCTAGCCCTTCACCTGCAGCTGGTATTCATGAGCCTCTTTACCCTCTTGGAACAGTTCCTCCAAGCCTTAGCCCTTTAGGAGCCGTCCCACCTGGCCATTACCCCTCTGGTCAGATACCGTTCCTAGCTCCCCCACCAGGAGTGTACACGGTACCTGTCATGGCCACCCTCTCTCTTCCTAACCTGACCCTTGGGATTCCGTCAGATATAGTCTCGGCCCCCTTCTTGCACAGTCCAACCCAAACCTTGTCTTGCTTTTACCCCGGTTCAACCGGTCCCCATGACTTCTCCCGCTACAACAGTGCCTCAATCACCTCAACAGGAACCACCTCCTGTTGCGACCGCTTCGGGTAAGAAGGGCAACGCTCGCAAGGGGGCATCAAAGGACAAGGCTGCCCTGACAAGCCCTACCCCTCTTCGGCCTCCAAAGCATACCATCCAATGCGCTTTGTGTGATGTTGTCGGTCACGCCACCCATACCTGTCCTGAATTGCCTCATCTCAAGCCCATGGTTAATGTCGCGTTCCTTGCATCCACAGCCCCAGAAGCCTCTGTTCCTTCCGCGACCACCACCCAGAATCCCAAGACTATTCACACCAACTACCCCTGTGCTTTGTGTGATCTCCATGGGCATTACACCCACCTTTGTACCTGCCTCGGGGACTTCCGCACCTCTCTAGCTGCGGTCTACCAATTCGAGGCCAAGCACAATGAGTCCACCTCTCCCCTATTTTCACATTTTTCTTTGGAAAAATTACCAGACATGACTATTCCCATTGACATTCCCCCTCCTGATGTCGAGATGACGGAGCCTTCATCCACCATTTACTACCTATCATCATCCATGAGACCCTCGGGGAACATTCCCTCTGAATCCTCCCTATTGTTTCGCTTAAACCTTCTTAGTAATCACCTTGGAAACAGGCCTTGATAGATCCTCCATCTACTTACTCTTTTGTAACCCCTTGTGATGATGCGCATGTGAACCTCTCTTCTCATGATGATGAGTTAGGTAGCTTTGCCGCGTCAGGTGGTATTTCTTCCACCAGTCACCCCATCTTCTATCACGATGACGAAATTATGGAAGAAATCCCCACCGCTGACTTTATCTATTCCCCCTTACATCGAACCCATACGTTCACACCACATACACCTTGTGGCCATTACATTGCAACCCAATGTTTGGGTAAGCGGGCACCCACATTTGAGAGACCAAGAGAAGCAATTCTCCACAACTCTCCTAGTGTATCTGGTCGTGCCGACTTTAGTACCATTATTCTTCCACCTTTCGAAGAACCTCTAGAGTCCCATATCACTTAAGATCATTCTATGGATGATGCCCCTTATCATTCCCTCATCTTCCATCAACAACCCAATATCTTAGACATTCTTGTTTACCAACCTATGGGTTTTATAGGAGAGCATCAGTTCATTATCTCCAAACCCTTTTTTTGGGATAGTGACACCAGGTATGCCACCCCGAAAACTTAAAGTCCATTTGCTTCATATATGCAGTAATAAAAGAGATTGGTAATCCTCCATTTCCTTTCTCAAAACTGCATAACCATAACGAAAACAAATGGCACACGACACCATTAAAATGTGTTTCGATTCCCCTTTTTCTAAATACATTTTGGCCTGACCACACCATGCTTGGGGGGCATCTATGCCCCTCAACCATAACCCTCCTCAAAATCAAATTTCTTCACTTGTAACACTCATACTAGGGACACCATTTGGCCTCCATACTTATCCATGCCTGTGTTGATGTTCGTCGTGAGTTACCAACTCATACTCATGTTTTCATGGTCCCCCATTAGACCTTTACTGTGTGGCAACACCATCAAGTCGCCCTTGTTTAGAGCATCCAAGTTGAGTTATCATCGCATTCATGGAGTCTATCCCGAGTCCCTTTGTACCCCACTATAGTCCTGCAGCCTTCATTGCTTCGTCTCTCTCTTGTGTCGCACATTATGGCCGTCAGTCCCACTGTCCCCTATCCCTTATGATACTGTGTCAGTCACTGCCATGTCATTCATGCCCTTTATGCTCTAGCAAGGGAATTCGTCCATTTGCTACTCAGTCCCCTCCATTTCCTCATCATCATTGGTATTAGTGTGTCCATCGCGCTACTATTTTCTCTCGTGCCTTAGTTGAGGATCTCTCATTGCCTCACCTATGGTGGACCTCCTTCTATCGACATCGACTCCTTCATTCCAGAAGACAGGTCTAGAGGGCGGTGTACCTTGGTTCCAGCTTCCACTCTTGTTTGGTGCCTCGGATCAGGCAAAGGGTTCTCTCATTTCCCTTTGACTTGATTTTTTCACCACTCTAGCTCCTTTCAGCATGATCGAGATCTGTATGCTTGATGGTCCAGTGATGCAGCAGCAGCGATTGGTGATGCCCGGGGGTGTGTGAGAGCCCTCATGAGGGGGTGTCCCTGCAGGTAGCCCCCCACATGCCTGGATGACCTCTTCATTGAAGCCTTCGATGCAGCTCCATATATTTGATGATGTCGTCCTTAGCCGCTTGCAGCGCCTCTTTGATTTGCATGTATCAGTCAGATTTTGTGAGCCCTTCCCCGCTCGTAAGGGGAATTTGGGTTGTATTTGTATCTCATGTACTTAGATATTATTGTATAAGTCCTGGCTATTATCCCAGGCACAACATGTATATGGGATCCCTCATTGTATTTCTATCTGGATCATGTTTATGCCGGCTGTACTTTATGGTTTGGTCCCTTGTTTACTGGACACACTATTCTTTTGCACTTTGTCTCGGCGGGCATAGGTATGTCTCCCCCGCCGCCTTTAGCACAGGTACCCTCTCATAAAAAGAGACTTGTTGCACCTGTAAGTCTCGTCTCCTCAGGGTCTAGTTCTTCAGCACATTAGTCTACCTCACATTTCTCTCTCTGACTTCCCTTTTGATGTCTGGTGATTGAGTTCTTACAGCGTACTTCGGTCATACGATTTGCTCCTAACACTCGCACGCTGGGGGGAAATCTGTTACACCATTTTTTGGTCATCTAACCTACTATCATTAGATGGACCCAAGTACACCATGTAAGACCAATTTTACCCTAAGTAAAATTGCTTTCACTATGTAAAATAACTCAATAAAACACATTTATTAGGTTGTTTATGGTCTAAACAGGAAACCCCAAAAGGAAATATTAAACAAACCTATATTTGTTTGATTTTCCTCAAGGAATAATCAATTGAACAATAATTTAATTATTATTCCTGGTCATGTTTAACCCAAAACAAAGAAATTAATTAGATAAATATTTATTTGTCTTATTATTTTCTAGGAATAATTATTTAAATCTTATTTAAATAATATTCCTTGTTAAATATGACTAAATCACCCATAAATAATTAAATAAATCATTATTTATTTGATTATCTTTCAACCACTTCCTTAAAATGATAAATAAATCATTTATTTATTTATTATTCACAAATAAGGGATTTGACCCAAGTCAAATACTTTTTCCCTCCAACAAATATAATAAAATATTCCATAAAAGGTGGATCTAGATTTGGTTAATGTTATTTTAATCATGCACCAAGATCTAGAATGACCCAATATTTTGTTATAAATAGGAGGGTTTTTCCTATCAATCTTCACCTTTTGTTGCCTATTAGATCACTCTGGATCTATACACTTGGTCACATTCTTCATTTGCTGTGTGAGCTCCCTTTGAGTTCTATCTTTGTCTGGGTTTTCTACACCAACAAGAGAGAGAAATTCTAGATCTGAAGTGCTGAGGACTTCCAAGAACCCATCCCATTGAGGAGAATTGGATACACCTTCTTGTTTTCCTCCCAGGTGCCCTTAATACAAAAATTATTTCAAAAATATTGTTCTTGTCTTGTCTATTGGATGTATGGAGCAAACTCTTGATTTTACTGCTTAATGTATTTCTATGCATAGATCTGGTTTTTTGCAGCACTTGTCTTACTAACAGCAGATCTGAAGATATTGGCAGCCATATTTGATGTTAGGGCTATAAGTTATGTGTAGCTAAAGTGGTCTTTTTTTTTACACTTCGACAAAAGATTCATACTAACAACAGTGACACGTGGCAAGCCGTACAAGTGCGCTTTGATGAAATAGTCCATAATTAGGGAATTGTGAGAGATTGGGTATAGCTCTCTCTTGAAGAATAAAAATTTGTTCAGACCTGTGGCATTTGAAATACAACTCAGAGGACTAATATAGGACCAAAAATCAGATATTGAGAATCTAAAATAATAGAGATACACCAAATTCAGTATCGAGCTCCTAGAAGGCAAGAAAAAGCTAGATCATGTGTTGTCAAGGGTTGCAAAGGACCAAAATTTCTACGGAAACAAAGCAAAGCAAGGTGCACCAGAGGGTAGCATGAAAAGAGCAGCAACCAAGGTGCATAACATCAGCAAGAAGTTCATCATATGAAGTATTCAAGTGGGCAGCAGTACATACAATCATTGTAAAGGTATCATTGTACTAAGTCATTTTAAATACATAATTGTAAAAAATGTACTAGTGTCTATCTGCCAAGGGTTGAAGAGGCAGTATTGGGAAGTTGAGTATCATCATTAGGTGGTTGCATCAATGTTGGGGCTATGGTCTAGTATACCTTCTTCTTCTACATCATTCTATATCATTGTAAAGTGGACCATTTTCCCTGGTATGGGAGTCCATTCTTCTTTTATTCTTCTATTTGGTGGTAGGGTGGTGTTAGGGTGAGTTGTAGTTCATTGGGTGGTGAGGCATCCGTTCAGTTGACTACTGAAAAATCTCTGGCATTTGAGCATCCATCCAGTGGGAGCAGGAGAAGAATTATTTTCTAGATTCTAGGAAGTTGGAGCTTTATTTTCAATTGGAATTGAATATTAAAGAATTATTAGAAAAGCATTAGGTGGTTTTTGTCCCAGAGTGGGTTTCCACCTTAAAAACTATGTGCGTTTGTGTTCCTCTTGTTTGCTGCTATCATTGTACAAACACTGATAATAATTGAAGTTTAACTAATGCTCTAATTGAAAGGAATACTGATTCATCCCACCCTCTCAGTATTTCAAAAAATCAAACATTGCATAGATTGTTCCTAAGAGTTCGAATTTTGGAAAGACACTTTGATTTTATTCAATATCAACACATTTCCAAAATTTGAACACTTTGACTGATTCTTTAGCTAATCAAGTTTTATACATACATTTGCAACATATGTAAAGAAAGCATTGACATCATTAAAAATGATTGCACAACAAACATAGGAAAATGGTGAAACCATATAGATAGATAGTTATAGGTTTTCACAAAAATTTGTGCCCAAGAGACATTGGTCATCTGACCTCAAAATGTATGTAAAATGAAAAAATTAAACTAGTGGTGCTTATGGTAACATGCTATAGATCTAGCTATCCTATGTAGTAACCACATCCAGTGATTAGGAACCCCAATAGTGTGTTGCTGCAATCGCATGGGTAACTCTTCGATCCGAAAATCTGGAATACCGAAGGTCAAACCCTCTATGTGCTATCGAAGCTCAGCAATAGTCTTATCCATATCAAGATCTTGAAGGACTCCTCTCTGATAACCCTCTCTGCTAGCGCATATGCTTCACGCTTTAGTTCCTCTACTGGTTGACCATGACCAACATCTGCATTAAATCAAACATTTATTTTAGTCTTGTGAAAACATCAAAAATACAAAAACATTTTATAAGCCTTAGGAAAATTAAAAACATGGCCAAAACATTCTTACCCATTGCACCCCACTGAGCACCTTCTGGTAATGCTAAATCAGGATCTCCTCGGAACTCAATGCCTATGTATTCATACTCATCGATGGCAATAATCTGTCATCGAAACTAGGCGAAGAGTGTAGTCGAGAACACAATAGTAGATTGGCCTGCATGCCTACTCATGAGTTCTACCCATATTTGCATCCGCGGATCTGTAGAATTAGACACATCCAGTGTCACATGTTGTGGCTGTATTAGTGGAATCTGTTCTAAAGTGAATGATCTGAGGATTGATCCATAACTGAAGTTCTTCTTCCTTCCTCCCTTTGGTTTGTTCAGTTGTTCCTTTATGTGAGAAAGAATATCTTCAAACCATTTGAAGACTTTTGGCTCCATACACTCTAGCTCGTACTGCATATACGATATATTCGCTACATGTAGTGTAACGGTGCCAGAAATTTTTGCGATCGTGAAAAGGATATTTCTTAAAGGAAAATCTCTAACATCTTGGATGTTTATCTTTCCATATTTTCTTGGATGTGCCCCTAAATAAAAATGTTGCAAAACATAATCTCTCACTGTCTCTCCTCCAACAATAGACCCTGAGAGCGAAATATGCAAGCCTCTCCTTGAAAAACCTGTAAGAAATTATACATCCTCTACTGTTATGGGAACCACTTGGTTCTTAATATGAAATTCCTCGGTATCTGGATCCCATGCTCGAACTAAGAACTCCAAGAGTTCTATTTTTTGCATCATCCCTGACTAACTGAAGTACTATAGTAGTCCACAATCTCTTAGGGCTCTTACTGTACCGGGATCATTTAGGGAAATCATATCCTTTTCTTCGTGTTCTCTTTTCCTCCATGTAATCGTCATTGTAATTCGATGGAAACCTAAAATACAACCATAAGAGCCATTAGATTCCATTCAATGCAAAAAATTGGGCAAATTTTGGGCATAATGCAAAAACAAAAAATATAGATTGCACCCAACGCAGGCTCTAAGAAGGGACAGTGTGTTGTGTATGCAAGTAACCTTCAATTTACTTGCTATGCAATGCAGGTTTTGACATTCAAGGGTGCGTTGCCCTCTTTTTGGGCAGAATTTAATCTAGGGACCCCAAAATCCTAAAAAGTTACAGAAATTGGAAATGAAATGATTGCTGAAGGAAAGAGGAGGTTCATATGACTAACTTGGATCAAATAACAACGAAATATGTCAACAGAAACAATTGCAATCAACAGCTGAAGTTCGAGGGAAAAATCAGTTTCAAAGCTCCAAAATGAAAATAGTAACTATGGAATGGTAAAAATGAATACTAAAACACTTTTTATTAGTCATTTAATTATTTGCAAATCGAATTTATTGCTATGAATATGGTTTTATTATGTTTTTTAATCATGAAACAGGTATTTTTAATCCATTTGATTTTGTTCTGAACATGTCTTACAACTGATGAACAGATTAGTCATACAAATTTATTTCAAGAATGATTTGACAACAAAGCATACTTTTTCTCCTTATTTTGTGAGCTTTCTTAAAAACGAAAAAATATTTGAACCACACTTTTATGTCTTTTCCGAGCTTCGATAACAACAAAAAAGGAACCCCTAGAGCCTTCTCTTAGCTCTTTTCAGACTCTGATAATGTGAAAAGATTGTCGAGAACTTCGAGCTCGTAAAAGTAAATGAATTGATATCTACTCAATATAAGTTTAACCCTTTTTTGGACTGAGAGAGATTATTTACGAAAAAGGAATACCTTGGTCAAACATGACTAAAGAGGTTCTCTCAGATATTATTTTACACTTTTTTCGGATCTGAGCAACAACTTTACGAAAAATTACTTATGGATTTTTATTTCTTCCTCTTTTTCAAACTCTCTAAATATGAAAAAGGACCAGGCTATCACTTTCGTTAAGCTCGTTAAGACATAAAATAGCTACGGGCTTGTCGATCATGCCAAGAATCGAGTTTCATTCATCACTAGATTCGTTAAATTATTAAATAGCGATACATTATTCACCCGAAGAGTTGAATTATATATCAAGAAAATGTTGTCCTCCTCAAGGTTGTTAAAAAATAAAGAGGTACTGGTTGATAAATGGCCAGGAAAAATTTGGGAAAATAAAAAGAAATTTTTATGGTAGAAGGTCGATCTTGAACATGACACTTCACTCCATCACCGTGACTATTTGGGTTGGGTAATCATCTTGATGGTTCATTCATAACTATGGTTCATCATACCTTCACTTTGGTTTTGGGTCAATTCTGCAACTCATCTCAGTGTCGTCGATATGTTCAAGAGAAGTCATCCAGTGAATACTCATCCTTCTACAATACTCATAAACCTTCATTCTCATGACCTTCATCCCTAAAAATTGCTATATCAAGTCATACCTTTGTCTCTGAAATCAGTAACTCTCGTTTCAAAATAAGGTGGCTTCCTGTCGACAACAAATAATTATCCAAGAATTTCACTTAGAAACTTTAAGTTCCAGTACGATGAGGCTTGTTACAGCATCGACAAGATCCTCGCTTCTGAACTTTTGACCAAAAGATTTTGTTTGGCGTTTGACGTCAAATTATATATTCATGCCTTACGAAATGTAATGCAGTACCTTAAGGGACATTGACATCAATGGTGGTTCTCTCGCATTTTCTAACAGCTCACATCATTGGCTAGTAATCAAATGATGTCTTTTCATGTTAGAATACAAATCATATATTTGGATGGCTAGACTTGTACACGAATGATTGAGTGAATGAGATAAGAAGACCCCGGATCTATTTTCAACCATCTAGGCTGCGATTTCACGATTTTTGTACACATCGTCTATATGGTGACCTTACATATAGATCTTCATCCAAACATGGGCCTATATCTGTAGGCATGTCTGTATTGGGCAAGATTCCAATGCAAAAATTTTGAATTATGTACATGTTATTAGATTGTTTATGTGCTAAACATGGGAATTCCTACCCTCAGAAATTATGATCAAGAGGATATATCATGATGTAATGTACTGTAACATTGATGCAGGTCTCCACTCCTCTTCATCTCCAACCCATCACAGTGTAAAGCATCTCAATCAAAATATTGTTATTATTATAATTCTAACTTCATGCTTTAGGGGGGAATTTGTTATAGGTCAATTTGGGCATCATTCCCAACGACCTAGTTAACTAGACATCATCTCTAGTACCAATGAATAGGGTCTATCATTCCCTATCATTTCAGTTGCTACATGACCTACGACAAAGAACAAGACAAATCATTGATGAATTTCATCTACAAAGGTTTCCAAGATTTGAAGTTTATAATATATCATATAAGAGCTCATCAGCACTGCCTCTAAAGGGACTAAGTGCACTTCATATGTAGGTATCCCCATTCAAGGCTACTCTACAAAGCACTTCCCGACACTCATAGCTGTGTTGGTCACATTGGGAGAAAAATTCTCATTGTTCCGAAATCTCCACTTGGCCAGTGCCTTCTAGAAGAGTTCACATGTGTCAAAATTCGCATCCATGTGTCCATTTTACATCTACAAGATTGGGAACATGTCTTGCCTATTATCGGAAATTCATTGATTGTAAAAGTACTTTCAACTCCTCTATAAATTGAGTACAGATCTTAGTGTTTGATAAGGAATAATTTGAGTAGAGAAATGCTGGTGGAATTTCAATTGAGGAGTTGATTTGTGTAACATGTTGTTGGAGATATTTGCATTGTGATGAGGCTGGGATGTTGCTCTATATGGTCACTTCAAATCAATCACTATATTGTAACCTCCTCTTCTATCCATTAATAAATATTGCTTCTTATTTTCCCACTTATGTATCTGTACAAGCTCATGTGTTCCATATTATGAATTCTTATCTGATGTATATGGTTTATGTTTCATTGATTTAACTAAATAACTTGAATATACATCTATATTATTTCTATATTTTGTTGTTTAGTTTTCATCTTTGCAAGAAATATTTTCAGACGTCTAGCTTGGATTTGAAGCTACAGCAAGAGCGGAAAAAGGAGAATAGGAAGAACTTGGACTCCAAGTAATTTCTTTGATTTGTTCTGTGTGTCTATTTATAGTTAGGAAAAGTAGTCACAAAGTCTTTAATATGATGTTCTAGATAAGCACATGTCTAGGGACTAATTATTTATCTGTAATTCATAATTCTGCATAAAAAATGGATCTACAAAATACGAGGGGCCGAAAACCATCATGCCCCAAAACCATGTGCAAACCCATGCACAAAACCATGGGTGAGTCCGCCCACTGAAAAATAGGGTCCAAAAAAAATTTCTCGAGGTCCTACCGCCCCACTGCTATGCCCGTCTTAATGTACAAGGCAGGTTTTCTCCCCCCCACACGTGCGACTAATAGTGGAAAGAATATAACACATACCCAACATATGGGAGCAGTGCTCGTGTGGCATGGTAAGCCTATTTCGGTTCATTTTAAAATTTTTAATGGATCTGTGAGTAATTATCCTACCTATGATAAAGGGTTTTATGCATTGGTACAAAGTGTAAAGAAATTGAAGGACTATTTGATGGGGAAAGAAACCATTATCCATACCGACCATCAGCCATTGCAGTACCTACAATCACAGAAAAAGTTGTAGAAATCAAGACATTTCATATGGATACAATTTATACAACAATCGCATTTGGTTATCAGGTACAGAAAGAGAATCTACGATACGGTAGTTGATATTCTCTCTAGGACTATTTTAAATTCATCTATTATGCTTAAGAACAATTCAATTATGCATGAAAATTACATTGAAGAATATGCATATGATAGTGATTTTTAAGATGTGTATCAAAGCTTGAGTCAAGGAATCCAAAATGAAGAGTTAGATTATCATGTACATAATAGTTTTTTGTATCACTTGGGAAAGTTAGGTATACCATAGGGAGAAAGAGACAATATCATAAGCAAGACGCACACATCATTGATTTCTAGAGATTTCAATGTAGGAAAGACAATAGTGAATCTCCAAAGGTATTTTTATTAGCCACGCATGATTGATAGTGTATCTCATTTTATTAGAGGATGTTCTTGATGTGCAAAAAGTAAGCCTAGTAATAGGAAACTTCGATTGTACACTCCACTTCCGGTTCCTTCACATCCTTGGGAGAGTATTTCAATGGATTTTGTAGGTGGCCTTATTATGTCAAGGAAAGGTCATGATTACTTGTATGTTGTGGTAGATATGTTTAGAAAAATGTGTCTTTTGATGCCATGTAAGAAAAAAATTACATATGAACAAACCGAAAATAATTTCTTTCAAAATGTATGGGTTCATTTTTTTCTTCCTACCTCTATTGTAAGTGATCAATATTCTCAGTTTTTTGGGAATATTTCGTCAAAATTATGGGACATGATGGACACAAAGCTGGAGAAAACTGCAACATTTCATCTGTAAACAGATGATGAAACTGATGTGGTAAACAAGAAAATTATTCATCTTCTTATAGGTTATTGCAGCAGGCATCCAAGTTGTGGGACGAACAACTGCATTACATTTAGCATGCATATATAACAAGGAAAAGCATTCTTCCACAAACACATTTCCATTTGAGGCATGTTATGGTTATTTGCCAAGATCGCCTTTGGAATTCATCTTTGAGAAATATGTCTCTATAGATGGTCATAGTGACATAGATAAGGCAAGAAATTTCATTGAGAAAATTTAGTTAATACATCACATAGTGCAAGAGAAATTTGAAAAGAGTCAAAGCAACTACAAGGAAAGGCATGACAAACATCATGTTGATAACAAATTCTAGATTGGAGATGAAGTTTGGTTGTATATCAGCAAAGAAATATTGCAAGGAGAAGGTAAAAATATCAAGCCAATCCATTATGGTTTATTTAAAATTCTGGAAAATATTGGTACTAATGCATTTAAGCTAGATTTTACACCTTATATGCAAATATATTGTGTCGTTAGTGTTGATAATTTGAGATTGTTTGAGCCTCCTTTGATTTAGGATCAAGGAGAGAATTTCAGTTGCCATCAATAGATGATTTCTCAGCAAAATATCATGATGAACTTCAGCAAGATCTCATACTTGATAGAAGAATCAAAACTTTAAGAATAGGGAATGTTGACTACCTTAGAGTGGGACTCGAGGGGAAAAATACTTAAAAGGCCAAATGGATGGAGATTGAAAGGGTGAGGGAGTTGTACCATCACTTGTTGAACAATTTATAATATATTTTGGCATCCAAAAGGCTTCTAGTGAGGAGGAATGAATAGGAACTCAGTATTTATCTAAAAAATGAAAGTGCTTAGAAATTCTTCAGACCTTAATGACCAGATAGAGATCATTATGATAATTCCAACACAAATATTTTCATTAAAATCAGAGTTCGTATGAGTGAGTTATGTTCTGTTGTTCCTTTTCCCAAACATGTAAAAAAATGTGCAGTCAAGTCAGAACCTCAACAATCTTCAAGGAATATTCTCCAGTTTTTCAATCAGTGAGACTGTGACAAGTGTCGTCTCCAAATTCGCCAATGTTGCTTGGGGAAGTTAGTTTTTTCTACTATTTCCTAGGTTTGGAATTTTAACTATGGTGGCTTATTATTTTTAAGGGTGAATTTTAGACCAATAAGGAAGGCCCATGTGGCACAAATGAAGGTTTCCACGTCCTCCCCCGTGGAAAAGGTGTTTGGCATATTGAATTTTAACACAAGGTTGAATTTCGCGCATTATGCATATTAATAAAATGTTTAACTATATTCAGAGGATGGGTGCAAATCATATATATATCACATAACCAAATTCTGAGACTATGGTCGAATCACATGCAATGTTCAACAAAAAATATGGTGGGGGTCGGGTTCAAATCCACGACCACCCACCTCTGTCACCAATGCCTTACCACTATGCCCTCCCCCAGGAAAATTACATTAAAGGCGGGTTATGTTATGTTAATACGAGTTTAATGATAAGTCGAGGTTAGCACTAAACGTGCTTAAACCGACTTATCACCCACTTATATTAACATTAAACTTGTTCTTATCACTAATTAAGTCCGCTTAACTTGGCAGCACTTTTGGCGGACCTGCCAGATTTTGCGGAAGGTCCACATTTAGTAGAGAAAAACTAGGAAAATTTGGTTTTACCATAACTGAGGCAATGTTCAACCAATTTTGGCTCAGGAAGTGTCATTCTTCATAGATTTTGATGTTTTGGAACCATTGGAGTAGGTTGTAGAGGCAACATGATACTATAAACAACACTTTTTCGCAATTAAATCTAATACAAAGGTGCACACTACGAAGCTGAACCAAAGAGATGTAGCCCTAGAGGGGTGAGCTCCTTCATCGAAAACTTGTGTATTTGTCTCTATTATTCTTTTCTTGCTTTTTTTTATTATGTTATTGTTCAGCATTGAGTTTCCATGATTTTAAGTTCATAAAATACACTTAATCTCATCAAGTTTAATGCATTGTCACTCATAAACACTTCCATAAACCCTTTTACGATAAGAAAAACAAAAGAACTTTCATGTTAATTCTGATCAAGGACAGCACAGAGTGATGATATGGCTGCTCTGGTGAAGGAAATTTTTCGTAGATGTGAGGGGCTACTGATTGGTGTATCGGAGCATGGGTGGCAGAATTGAGATGACAGGTACATAGAGTTGTGTATTGGGCTACCCTCGGAGTGGCGAGGTATCATGCGACGCATGGCGATGGCCGGTCATACTATGCGTGATCTACGAGCTGCGGGAGCAGAGCCATTGGCTCAGGATCCTCCAGAGAGTGATTAGATGTAGGGAAGGTGGTGCCCCCCAGTGTCTATGTAGGGGCGAGTGGTGCCCCCCATTTTTGTAGTTTTGTTATTGTAACATGTTATGGGCATGTGGTATGTTTCAGAGTAGATGGACTCTAAAAACGCATGTTATATAATATATATGATGTATATGCATTTGATTTATGGTGTTAAATGTTATTGTGTTGTGTGTGATATATGACAGTCTAGAACATGGTTTTAGATTTGATCTACGTAGTGATTTTGATCTCTAGGTATATGGCTAAATGTAATGAATCTAAATTCACGTATCAAAAGTTGCACTCGTAAATATTGTCGAAACAGGATAGGGTTATGCACATGATAGACACCATTAAGTTGTGAGACGAGAAGCAGGGAATCTAAATGGACATGCAGATGGAGGATGTGATGAGAGAGGGCATCGGCTAAGAGACCACGAACTGCATCATATTCGGCCTGATTATTGGTGGCTTGACCAATGCAGACCCCATTTGCAAGAACCAGGGTATGAAAAGGGGTAAAGATGGCCCATGCTTCTAAAGCGAGATGGCGGGAATAGCAACTTGCCCCATCGGCATAGCCCAGATAAGGTATGGATGAAATGGCCGATGTAATAGTCTCATAAGACAAGGAATGGGAAGGATGAGAAAAAGGATGGCAGTGTGAGTAGAGGATAGACCTCCAATAATGGCTACGGGATGGAGCAGTTCGGGTAGGAAGTGTAGGACTCATGGATCGATGAGAGAGAGATGAATGAGAACTATGGGATGAAGGGCGGGCACTCAGGCTGCGAAGAACATCAAAGATACGGATGGTATGATCGTGATTAGGAGAGGGAATAGAAGGGTCAAGGAAACGAGACGACGCTGCAAAGGTACCGAAATCATCATTATGGGAAGAGATGCATAGATACGGGTCATCACGGGGAATGACAGAAGAACAAGTAAAAAGATGGTCAAAAAATGAAGAACCCGTGTCTGGAGGAGAATCAAGCAGAATAGGTGGAGTGGGTTCAGAAGGAATGTACTCCAGGGAGCGCGCAGATGATGATAGGTATAGAAGGGAAGCAGCAGGGTCTGAAATCTCAACATCAAGGGGAGAAATATCAATGGTAGCAGGGGGATCTTCAAGTAGACTGGATGCATATTGAGCAAGGATGGGAGAGGCAGATTGATTTTGTTCAACTTCATACTCATGGATGACCTCTAAAGAGGCTCGGTAATGCGTGAGGTGAGGACAATGGTGAGAATAATGGCCATAGACATCGCACAGAGCACAAGGTTTGTTGGTGCGAAGAGTCTTTGGGTTATTAGCTATGGATGAGGAAGAAATAGAGGTTTTAGGGATCGTAGATTCAGGGAACGCGACTTTAACCATGGGTCTGATACGGGGAAACTCAGGACAAGTATGGGTGGGATGATCGATACCATCACACAAGGCACAAGGCTTGGCGGGTGGAGGAGGGGTAGGTTCAGGTGCAATGGCCTTGTCATTGGATGCCCCCGTGTGAGTTTTTTCATTTCTTGGTTGTGGCGGTCGTAGCATTAGGAGAGTTCTACAGAGGAGCGAGGGGCACTGTGGTGGTGGAAGGAGCGAAGGGAATCGGTTGCACCGGTGTCACGGCTATGTATGGTTTGGGGTGGCCTGGTCGGGTCTCTGTGGGAGGAGTAAAATACCATACTAGAATTCCCAAGGTTAAACTAGGGAGGGAAAGGGTGGCCATGACGGGGACCGAATAGATGCCGGGGGGGGGGGGGGGGGGAGACAAGAAAAGTTATTTGACCGGCGGGGTAATGACCAAGGGGAAGGAATCCCATATGGTGGAGACCTGAGGGAACTGACTCAGGAGGGTGGGGAGGTTGAGGAGTGTAATGGGAAGGGTCAAGTGAAAAAGGTGCGGTTGGTTCAGGCGAAGGGCTAGGAGCAGGAGGTGGTGGGCGAGATTGAGGTTGCTAACTAGCCGGAGCAAGTTGTGGAAGGCCAGCCTGAGACGATTGCATCATGCAAAAATTCGTTAAGCTGGGGTGAGAGACAGGAAGAGGGGGAGGACCATGAAAATTTCCAAGAAAAGAGGAGTCTTTGTAGATGCCAGAGGAAACACTGGTCAAGGAATCAACAATTGGTTTATTGGTGATAGTAGAGATGGTGGACTTAGGGGAGGTCTGAGATTTTGGTTCATGGTAGGTTAATTGGTCAATGGTGACAATATTTCCATTATGAGGGAAGAACATCTTACGGTGGACTGTGGATGGGAAAACAGACATGGCATAGGTGTAACTACGCCCCAAAAGGATGTTGTAGTCAAGAGGGGCATCAATAACCTCAACATCGACACAAGCAGTTTTTCCGGCAAGGGTGATAGGACAGTTACGGAAGAGGCCAATGGGGTGGGAGGCATGGCCATCCCATGCATGAAGGGTGATGGTGGAAGGGGCCAGTTCAAGGGATCTGAGTTGTTTCCAAACTGAAGCAGACATTACACAGGTAAATGCCCCCTCATCAATAATACACCGAGCAACATCAGCGTTTCAGATTTTGACTGGGATTTGAAAAGAAACCGAAGGAGGGAGAGGGGGATGGTCTGACTAACAGACATCGAAAATAATCGATTGGTCATTAGCAGGATCTACAACGCCCACGACAGATAGTAGAGCCCTCTTTTGAGAAGGACACGACAGGAGGAGTTCCAGTGTTGAAATGGTGGCAGGAGATTGGGCCAGATCATCTACTATGCTGTATGAATGGGTAGCCCAACCAGAGGCAGTATTTCGGCATAATGGTCCCTTAGGAGTCTTGGGAGGGAGTTGCAAGGGACCATTGGGTGTCGATAGAGGCTCTGTAAGACCTGACGATGGAGACTCAGAGACAGACTGAATAGGAGGTGTGGAATACTGACGGGACTGAGTTTTAAGGTTGAGGTCGACGGTGAGAGGTGGGTCAGAGGCCATCACAAGAATCTGGTAATCAGAGGAACCAAAAGGGGAAGGTTGAGTGGTTACCGAGGCATGAGGGGGGTGAGTGGCCACAAATCCTTGTTGGGAGAAAGGATCGGTAAACATAGCGGATTGAGAAGTAGCTGGGGTCGGAGGTACAGTAGGGGAGGATTGTTGTCCTCGCACGGTGGCCTGAGAATCCCACATCTTCCACATTTGTGGTAATAAGGGACAATCGTGAGTGTAATGACCATAAACACCGCAACACGAGCGTGGCTTATTGGTGCGAAGTGGCCTGTTCGGCTTGGGCTGAGAACCCTGTGTCTGGTTAGCAGTGTGAGGAACAATATTTGAAGGATTGGGTCCACGATTAACAGGGGCAGATTGATTTCCTTTCCTCTTTCTTTGAGAAGGAAGAGAATTGGTCGCGTCCTGCTACGCAAATACATGCCCTGGAGGGGGTGGTAAATGCTGCGGTGGGGGTTGAGAAGGAAAGGGGGTGAGAGGTCCAAATGCTGGAGGAGCTGGGACACTAGGCTGTGGGTAAGGATAAGGATTAGGATGGGGAGCAGTGAGGTAAGCAGGAGTAGGGGCAAAAGGGGGAGGTATGTCGTATCCTGGATACATGCTACCTGGAGGGGGAAAGGTGCTAGAGGTGCTAGCCCCTCCTGGAGGGAAATCGTAGCCCATAGTAGGTGGGGCGAAGGTATGGGAAAGAGCTCCAACAATACCGTTGGAAGAGTTAGATGCCCCCAGGGCATTAGTGCCACCGGGCTTGGGGAGGTCAGGAAGGACGGTATAAACATAACCAGATTGAGTATAAATAAGGTCATATTTCAAGGCGATTTGGAGGGCTGCTTCTTCAGTTTGAGGGAAATGGGAGGCGACATCTTTGCCAATGGGAGGTAAGAGAGAGCGAGGGAACCAGTCCATATGAACCCGATCTTCAAAGGGAGGAGCTCGACATAAGCTTTGTCTTCGCTGCCATTCCTGGACATGAGCGGAAAGGCGGGTTGAAGAGATTTGACGGAAGGAGGTTAAAATCTCGGTACCAGTGTCGTATCGGAGAGGGAGCTGGAAATAAGATAAAAAGGCTTGGTAAATGGTCGCAAAAGTGGTATGGGAGGAGGTGGCCTATTCAACATACCATTTAGAAGCTTCGCCTATAAGCGTGCATTGGAAAAATCTAAGACGAATGAAGTCGTCGGTAATGGAATTGGAGGAACACCACATATGGAAGGATTGAATATGGTTGGAGGGATCTTCACTAGCAAGGCCTTTGAACTTTGGAATGTTGGAGGGGAGCTTGGTTGGCATAGCAGGCCAACTAACATCGTGGTGGATAGGATCATTGATTAGCTAATTGAAGTCAGGGAGACTAAGGCCGGCCATATAAGGGAGCAATCGGGAAGTCGAGGTAGGTCCCAAGGTGGTTCCATTGGAAACAGACCCAGCAGTAGTACTAGGGTTGCTGCTGGTAGTAGGCCCTGAAGTAGACATGGTAAAAGTGACAGGGGGAGAACCAGGAGTAGGGGGAGAACCCAAACAATCAGAGGAAGAGTCAGAGTGTGGACTCGGGGGAGGACTTACTTGATGATGACGGGAAGGAGGAAGTTGACCAAGCGGAAACGGAGGGTGAAGGCCAAGAAGTCTCCAAGAAAGGCGCCTTGGGGGCGCAATGATGACGGGAAGAAGAAAAAACTAACAAGGGTAGGGACAAAATCAAGTGAGGTCAAAGGCAAAGAGGTGTAGTGATAATTGATTTTAAAGTCTTTTCCAGGCGATGTCAACCAGGCACTTCTTCACTTAGGGTCAGTGTGTGGCGTGCGTTAATTTTAATTTTTTAAACCCAGACGTTTTGAGAGAAAAAGAAAAAGTGTGCTGCGTAACTAAAAATAAATCTGCAGTAAATAAGAATAAAAGAACAGAAAATGAACAGCTACCAATGCATCAACTTAACCCAAGAAGACGGGTCTCTCAAAACTAGTCTATAAGAGGGAAAAAATGAATCAAAGCACGTGAAAAAGAGGCCAATAGATCAAATGTCAGGAGGGGATGGGATCTAAAGGAGAAATCTGCTGAAAATTGGTGCAGAGAATAGCAAAGAGGCAGAGGCAAGGTTGCTGCTAAAAAGGAGGAGATCAGCTAAAACTAGAAGAGACAAGGTAGTGGCCTTAGAAATGAACCCAAAAAAAATGATATGAGGTGATTTGAGAGGGAGCGGAGCTGATCTAAAAGGATCTGAAACTGAGGTATCAGATCTGAGAAAATAAGGCTGAAACTCTGAAAATTCAGAATTCTGAAACAACAAAGACTCTCCCACAAAAGGTGGAGCGTACTAGAGCCCTAAGGGGCAAGATTCCATCTTATTTGAGTAAAGAAGATCAGAAACAGGTCTAAATGGGCAGAGATAGAGGCTGGAAAACCCTAACAGAGGCTTCAGACAAACCCAGAAAAAGTGCTGGAAAATTTGCAGAAAAAGGGCAGGTCGCAGGTTCTGACCTGATTTCAGTCCAGGTCGCAGGTTTGGGGCAGAAAAGTGCGTCCTCAAGCTCAGGTCGCACTTTTTGGGCCGATAAGTGCGCCTTGCAGATCTGGCTCTCTCAACGGCATATTTAAGAAAAAGTTGTCGTCTCAGCTGCAGCTGATGTCTGTCACCTGCGCAATAAGGCCAGAAACACACGGAAGTTAAAAATTTGACTATTTGAGGGTTTTTAGGGGTGGAAAACACCAAAAAAAATGGAAAAACAGAAAATGGAAGAGAAACCCTAGGGTCTGAAACAACTGGATATGCAGGAATATATAAAACGACAGCGGTCGCAAAAGAAAACCCGTGTGGAGTCGCCAATTGTTAGTATGAATTTTTCATCATTAAATATCACTTTAGCTACGCATAACAAATAGCCCTAACATCGATTATGGCTGCAGAATATCTTTTAAGTTTGCTGCACAAATTTAGATCTAAGCACAAAAGACATTAAGCAGATAAAATATAATATAGCTCCATAAATCCAATACACAAGACAAGAAGAATGTATTTGAAAGAATTTTGTATTATATCAAAGAATGGGGCACCTGAGAGGAAAACAAGAAAGGTGTCTTCCGGTTCTCCTCAGTGGGACGGGTTCTTGAAAGTCCTCAGTGTTTCAGATCTAACATTTCTCTCTCTTATGGGTGTATAAAAACAAACATAGAACTCAATGGGAGTTCACAAAGAAAAATGGAAAATGGTGACCAAGAGTAGATCCAGAGTGATCTAATGCAATGAAGGTGACTAATGAATGGGGAAAACCCCCCTATTTATAACAAAAATATTGGGGCATTCTAGAACTCGGTGCATGAATAAAATATTATTAATCAAATTCTAGAAGCACCTTTTAGGAATATTTTATTATATTTGTTGGAGGGAAAAGGATTCTTGACTTGGGTCAATTCCTTTATTTATAAATAATAAATAAATAAATGATTTATTTATTATTTAGGGGAATGATGGGAATATAATTAAATAAATAATGGTTTATTTGATTATTTATGGATGGTTTAGTCAAATTTAACTAAGAATATTATTTAAATAATGATTTAAATAACTTGTTCTCAGGAAATAATTAAATAAATAAGGATTTATTTAATTAATTTCCTTGTTTTGGGTTAAATATGACCAAATAAGTTATTTTATATGGTAAAAGCAATTTTACTTAGGATAAAATTAGTCTTACATGGTGTACTTGCGTTCATCTAATAATAATAGGTTAGATGACAAAAAAAATGGTGTAACACATATTAGCACAACATTAACTAATAATCAATTTTAGATCACAAAGTGATCGACAAATCAAGGTATTGAGGTCAAATCGTGGTGGATAATGGCGTAGTAGAGGGAAAGAACAAAACAATTATGAACTTGACAAGGATCATGTTGAAAGCAAGACACTTGTATAACATTAGGGGAATTTTGAGGTCTAAAATGGGCCTCCTAAGGAAAGTACAAAATATTAGTGGAAATAATAAAATAAGATTTGATTACATCATCAAATTTTAGAGGGAAGAAAGAAAAAAGTACTTTAACTCATATTTTCAACTTATCTCCCAAATTTTTTACTCAAATTTTGAGTAAGCCTATTCATTGGATGCAAAATTTAATTCATCATCCAAGGAGTACCCATGTTGCATACTTTCGATGGGTCCTGCTACACGAAAAATTAGAAACACATGAAAAATGTAATTGTAATCACATTTTTCATGTATTTCTCATTTTTCGTGTAGCAGGACGCATCGAAAGTATACACCATGGGTACTCCTTGGATGAGGAAATAAATTTCACATCCAACGAGTACTCCCACTCGAAATTTGAGTAAAAAATTTGGGAGATAAGTTGAAAAATTAGTTTTACTATTTTATTATTTTTTATTCTTTTAATCCTTTGACTTAAAAAATGGTGAATCATCCCCCATGGTTTACATAATCATCTAGAATCATATTGGTTCTTATAAATTTTATTTTTGTTGTACATTTTTCTTAGGAGGCCCATTTTAAACCTAAAAATTCCCCTAATGTGAGTATTGGGCAGAAGTTGTTGCATGTGTTGTTTATGTGATAAACAGATCACCTACCAAGAGTGTGATGAACGGAGTTCTAGAAGAAGCATGGTCAGGTATGTCATGAAACATATCTCATTTCAGAGTTTTTGGATGTGTAGCCTATGCACATGTGCCTAAGCAGATAAGAGGTAAATTGGATGATCAAAGTGAAAAATGCATATTTGTCAGTTATAGTGAGTAGTCAAAAGCTCAAAAATTGTATAACCCTATCACCACAAAGAAAATAATTAGTAGAGATGTTGTGTTCAAAGAACAAGAGTCATGGAATGGAACTGTAGACAAAACAATTGATGCATAAGCACCATTGATGGAAGAGAATGATGTAGCAGAAAAAGAGCAGCAAGAACCAAGAAAGCAGATGCCAAACAGAGTCACAGCAACAAGGAATCCAATATTTTTATAGCAGCATGGATCTTCAAGCAGATCAACAGACCAAAATTCTCCAGGAAACTAACAAGGTGAGGAATCAAGAAATAATAAAAAAAGGATGAGAAGTTTGAAAGATATTTATAATGATTTGGATGTTAGTTCAAATTTGGCATTGTTGTCACTCCAACCTTCTTCTTTTGAAGGAACAATCAGAGATGAAAATTGGGTGCAAGCCATGGATGAAAAGATTGGTTCTATTGAAAAGAATGATACATGGGATTTGGTTAATTTACCAAACGGTAAAAACCTTATTGGTGTGAAGTGGGTGTACAAGAGAAATTTGAATGAGAAAGGTGAAATTGATATATTTAAAGCAAGACTTGTAGCAAGAATATTCTCATAGCAACCGGGAATAGACTTTGGAGAAACATTTTCTCTGGTAGGTAGATTGGATACTGTAAGAGCAGTTCTGGCCACAGTAGCTCAGAACAAGTGGAAATTATTTTAGATGGATGTCAAATTAGCCTTCTTGAATGGAATTCTAGAAGAAGAAATTTATGTGCAGCAGCCTCCAGGTTATGAAGTTGAAGGTAAAGAAGATAAAGTTTACAAGTTGAATAAATCGCTCTATGGTCTCAAGCAACCACCTAGAGCATGTTATAGCAGAATCAACGGTTACATGATTAACAATGGATTTTGCAGAAGCAACATTGAGCCTCCCTTATACACAAAGGTAAATGAGCATGGACAAAATTTGATTGTTTTATTATATGTTGATCATATGATTTTTACACATGATCTTGAGTTATATGAGTTTAAGGGAGCCATGATGAAATAATTTGAGATGAAAAATCTTTGTCTAATGAAATATTTTCTTCGCAAATAAGTTAAGAAATAAAAAGAAGGGATTTTTATTTTTCAAAATAAATATGCAATATATTTGTTGAAAAGATTCACGATGGACAGTTGAAAACTTGTACCTACACCAATTGAAACATGCACAAAGTTAAGCAAGGATGATGAAGGATGAGATGACAACCCAGCTCTATCCAAAAGATTGGTTGGTAGCCCCATGTATCTCATGGCTACAAGACCAAATATTATGCAAAGAGTGAGTTTGATTTGAAAATTTATGGGGACTCTAAAAGACACACATCCGAGTACGGGAAAAACATTTTTGTGATACATAACAAGAACTAGAAATTGTGCCATAATGTATGCAAGTACAGAAAAGAAAAATTTGATTGGATTTACAGATAGTGATTTTGTAGGTAGTTTAGATGATAGGAAGAGAACTTACGGTTATGTGTTCCATCTTGGTTCAGGTGTGATAGCATGGGCATCTAAGAAGAAACCTTATGTGACAATATCATCAACAAAAGTAGAATATGTAGCAGCAACATCAACAACATGTCAAGAAGTATGGTTAAGAAGAGTATTGGATGGACTTAAGTAGAAACAACAAGGATCAACAGCAATATATTGTGACAACACCTCAGCGATTTCACTATCCAAGTCTATTGTGTTTCATCAAAAGAGCAAGCATATTGATACTAGATATCACTTTATTAGAGAAATTGTCAGCAATGGAGAAGTTCACTTGAAGCCTTGTAAATCTAGTGATCAACTGTCTAATATATTTACAAAGCCATTAGAAATAGATGTGTTTGAGTTGCACAAAAGAAACTTGGGTGTTGTAAGCCTAGCTGAGACATATACTAATAGGCATGTTTGAGTTTTCATGAGTTATGTTTTAGTTTAGTGGTCATAATTAAGGGGGAGAGTTAAAATAGTTAATTAACTCCTGCATGAAGAGCTAGACAATCAATTAAGTAAGCCTTGAGTTGTGTGATAGATAAATTTGGTGAGTCAGTTAGAGATTCAGTTAAGTGAGTATTCACCAGGTCGAGTTATGTGATATATATGTCAAGAGATTAAGGATTAATACCCTTCACCGGGTTCATTTTATTAAGAGAGAGAGAGAGAGAGAGAGAGAGAGAGAGAGATTGAATATTAATAGAATATCCATAGCTCGTTTGTGTTATTGTGTGAACTATTTGTGTAATTTGTGCCTTTACTCTTCTGCCTTTCCAACATGAACATCTCGGGCCAAAGTGTCATGGTGAACTTTGAATGCCATGATTCTTCACCTACAACCCTGAAGTGATCAATCTTGAAGTTAAAATGAAAAATTTCCAATAGAGAAGGCATTACCAGAAAGAAACCCCATTATTGGCATCTTGTCCCAATAGCCTCCACCACCATAGCTTGCCCTTCACCATCGTCCTGAAGGTGAGCAAGAACGGTCATGGAAAATTGGAAAACACACGGTGTTATTTCGCTTGAGATGTTCATTCTACGAGTTGTGTATTTTTTTATTGAATTCATGTGGTTGCATATTATGAGAGCACCTTATTAACATCTGAGATATAATCCATGAACTCATGCATGAAAATGTGGGTGTGAAAAATAGTCAGAGTGCCTTATTGTTAAGGTTTGATGGTTTCTCCTACCTATCCAAGATTCTCCATTTATGCCTAAATAAATGACTATCGTGTGTGAATCAATAATGGTTATAGCTCACTCTAAATTACATCGATTCACTAAAAGAGCCATGATTTCTTCCACTTCAAGCGCCATGATCCTTAATGTAATTGGCGGAGCTTCTGAAGGAGAGAATCATTACATGATTGAATTCGAAGGATGTGAATCTAGAGATGATTGAATTTGTAACGTAGCGTTGGGTATTGAAACACCATGATCGAAATGATTTCTTTTCTTTCAATTAATTTTTATCACTTAATTTTATAACTTAACTTTTCTTATCCCTTCACGCTCTCTCGTGGATGAGCCAGATATGCTACTCAGACTAAGCATATTCCGTGTATATTCGACCCAAATTTAATCTCGTTCATCTAAATATATTTAAAAAGAAAATTCAACCAAGACCCATCTGCATGAGGTTGATATATAAACACCTTCGACAAAAAATCTACCTCTAAAATCACCACAACTCATATGTGGAAAATTTTCAATCAAGTCTTAGTTAAAACTTCCATATACATTTCCCAACCATATATGGAAGTCATAATTTTGGACCAATTCTATTCATAATGGAAGGGGAATGCAGAGATATATTACTAGTAGTAAAAGTAGAAAAATGGATGATGGGCCATTTGAGAAAATTTAGGAAAAAAGGATTCTACTTTAAGGAAATAGGGATACAAAGCCATGACAAAAACCATTATCATGGTCTTCACCAATTTTTCTATGTAGTGGATCTACTTCCTACATATCTGGTTGCTAACAGTAACTATTACGTTGTGGTGAGGTCACCCAAGTCTCGAAGAGGTTACTTTGAAACACTATGTTTTATTAAATTGGTTGAGTCATTATCCCTCTCCTCCATTTTTGCAAAAATTATTTATCCGCAACCTGTGCGACATGTTAAGGAATGAAAATTGCGGAGCAGAGATTTAATCTTCTCAATATTATCAAAAGTTAAATAGATTACATAGGAAACATCAATAATAAATTATTGTAGTTATACTGAACTACATATCAACCAAACTGGTCTGAACTCTAACTGATTGTGACATTTGGATGGACAGTTACAACACCTAGCACTTGGTTGGAATCAGATTCTCCAAACTCCCCCTTAATTACAACCACAAAGAAAAATTAAACCAAGATGCTTGTTGATGTATGTCTTAACTAGGCTTACAATTTAAAAAAAAATTGACATCAACTAGATTTCTTTTTCCTTTTGGCTTCTTCCAAATCTTGTATCCTCTAAATTTCTTTAACTTTTTCTTTTTGTTATATGCTTTAAATTTCGAATTCTTAATTTTCTCGTGTATTTCTTTAATTTTTCCAGGTTGTATAAGCATATCCTCAACTTCTTTAAAAATCATCTTGTATGCGGACTGCTATGACATGTCATCTTTTGTTGTGTGATAATTAGCGTCAATATTGTTGTGCAACATAAATCTATAGTAAAAAATTATCTCTTCAAGTCTCCAATACCTCAAAGTTCCCTCAATATTTTCATCATCCAAGCTACCTTCAAGGTTCATTCCTGCAACCTCTACGCGGACTTCATTAGGACATGGTGTTGCAAACCATGCCTCAAGGAAGTTTAGTTCTTCCTCATAATTTTCTTGTTCACCTGTGCATTGCAATTCAATGTTAGAATTAAAAATATTTGCAGAAAAATATTGGTTATATTCTTTTTGTTGTGCAATGAGAGATTTCTCTCGATGTGTTTCCTTCTCTACCTCTCTCTCTTCAGCTGCTTCAAGGTGGTTTTCTTCCACTTTGTTTGCATACTCAAGTGGGATTCTCTCACAAAATAATAGTTTATCAATATGCATCATATGAAACCATTTATCATAAACCAATTGGTCTTCTTCAAATTGAAAATTAGCGAATTGAATTGTTGGATTCACTGTAACAATGACTTCTTCAATGGGAGTTTCATTGTTATTAGCAACCTTTGTTGCTAGATTCACCAAATCTTTATCCACTTGTAATTGTGCATAGTGGGATTCATGAGCATGTATGAGCTCCTTCTTCGCTTCTTTTGCAAATTCTTTACAATCATCATCCACTTGTGGCTGGACATAGTGGGATTCCCCAAACTCTTCATCTTGATTACTCCATCTTACACGAAAATTCCTTTCAAGAGTGTCCCAAGCCTCCTTGGTTGTATTTTCATCTGTTATGAGGGGAATAATGTTGTCATCTATGAATTTTTTTATGCATTTCAATATGAAGGCGTCCTTTTGTTTTTTCTCCTCCAACTCATTCAAATAGATCTCAAGCAACTGTTCTTGTTGCTTCAACTTTCTTAGCCTCTTGGATTTTCCCATCTGTTGTGTGTTTTCTCACTACGGCTCAACAAACAAATTGGCGTGCACACATAGTCGTTGCCTATAGTAAAAATTTCTTTGTGGTTCCTTTTCTGCTACACAAATTTAAACAAATTCGTCTTCAACTTTGTATGGTGGTTTCAAGAATCTCAAATGGATTCTTGCGAAATTTTGCACACTATGTTAATGTTAGTGCAAAAAATACAACAATTCAATAATTTTTTTGTTCTTTGTCGCATTTTTTTTTTTTTTTTTGTGGTGCAAAAATGACACACTCGGCTTTCTTCACATGTGCAAAAGTGACACACTTGTCTTTCTTCACAGGTGCAAAATTCAAGTTGTTATCCCACTTTCTCCCCTCTCGTCCTTTGTTATTTCTTTATGAGCACAAAAAAGAATTTGAAACATTGTTCTCTAGAGTTGGGCATGGGGCTCTCATACCATGTTAATGAATAAAAACTATGGAATAAAGATTTACTCTTATAAATATTATGAACAATTGAATAGATTACATATAAAACATCAACAATAAATGATTGAACGCACACTCAAATATCTCTCAACCGAATTGTATTAAACTCAAACTCTAACTCTAACTGATTATGATACTTGAATGGTTAATAACAACTCCAACTCTAACTGATTATGATACTTGAATAGATAATAACAACAGCTTGTAGTGGTTTGAAATTAGATTCTCCAGCCCAACAAAAGAGAAATTAGAGAAACTATTCACAAATCAAGAAATACTTTCATGTAAAACTAAATGCATGCTAAATTCCAACCCTTATTTGGGTTGTTCTTCATCGGTTTTATTATAAGGTAATCTGAGACGACAAAGCTTAATGGCCGATAGACAGAGACGCGAGGAACTGAAAGTCAATTGCTGACTAGATGTGCACAAAACAGCATTTACACATGTCATCTGATTTTTCATCTACGAGTAAGTGAATTTCTGACATGATGTGCACGAGCTGCACTTGATGGCGTTTATTCAACCACCTGCCGCTGTGCTTCTACGGCAACTAAGAGTTAATGAATAACTCAATAGCCGAGGCCGGCACGTCATATACTCACGTCACGTCCATTTTTTTTTATTACCGTTTGCCTCTCGATGCTTCCCAACACAGCCATGTGAAAATTTAGTCGTCGCTGAACAAACGTGAAAATTGCGACGCAGCCATCATGGAAGCTATGAACCTCATTTTTCTTGCCTGGGGACCTCACATTCATTTGGTACTTTAGGTTTAAAAATTATTGGATATGCGGAGAATCCAGCAATTGGCACGCGGAATAAAACCGCCCGACACGGCACATTGATAAAGTTTGAGGACGACTTCAGACTGTTTAGCGACTTTAGGTGTACAGGTTGTTGAAGAAGCGGAGAATCAAGCAAGTGAATTGCTAAGCAATAATTATTAGAATGACACGGCACACTGATTCAGTTGAAAATGTGGGAAGTTGCATACCCTACTAGTCCAAATCTAATAATGAGCGTTTGAGTGAGACGAACTTTATAGAATTCTTTAGTTTATTATTCGAGTACTATAGATTTAGATATAAATATTACCCTCTCTTAGAGTTTCATGTTTGTGAATGAAAGTCATTCGGTTGTGAAGGGTTTAGGCTTGTGGAGGGCGAGCAATGGGGATGTCGACGAGAAATGATATGAGCACAGGAAGGAACCAAATATCGGCAGGGAATTCGCCAGTTCCTTATCTATTCGCTGGAGTGGGTGTCATGCTCGTTCTCATAGCCTTTGCTTTGATTGTTCTCGCGTGGTCCTACTTGAAGGAGCGCACTACAGAAGGACATGCAAACAGCAGATCGGAGCTTGGCGATGGCCTAAAGAATGAGATGACAAAGGACATGTCAAACACTTCAGATGATAAGGACGATTTGAAAGTAATTGTGGTTATGGCCGGAGATCAGGAACCGACCTTCATTGCTAAACCGGCGCCTGTATCTGCTACATCTATTTAAAATATCCAACACATTGCATTAAAAGGCAAGATTCTACTTCTTCCTTTATTGGTATTGCAGATCTGTGAGTTAGGATAAGGAATCTTATCTAGAAGTTGGGGCTGAGAGAGATATCAAAATTCAACAGGGTTTCTGTTAGCTATGTAGAATGAGGTGTATAATACTTTAGGAATAGGAATTTTTGCAGGGCCGGAATCGATATAAGAGATGTTTTTTCTTTAGTTGCAGGAGGCGAGAATATGAGTGCCTTTGGATATTTTTTCTTAGTTGCATGAGGCGAGAATATGAGTGCCTTTGGACATGGTTTTCGTTATTCGATTTTGTATGGAGTGAAAATTGTTTTTCCTGCTATCAAATCCGCATTTCACACTTACAACTTTAGTTTTGAAAAATCATTTACAATTTTCATTTAAAAAGATTAAGTGAAAGGTGGGGATTTCACATCACCCAATATGATGATTGGATGGTGGGCATTTAACATCACCCAACATTATGATGAAGGGTTGAGATTTTTAAAAAACCTTGTGGATTCCCACTTCTTTCATTTTCAAATTAATATATTAATTTAAATAACAGTTGTTTATCGATTTCAGTTTAATATATTAAATTAAATGGCTGATGAAAAGTTTCAATTCAAGAATCATTTTATTTAAAAAAAGTTGGGTAGTGGGGAGCATATATATATATATAAAATGGAGGATGGTTGAGATTTACCTAACCTTGTGGATTTCCATCTCTTTAATTTTCAAATTTTCAAATTGATATATTAAATTAAATAACTTATGTCTATCGATTTCAATCTAATATATTAAATTAAGTGGCCAATGAATAGTTTCAATTCAAGAAGCACATGGTTTACCATCAGCATGAAAAAAAAAAAATGCGAGAGTGTGGAACACCTTTGTCAATGGAATAGTGAAATGCCGGATCAATATGCAAGACCCAGGAGCACCGGTAACAGGAGAGAATGGAACATAGGTTACAACAGAGGCAATTGACTCACTATTCGAATTAGCAGTCACCAGCATGCTCCGGTGCGTCCAAAGGAAACTGGTTGGCCGCAAGTTATTTTCCTTATTTTCCATCTTCCTTTTCACATCTTTAATTTATCTTCTCCAATGATCGGTGAGTTACCACTTTCTAAGGCGGATGGTAATATTCATGCACTACATCTATGAACTTTCATTTTTAATATTAGCCAAATGTTATTCTCGTTGCGATCTTTCATTTGCTACGAGGGAAACTACAGAGAGATTGTGATTCTGTATTTTCTAGCTGCAGAAAATGATTAATCTGTTGAAATTCTAGAATGAACAAAACATATAAGGAGATGCGTTTCCCCACCACACAAAGAATGCAAAATATGTCCGGAATTAACAATCATACACAAAGAGACAGCAGGAAATTTATTCAACTCTTCTCTATCTCAATTCATTTCATTTTGTTAAACATATGACAAATTACACATGTTTTATACGAAATTTGTGGGACCCTAAGCTTTCAAAACAATTCAATGCGGGAATCGGACGTTCAACAACAAAATCGTCCTCCCCTCTAATCCACTGTTTCTACAAGAAACAATGTACAAGCACACATAAAAGCGGACATAAAATGCTATTGTTTCCGCTTGCGAAAACACATCCCGTCTAGCGCTTCCATCGCAAATCACTCATCAGCGATCACAACTTTTAACATATGCGCGATACGAGAAAACCTTAAGTATTGCGATATGCGATGTGACGTGGCACATCACATCGCATCCAAAACATAATAACGTGCGGGCGCTTATCCGTTAACTCCTGAGCTTTGCAATGTGTGCTTTGCGTTGCCCTCCTGAGCTTGATACATTCTTCTCTTGCGATTGCATCGCATATAACACAAAATAATTTGCGGACGACTGGACGGTAAGTTATAAACTTTGGGAAGTGCGCACTACGGGCGACGGAAAAGGTTAAAACATAAAATATATAAAGTGCATAAAAGGTAAGGTATAAAGAAAAATATAAAGGTTTGCACGGTTTGCAATGTGGTCAGGTTGTGGGTCCCGCCGATATCGCATCGGCGGAGAAATAAGTTTTGATGTGAGCTCAAGAGTAAAACAATAAAAGTTGTGAACTGTGGGCGACGACGCGTAAAGCTTGTTAAGTGCAAAATGCGTAAAACAAAGGAAATGGAGAAATATGAAGGACTTCATGCATTTGAAAAAATCGGTAAGGTTGAGGTGGGTCCCGTCGATATCGCATCGACGGGGAAACAACTAACGGTGGAAGTCTTAGGTGTTAAACAAAAATGTTGCGAGCGCGAAGTCGCAGGCAACGATAAGTAATTGCAACAAGTAAGAAATGAACGTAGACACAGCTCGGGTACTCTGTTTTGATGTTATGCGTAGATTTCATGAAAATGCCTTCAGGCCTGAAGCCTGATGCTTGTCCTTCCATGAAAAGAAATTTACTGAAGCATGGGCTACTGCCACTGTTTATTCATGGTGGTGGTTGCGAGTAATTCCAACGCTCCCCCTTAAACACAACTATCACCTTCAACCATTCCCACACACTGTCTGAGATAAACAAATCTCTTTTGTCCTAATGGATTTGTGAGGATATCAAAAAATTGTTCCTCTGACCTGCAATGTTGCAAAACAATTTCACCATTGTTAGCTAATTCCCTTATTAAATGGAATTTGGCATCAATATGCTTTTTTCTCTTGTGGAAAACATAATTCTTTGACAATGCAATTGTTGTGTTGTTATCACAATAATTTGTGGTTCTTTTGTCTTGCTCATGCCATAAATCTCTCGGCATCTTTCTGATCCAAACTGCTTGACATGTTGTTGTTGTTTCCGCTACATATTCATCTTCAGCTGTTGATAATGAAACTATCGGTTGTTCCTTGGAAGCTCATAAAATGAATCCCAATCCTAATGAAAAACATACCTTGATGTGCTCTTTCTATCATCTACACTTCCAGCCCAATCATTGTCAATGTAACCAATTAGCTTAAAATTATCAGATGTGGAGTATAGAACACCATACTCCTTTGTTCCATTCACATACCTCAAAATTCTCTTGGCTACTTGCCAATGATTCTCCTTGGATTTCTCCATGAATCTGGATATCAAGCTTATTGCATACATTATATCAGGCCTAGTTGCAGTCAAATACATTAGACTGCCAACTATGATTTTGTATAATGCTGGATTGACATTCTTGCTGCAATCTTCCTTGCTCAACTTCAACCCCATGATAGTTGGAGTTGATGTTGCTTTCCTGTTCTCATATTGAACCTCTTTAAGACTTCTTCAACATACTTTGCTTGGGAGATAAAAATCCCATTTTCTATTTGCTTTACTTCTATACCCAAAACATATCTCAGCAAACCCAAGTGAGTCATTTCAAACTCACTCTTCATGACTGCTTTAAAATCAGCAATGAGAAAAACATCATTTCCTCTGAAAATCAAATCATCTACATATAAAACAACAATAATAATTTTTCCCTCATTTTCTTTGATGTAGAGTGTGGGTTCACCATCACACTTGTCAAACCCATTGTCCATTAGGTAAGCATCAATCCTGTTGTACCATGCTCATGGTGCTTGCTTCAGCCCATAAAGAGCTTTCTTCAACTTACACACCTTGTGTTCATGGCCTTCTATTTCATAGCCATGAGGTTGTTCAACATGCACCTACTCTTTCAACATTCCATTCAAGAATGTTGATTTCACATCCATTTGATAAAATTTCCGTTTTTGTTGTGTTGCTATGGACAACACTGTCTGCACTGTCTCCATCCTTGCAATAGGTGAAAAGTTTTCGTCAGAGTCTCTTCCTTGTTGCTACTTGTAGCCTTTGACAACAAGTCTTTCTTTGTGCCTTTATATCTTGCCTTCAATGTTTCTCTTGGTCTTATAGACCTGTTTCACTCCAATAACTTCTTTTTCTTGTGGGAGGTCCACTAATTCCCATGTGTCATTCTTTTCTATTGCTCCTATCTCTTCATTCATTGTTTCAATCCACGTCACTTCTTTTAATGCATCTTCAAAATGGATTGGATCATCAACATGGAAAAATAAAGAAAATAAAGAATTCATACCATCATTGCTATATACTTCTTCTTGCTCATAAATTTCATTTAAATTTCTGAGTTATGGTCTTCTTGTATTCACTAAAGATGTGCTTGGAGTTGCCCTTGAACTTGAGGGAGTTGTTGATCCATGTGGTGTTCTTGGAGAAGCACTTCCTTGGTTTTGTACTATTGTTCTATTGCTTGCTTGCAGTGTGCTCTATTGGGCTTGCGTAGGTGGATGAGGAGCCACCATTGAAAAATTATTTTCTGCAATCAATTCCTCTTTGTCTTTATGTGAAATACATCTCTTCACATTCATTGTCTTCTCTAAACTTCCATCCCGAGCTTCTTCTTCTATGAACTGAACATCTTTGTTCATAATTACTTTCTTGGTTGATGGATTATAGAGCTTATAAGCTTTGGATCATCATTATATCCAACAAATATACACTTTCTCCCCTTGATGTCCAACTTCTTCCTTAACTGATCCGAAACATGTGCATATGCCACACATCCAAACACTCTCATGTGAGTGACAACTTGCTTTGTTCCACTCCATGCTTCTTCCGCAACTTTGTTCATAACAACTTTGGTTAGACATCTATTTAAAATATAAGATTCATAATTTACAACTTCTGCCCAATACTCATTTGGAAAATGCTTTGCCTTCAAAATGCCTCCTACCATGTCCATGATGGTCCTATTCTTTCTTTCAGCAACACCGTTTTGCTGAGGTGTATACTTTGTGGTAAATTTCTTGTGAATCCCATGCCCCCTACAAAAACGTAGGAAGTCTTTGGAGATATACTCTCTGATGCAGGAGCATTAGCTCCGAAAAACACCTTGTATTTTACCTAAGCTAGGGGGTTTCATGTTTTGAAGAAATATTAAATTTCATGTAAATATTAATATTGTTTTGAGTGATTAATTATGAGAATTTGTAAATGTGAGAGAAATTAGTTTCTAGATTATTTAGAATTAATGATGGAGCCTAAGTTGGAATTAGTTTCTAAGTTTTAGGGATAAAAATCTATCTTTTAGGGATGTTGAGAGATTTAGGGATTTGTTGAGATATTAAGGGGATTGAGCATTTAATTAAATCATTTTTTAAAATTGTATAAATAGGAAGGGGTTATGAGAGAAAAATACATTGAGATTGTGAGAGAGTGTGTGATTGAGAGCAGGCTTGAACAGCCAAGGCTGTAAGCCTTCAGGCAATTGTAAGGGCCAATTTATTGGAAATCAGGCCACGGAAGGAAGTTGTATTGTAAGTGTTTAGTGTGTTAATACAACAGTTGTTTTTTTTACTAAATGTCAATTATTGAGTTGCGTAAGATTGAATTTGTGTGAAAGGAAATTCGTTCTTCTTTGAAATCTGGGGTTTTTATGTGCAAAGGAATGGTGTTTAGCTTATGAAAGAAATTCAATTTCTGCTGAGGTTCATTATGTGAGACTGCACCTTAATTTAAATCATGGAATTGGTAAATCGATCACCATGGATCGATTTCAAGAAGAAAAACTTCCTGTATCAGTAGATTGCTAGTTACTGTTTGAAAGAGGGCATTATTGTATGTGATTACCGAAAGTTCTGTCTAGAATGTTTTTGCTTTACCGTCTCTGAAAATGAAATAAGCTGTCATTGAAAGGAATGATCTTCACAAATTTGAATTGAACGCATGGAGCATTAATGAAATGGTGGTTACTTTAATTTGAAATAAAACATAACGTAATTGCGAACTGGAGTGGATTGTATGTTGTGGTATGCAGTGGAGCATGTTCACAACATAGCAGAGTGCATATTGGGAAATCGATGGTATAAGTACCATAGTCAGTATTAAAATCGATCTGTGGAGACGAGGAACCAGAATTAAAACTGGAATGGTGAGTCGATTTAATAATGGAATGAGAGGTGGTTTAAATGAGATCAGAACGTATGGTTTGAATTGAAACGATGGCAATGTTTGCAGCGTAAATGATTTAATGTCTGGCTTTTAAATACTGAAAGAACAGTACTGCGTTGAATTCATATTGTTTAAAGTCCAAATGGGTTGCAGAAGAATGAATGCAGTGTTAATGAATGCCGGAAGGGAATTTTAAAGGAACTCAACAGCGTGGAAGACCTGTCTGGAATTAAATTCGATTGGCAGACTTTTAAATTTGTAGAATTGAAAACGATTTCCTTGTTTAATTAAGAAGAACAGATTTCTGTTGACGCTGAAGTAATTGTGTTTATTAAGTTGCAGGTGGAAAAGCAGTGGAACGATTTTTGCATCAATGTGATCAGTTTACAGTTATTAAGTGACAAGCTCTGCGTGCAAGAGGGCGATGTGTGCAACCGAAGTGCAACAGAACTTGGAGAGTCGATTTTTGGAAGGCACTGAACTGGTTGGAATATGTGTGAAGAGTTACTTTTAAATTCAATTGCCGAACGCTGGTGCAGAGAATAGATCGGAACAATTTGTCAGGTTTATGTGCAGTATAAAGGGTGGAACATTGAAAACCGGATGTGGAAGTAGTGAGAGTTGCGTGGCCAGATTGTCAATTGTGGAGGTAAGCTAAATTACATGATCAAATTGTCATAGACTTTAAATTGAAAGCAGTGGTATTTTCTCAAATTAAAGCTGTATGAAGTTTTCATGGGCACTAAATCAAACAAGAATGAAATATGTGAATTGGAACCTTCACATGTATAATGATAACAAGGGGCGCATTTGTTTAATGACTTTTGATTGTGAAATCCGATCTTAAAAGGGAGTATGTACAAGATTTGGCTTTGTAATTGAATGGTGTTATGAAAGCGTATACACATGAATTGGAGTTGAACTTTTGTATAAAGTTATGTTTTAAGATTTGAGATTTGGGTTTTATAAAAGCCCTATGAAATGGAAATGAGGTATGATGAAAGTATGTGAGTTTGAATGGAAGTTATGGTGAAAATTTGGAATGATGTGTATTAATCATGGTTTCATAACCATTGTTGTTTTGTAACAAAGAAGCTTCCAGAAGAAGATGAAATTGGCGTGTATTGAGGTTGATTTGGGAAATTGTTTGAGGCGTATGTTTGTATATGCATGAGTGAGAAAAGATCCTGGTTATTGCAGGCTCTAGCCCTGCGTCATTTTTGGTATCAAAGACTGGCTCTATTCAAGATGTTTGTTTTTTTTTTTTTTTCTGAATAAGGACAGAGGGTTTTGTTGAAAACAAAAGTGTGTTTTCTTTAAATGTGTGATGAATGATGAAGATCAGATTTTAAATATGATATGCAGCATACACAATTTCAAGTGAACAGGATGGCAGAAGTAAATGGAGACAAGATCCTGCAAGATCTTAAAGGTGAGATGATTTCCTGATTTGAATTTTGTGATGGAAAGTTTATGGTTGCAGATAAGATGATGGCAGTGAACCTGACATTCAGCTAAACGCTGGATAAGGAGGACAATTGCAGTGTCCTGGAGAAGAAGGTGAGTTGAAGAGATAGCCCAGAGAGAGAGCAGAGGAAAGTGCTCAAAAGGTTCCAGAGGCAGTGAACCAAGTACTTACCAAAAGACTGAGTGAGGAGAGCTTGGTGAGGTAAGTGGCAACAGAAGAGATTGCTATCGTAGAGGCTAGTACAACTCATGATGAGTGAGAAACTCATGGAGAAGATGATCATGGAGGATCAGAGAAGAGGTTCAGAGGAATGCCACAGAGATGAGATGACTGCAGAAGTTCGAGAAAGAGAGATTGCAGTAATGAAGGTACAATTGCAGGTACTAGAAGAATGGCTGCAAGAGCAGGAAGATCAAAATAGAAAATGGATCTTTCCACTTAAGGGAAAGAGAGTGATTTTGCGACAATTGCAGGTGAAGTTGAGGCAAATTGTGATTGCCTTGTTGAAAAAGGAACTTAGAGTTCTTGAACCAGAGATGGAATTTGAAGATTCCACACGCAGATTTGTTCAGAAGGATGTGTTGGAGGAAGCAGTCAAGACTGAAAAGTATTGTGGTTTTAAAATTGAAAAGTTGTGTATGTTTGCAGGTACAGTACAGGGAGATGAACAAGCTTTAGAGTTTGTTCAAAAAGAGGTGAATCTGAAGGCTGTTCAGATCAATGATGAGATAGCAAAATCTCAGAAGGAGATGACGACGAAGGAGTCTAATCAGGATGTTGGTGCAGAAAGAGAAGGACCAGCTGATGATTGGTCAAGCACTGGTGAAGGTATGGAAAGTTGTGTGAAGTTTCCAAGTTCTACTCCTAATGAAGTTATTGAATTGTACAAGAAACTAGATTTCCAAAGAAGAGAATTGGAGAGACAGAGGACTTATGTGCAGGATAATTTGCTAAGGAAACAAGGCAGGAAAGTTTCCATGAATGACAGTCCGGGAGCAGAGGATGGTACGAAGGTGAGACTAGCTGACAGTCTCATGGTGAATGCAAATCAGCGTACTGATGTGCTGACAAAAGAGTTGGGAAGGAACTTAGAGCAGCTTACCGGAGTGTTGCCAGAGAAAGCTGAGGCGAAAGCCAGTAAAGATTTTCTGAGTCCTGAAGAAGACTTAGAGTTGCAGATGACTGAATCTACAAGTGAGACCGTTGGGTCTTGTGATTTTGATGCTGACAATTTTATTGTGTTTACAGGTGATATAGAAGACAGTTCATCACTTGGAATTGTCTTGGAAGAAGGAGAACAGTTGCAGAAAGAAGATGAGACAGTGATGTCTCATATGCAGAAATTTGTTACCATAGGTGACAAGAAAGAGTTGGCTTGTCTGTATAGTCAAGAGAAGACTGGTGTACAAAATTTTTGAGCTGCTACAGTGACAGAGGGTGAAGCTACAGTGTTTGCAAAACTTGATGATGATGGACAATTTCTGAAGATTGTCGAAGAGGAAGATGGAGATTATGCTGGAGTTAATTTGCAGCATGTTGATGAAACACTGAAATGTTTGCTGGAACCAGAGAAAGAAACTGCAGATGAAATTACAGATGATGAACAAAGGAATGTTGCAGAGGGACTGGAAGTTTGGGAGGCGGCAACATATGGGGTAGCATCTGCAGGAGTGAAATCAATGCTGACGACATATATAAAACAAGTACAGTAAGTGCTGTGTAAACAATGGCAGGCAAAGGAAGCGATCAAAACAAGTGAAGAACAAGTAAGGAATGAGAGTTCGGAAGAATCTAAGAGATGGAAACAACCAAGAGATTGTGAGACATACTGACAGAGAAAATGAGTTGATAAGGAGGTTAATGATAAAAACATCCCAGAGGAAGACAAATAAAGAAGAAAGAAAAGGGAGTGACAACAAGAGGAAGATAGTAGAAAGGTGATTTGAAGAAAAGCAAGTGGAGCATTACAAAGACAAATATGGAACTGAGTGGACAACAGCGATAGCAACAAAGCAGAAAGCAATTGGATGTTAAGGAAAAATAAAAATTCTGGGATCCAAAGAGTAAATAATATCCACTTATGACTGTGTGGTCATGAATTCTTTTTTACATGGGGAGCTGATGAGCATTAGCTCCGAAAAACACCTTGTATTTTAGTTAAGCTAGGGGTTTCATGTTTTGAAGAAATATTAATATAATTTTGAGTGATTAATTATATTTTAATTAATTATTTGTGAGAGTTTGTAAATGTGAGAGAAATTGAAGCGGTAGATTATTTAGAATTAATGATGGAGCCTAAGCTGAGTTAGTTTCTAAGTTAGGATAAAAATCTATCTTTTAGGGATGTTGAGAGATTTAGGGATTTGTTGAGATATTAAGGGGATTGAGCATTTAATTAAATCATTTTTAAAAATTGTATAAATAGGAAGGGGTTTTGAGAGAAAAACACATTGAGATTGTGAGAGAGTGTGAGATTGAGAGTAGGCTTAAACAAATGCTCAAGCTCAAAGATCAGGGTGGGCCAATTTATTGGAAATCAAAGCATTTAAAGTAGTTGTATTGTAAGTGTTTAGTGTGTTAATACAAATAGCTTGTTTTTTTACTAAATTTCAATTATTGAGTTGCGAGATTGAATTTGTGTGAAAGGAAATTCGTTCTTCTTTGAAATCTGGGGTTATTATGTGCAAAGGAATGGTGTTTAGCTTATGAAAGAAATTCAATTTCTGCAGAGGTTCATTATGTGAGACTGCACCTTAATTTAAATCATGGAATTGGTAAATCGATCACCATGGATCGATTTCAAGAAGAAAAACTTCCTGTATCAGTAGATTGTTAGTTACTGTTTGAAAGAGGGCGTTATTGTATGTGATTGCCGAAAGTTCTGTCTGGAATGTTTTTTTTTTACCATCTCTGAAAATCAAATACGCTGTCATTGAAAGGAATGATCTTCACAAATTTGAATTGAACGCATGGAGCGTTAATGAAATGGTGGTTACTTTAATTTGAAATAAAACATAACGTAATTGCGAACTGGAGTGGATTGTATGTTGTGGTATGCAGTGGAGCATGTTCACACAATAGCAGAGTGCATATTGGGAAATCGATGGTATAAGTACCATAGTCAGTATTAAAATCGATCTGTGGAGACGAGGAACCAGAAGTAAAACTGGAATGGTGAGTCAATTTAATAATGGAATGAGAGGTGGTTTAAATGAGATCAGAACATATGGTTTGAATTGAAACGGTGGCAATGTTTGCAGTGTAAATGATTTAATGTCTGGCTTTTAAATGATGAAAGAACAGTACTACGTTGAATTCATATTGTTTAAAGTCCAAATGGGTTGCAGAAGAATGAATGCAGTGTTAATGAATGCCTGAAGGGCGTTTTAAAGGAACTCAACAGCGTGGAAGACCTGTCTGGAATGAAATTCGATTGGCAGACTTTTAAATTGGCAGAATTGAAAACGATTTCCTTGTTTAATTAAGAAGAACAGATTTTTGTTGACGCTGAAGTAATTGTGTTTATTAAGTTGCAGGTGGAAAAGCAGTGGAACGCTTTTTGCAGCGATGTGATCAGTTTACAGTTATTAAGTGACAGGCTCTGCGTGCAAGAGGGCGATGTGTGCAACCGAAGTGCAACGGAACTTGGAGAGTCGATTTTTGGAAGGTGCTGAACTGGTTGGAATATGTGTGAACAGTTACTTTTAAATGCAATTTCCGAACGCTGGTGCAGAGAATAGATCGGAACAATTTGTCAGGTCTATGTGCAGTATAAAGGGTGGAACATTGAAAACCAGATGTAGAAGTAGTGAGAGTTGCGTGGCCAGATTGCCAATTGTGGAGGTAAGCTAAATTACATGATCAAATTGTCATAGACTTTAAATTGAAAGCGCTGGTATTTTCTCAAATTAAAGCTGTATGAAGTTTTCATGGGCACTAAATCAAACAAGAATGAAATATGTGAATTGGAACCTTCACATGTATAATGATAACAAGGGGCGCATTTGTTTAATGACTTTTGATTGTGAAATCCGATCTTAAAAGGGAGTATGTACAAGATTTGGCTTTGTAATTGAATGGTGGGTATGAAAGCGTATACACATGAATTGGAGTTGAACTTTTGTATAAAGTTATGTTTTAAGATTTGAGATTTGGGTTTATAAAAGCCCTATGAAATGGAAATGAGGTATGATGAAAGTATGTGAGTTTGAATGGAAGTTATGGTGAAAATTTGGAATGATGTGTATTAATCATGGTTTCATAACCATTGTTGTTTTGTAACAAAGAAGCTTCCAGAAGAAGATGAAATTGGCGTGTATTGAGGTTGATTTGGGAAATTGTTTGAGGCGTATGTTTGTATATGAATGAGTGAGAAAAGATCCTGGTTATTGCAGGCTCTAGCCCTGCGTCACTCTCCTCCTCTGTTAGTTCTCAACACTGTTATGTAGTGTCCACTTTCCTTCTCAGCAAGAGATTTGAAGTGGTATAGATGTTCAAAAACTTCACTTTTCTGTTTTAGGAAATAAACCCATGTATTCCTTGTGTAATCATCTATAAATGTCAAAACAGAATGACTTCCAGCTAATGATGGCATTTGCATTGGTCCACACAAATCTGAGTGGATAATCTCCAAGGGTGCCTTTGCCCTTATACTCTTTACTATTGGAAATGATTCTTTGTGGTGTTTTCCCAAGATGTAGCCTGCACATAGGTTTTCTAGTTTTTCTATGAGTGGTAATCCCTTTACCATCCCTTTTCTATGCAATAAGTTCAAACCTCCGAAATTGAGATGTCCAAATCTCAAATGCCATAACCAGTTCTCATATTTCACTTCTTCTTGAAAGACTTCTTGTGTGACAAATGCTACAACACCTCCTTCCTTCAAGTCTAATTTGGCCTTGAGAGGAAACATTCTATTGCTTTTCATATGCACTTTTGCAATGACTTGTCTACTTGGAGGTATTTCCATGATTGTGCACACATCATTTTTAAGAAACACATTGTAGCCCTTATTCATGAGTTGTCGAATGCTTAGAAGGTTACATTTCAGGTCATGTACATAATATACATCTGGCACAAACTTCTTCTATCCCTACTTTGTCAATATTTTTACTCTTCCTTTCCCCATGATAGAGACCTTCCTATCAATCCTTGTTATCACTTCAGATTTTACACTTTCGTCTAGATTAAAAAACATTGCTATGTTTCTAGTCATATGTTTACTACAACCTGAATCTAAGGACCATACATCTTGTTTTTTTTGTGCTAGATTACAAGTTAAAAGCACATTACCATGGTTCTGATTTTATTTTGTAATATTTACACTAGGTTTACTACCCATGTCATTTTTCTTTTTTCTACATTCATTTGCATAATGGCCATACTTTTTACAATAATGACATTGGACTTGAGATTTATCCTACCTCGGTCCTTGTGCTTAATTTTGAGCTTGATTCTGGCATGAGCCTTGGCCTTGATTCTGATTGCTGCCCCTTCCACTTTTGCTTGTAGAGCTGCTTCTTCCACCTCCGTGTGGGCTTCTTCATCTTCCTTGGTAGTTTGATCTTCCTCGACCTATACCTTGACCAAAAGACATTTGTGTCTTGAATTCATGCGCTAATGAGGATTTTGTTGCTCTATTTAGTCTGTGCTCATGAGACATCAATGACGCATGAAGCTCATCAACTAAAAACTGTGAGAGATCCTTTGTCTCTTCTATGACCACTACTATGGAATCAAACCTTGATGGTAGACTTCTTAAAACTTTCTCCACTATTCTCCTTTCTTCAAGTTTCTCTGCATGATGTCAGTCATCAGTAATTTTTACTATCTATAGATAACTAAATATTGGTTCTAGATTTCTAAAAAAAAGATTCTCTGAATATTGTGAGTTTTAGAAATCTCACTGCCTTCATTATCCTTATACAAAAATTTTCACTATTCTACCATTTTGCCATTCCATGGTCACCCTACCACTCCTAAAAGACTCCTTATGAGCTAAAAGACTCCTTATGAGCTGGAACCAATCATCTCCATCCCTTTTTCCCACTTATAACCTCATTACTCTATTTTTCATCTGCCCATCCCTCCACTTTCCATCTAGGGTTACTAATCAGCCTATTCTTTCACATGTTCACCAAGTTCCTCAAGCATTGAAGGTCTCAAGACTATCTCTGTAGGCTCTTTAGATAAATCAAGTACATTGGATTTTGGACCTTCAATACATCAATGTGTCAAATACTCTATTTTTACACTTGAAGATCGCAAACCAGATTTCAGTCAAAGACCAAGTCAAAGAACCCTCCCACTATGTCATTAGGGATTCACAGGTTATAAGGTCGTCATTGATGTTTTAAGAACCGTTTTCTCTGTGTTACAAGTTGGCTCATATGTAATAGAAGATCAGCACATGATTAACCAAGAAAGATAATCAAATCTCCAAAGGGGACTGCTTTATCAAGCCCACGTTCTGCAATAGGTAAATGTGAATTTTGACACTTCTGCAGCGATGTTAAAATGACTATCAATAGAAATTTAGTAAGGTAATCGGCCTGCTCCTCAATAAATACATTCATAGAAAAGAGAGGGGCAGTGGTTTCTTTTCAAGAAGAATCAGGGTTTTGAGCTTGATTAGGCCAAAAAGTTCCAAACAGTGAAACAAATGGTAGAAATGACCTGAAGGAGACATACCAAACCCAACATGAAGGAAGTTTTTCAGAGATTACTAATGAATAAGGGAAAAATGTGAGGTGAACTAGAAAGAAATGAATGAACTTAAAATGGCTATAGAGAACTTAGAAGACAACACTGATAATTGTTTTCAAGCACTCTAAACACCTAGGGTTTTGGGAATGTATCCAAGGGAGGTGAAATGAAAAAGTGAACTCCATGATGAAAACAAAGAGATTTTGAAGATACCACTTTTTGTAAAGATTCCAAACTTGTCCAAAGAAGTTTTGACATGCAAAAGATGATCAAGGGATATTTTGAGCTCCATGGTGTAGGTAAAGGAATATTTTGAGACTACCAATGTGTGTAACCTCCCAGATTTTTCCAAGGTAAAATACCTCACTACCTCAAAAAGTAAGGATGTAAAGAGGATCAATGAGAAAGGGAAAATCAATGTTTTAGGCACCTTGAAATCAGAAGTGGCCAAATAAGGTGAAAGGCATTGTTTGAATTCCACAGTATTGGGAAAGGAGTGTTGTGAAGATGTTTCCTTTTGTTTCGCTCTCAAAGGTGTCAAAGCAGACATCTCAAGCCTCCAAGATTAAAGAAGTTCAAGTTCATCATCTAATCAACCTCCATACAAACAGTGAAAAGGGTTTGTAAAAAAGGTGAAGGGGTTAAGCTGAGTTTCATAAAGGGGATTTCACATCAATTTGAAGAAACTGTTGTATGGCTAAATCACCAAAGCATCAAATTGAACTTTCATGCCTCAAGGAACCAAAAGAGATTTTGTTTTCTCACTTCAATCACCTACAGGGAAAACGATGCAAAATTGTTAGTAAGAGAGGGTGAAAGGGATAAGTCTAGTGGTGTAATGGAAGACACAAAAGTTTTAAGGATGAAGAAACTATCTAAAAATATCCTGACACTATCAAAAGAGAGGTCATCATGCCTCACAAAGCTAGAGGAAAAGCCACGTCAATGTTTTCCAACATGTAGCAAAAGGTCAAAGGATCACTAGTGAAAAGAATGAAAAAGGTTTTTAGAAATTAGGAAAGTGGATTGTGAAATTAAATTAGATAATTTTCCTATAAAAGGTCAGATAACACTTCACCTACCTCATTATTAAGTTGCAAAAATTTGGAAGAATCAGGAGTAAAAAAATGTGAGTTTTCGGGTCGAAATTGGCTAAGTTTTTTAGGCGCTGCGCGTTCAGGGTGGTGCAGCTTGCCTGAAGTCGGGCACTGAGCCCCTGGAAGTCTCACTCGTGAAAATTTGTTTGGAGTTTTGCACCTGGAAACATGCTACGTGTTTTCCTAACAGACCCGACATTCCGGCAGAAAAAATTTGGTGCTACGTTCCTGGCACAACGTGTTGCGCATTTTCCTGACCCGAGACCTCGTTCACCTAGGCACTGCGTGTTTGGACAGGAGGGCATCCACACCCTGTAGATATTCAACTAATCTCAAACACACCTTCAAGCTGACACCAAATGTATTTCAAGAAAAAAATAAATGGTAAGTGGATGCCCTACCTTCCTGTACAAGCATTTTGATGGTTTTTAAAGGAATAGAACCCTAACGTGAAAACCTAAGTTTCATGCTCAAAAAACACTGGTTAAGCCTTCCTCATCTACCTATAAATAAATATCAGTCAAAAAATGGGTAAACAGAGGGTTGTATTTTTTAGAGGTTTCTCATTCACCTAACACTCACTCCATTTACCAAATCAGTCCCTTACACTGCAAAACATTGACATTACATACCCCCCTCATCTCAAATTGTCATCATTACTAAGGTGTTTAACAGTAGGGTTTGACATATCACCTGGTTTGCATTCAGGTTATTTAGCCTCTCATTCTGCCCAATTTTCCCCTTCACTCAGTAATTTTCATTCACTTGTAAAAATTTCCCCTTTTCATCACCACTCCATTACCCTCTTCCACATCTATTTCATAAGCAGAGCTAGGGTTTTTCTCAGAAGTAGCAACGATAAAAATGTCAATGGAAGGTGACAGTGGTAGTGGTGAGGAAGGCCAAGTGCCAAGGAGGCATCAACACAAAGGTGGGAGGATCAATAGGTTTGAACCACTAAACACAATGGAGTTAAATGCATCTCCCTTCACTGTCTCCTGCTTCCCAAATGTAGGTTGCTATGAATTTTGTGAGAAAGTACAGCAGGTGCAGAATCACCCTGAGCTGACTAGGCTCTTCATCCTTAAACTACATGAGAAACAAGTCAATCTTACAGGGGTAAACTTTGAGATGTCATCAGATGCCATTTCTATTGCCACTAGTATACCTAGTGTGGGGGGAAAATGGTTCAAGCAGGCCAATTTAGACATAAGCTACTATGAGCCATTCCTTAAACCCAGATACAAAGACTAAAATAAATCCATATTTCCTTTCTAACATTTTCTTGAGAGGTATGCACACATGATGTGGGTTATTATGAAATATTTCACATGTGAAGGAAGATTCTCATAGCTTTATTCCTATCACATCAGATTTCTCATGCACTTTACTATGATTAAGATGCTCTATCTACCCTACTACCTCTACAGGAGTATTGAAAATATGTCTTATATTGTATAGAAGAGAGATTTCCCTCACCAGATGCAAAGCTTATTTCATCAGTCTTTCATCAAAATGGTTGTGATGCATCAATTGCAGCAAAAGGGTATTCCACGAGAGGTTTTCATTGCACATAAAGTGTTCACCAATCCACAAACCCATCCTCACCAAAACTTTCCTTCATCATCTCATTCTCTTGTCCTTATTTCTTCATCATCTCCTGTTGAGTATGTTTCACCATCTACACATATCCCTTCACCTCAAGACAACCCTCCTTCATCACACTCTCACAATGCATAAGAAAATGAACGAAGTGAGAATGAGAAGTCAGCTGAAAATGAGGGAGAAGATAATGATGAATGAAGAAAAAATGAAGAAGAAAGAAAAGAAGAGGAGGTCAGTGAAGAAGAGGCCAATGAAGGAGATGATAATGAAGAATCAAACGGTGAGGACAATGAAACTGATGATACCAGTGAAGAGCGCAGTGAGGCTCAGAGAAATTATGCAAACAACAACGACGAGGGACAAAATCAAGAGGTAGATAGCAGTGGTGATGAAGCACCTAACAATCAAGATCATGAAAATTAGGATAATTTAAATGATTCCAATATCAGTGATAATGAAAACACACAAGTCAGTAAACAAGATGAAGGCAGTGCAAAAAACACTGAGGAGGAAGGAAATGATGAAGCTGATGTCAATGAGGTAAACAACAGTGCAGAAATTAGGGAGGAACAATTAACCAACAAAGAAAAAGGTAGTGATGTCATCATGGAAGATGTAAATGATACAAAGGCAAAGATGCAGAAAGCAGCAAGGAAATAAGCCATGATGATAGTGATGAAACACAAATCAGTGTATCAGATAAGGGAAATGAGGAAGAGAGAAAAAATCATGATGGCCATGATATCAGTGGAGATGATGATAATGATGATGATGTTGTTGACATTGATAATGACAGCAAGGATATTAGTGATGAAGCAGAGAGCATGGAGACAGATTACAATATCCATGAGAATAGCCAGGAAAGCCATAAAGACAACCCTTGGACCGGGAAGGCCTGCAAGGTGACCCATTTTTCAGTGCACAGTTGTGCCGTTTGACCTCACTGTTGTGCCCTTGCCTGCAAAGTCAACAAAAGACAAAAAATTATGGAAAATAGATATTTCGTGGTTTTTTGGGAAAATCACTCCAAAGTTAGGTGTTAGAAGTTATTTTTCATTTATTACATTAGATATTTTGTGCCTTGGGCCTTGCATGGTCTTAATGGAAAAATTTAGCATTTATGATGTATTTATGACATTTTGGAAACCCTAGTTAGGGTTTTGGTCCCCTTTTCTTATTAAATACAACATTGAGGCCTCATTGTACATGTTGGATGATTATTGAGAGTAATGAATAGACTTTGAGATTGAAGAGAAATTTGGCTATGGTTTTTCTGGATGGCTTGGCTTGCTTGACAATAGAGAAGGCTCACTTGGAGGATCCCTGAGCATAGTTAATGGTGATGTGTTCCTTATTTAGTTCTTGTTTTCTCATGTTATTATTTTTCTCCATCTTTCTATTGTAGTAGGACAAAATTTTTAGGCTAATAAATGTTGTTTAGAGGCACCTTAGCTCTATTTGTTCTCTACTGCTTCTATTTTTTCCTCTGCTAGGTCAGTTTAGAGTATCCTTAGTTGCCCTCTAAACCCACTAATGATTTTTTATCTTAAAGATGATTGGATAAAGAAAATTTCAAAGTAGTTTTATGGTTAGCCCTGCTCTTTGCTATCACTTAAACATTGCTTTTAAGGTCTTTTACCATGAAGTATTGTTGATTAGGTTTAGCTAAAGAGGTCTGTGATTCGCCATGCCATTTTTCTCATCTTAAATAGTTTCTTTAGAGGTCTTTATAGCTTGATTAATGAAGTTAGGAGCTCCCTCTTCCTTGATATCTGCTATGTCTTTATCTTAAATGTTTTCTTAGCTTGAAGGTGAAATCATTATAAGCTTTACAAGTTTCTTACCTTCTATAGTTCACTGGATTGTTGTCTCAATGCTTGCTTGCTAGGGTTTAGTCAAAGAAGTTATTGGTATGCCCTATCTTTGATTATTTCTTCATGCTTAGTAATCTTAAAGGCCATTCTTATTAAGGTATTTGTTGAAGGATTCTTAACTACCCCTTTCAACCAACTATGTTGACAAATTTGATGTTCATTTCATTCACATAAAGCCTTTAGATCCATTTGAATTTGTTAGATTTTCCCTATGATACACCCTAGACCTATTGTTAAACCCCTCAAGACCTTTTATAGACTCCATATCCTAATGGCTTAAAACTCTCTCACTCTATCTATTTTTCTTAACAACCTACCCAACCAACCAAACAAACAAACAAACCATGAACCTAATAACTAGCCTAAAATAAAAACCTAAAAGCTATCAAGTTACACTTTTGATCCTGTTAGGATATTCTGACACATAGGAAATAGTTAAGAATAACTTAGTCTAGTGTAGAGTTAGGTAAAGTGTGTTTCTTTACCATGTACATTTGTAACTTATAATACGACAGTCACGATCTGTAGTGATCCAACGGTTATCTCTCACCTCGGTATTAACGACACTTGATCCGTGGCTTAACACCCAATTGGTCCATGATCTCTATTTAAAGAGCATGGAGGGTCATTTTTCCGGTAACCGTTTATGAGAGAAAAAAATGTAACTTTTATTTTATATTAATAAATTCCCTGAAGTGGTCGCGTTGGCTCAGAGCGTGGACTGTTTCCCTCTTTGATGGTTTTAACCACGTGATTATATTGGTGTACTGATTTGTGATCTCTTTGTGAGCGGTGACCTTTGGTTCTTGATCTACGGAATTTACCCTGTAAATTCCTACATGGTATCGAAGCTATTTTGAGGGTCGTGTCTGTTGTTGATCAAAATCCGAAGCCATTTTGATCGCATGCGAATTTCGTTTTGTAGATCTACTATTTCTGAACATTTTTGGGCTTGGAGAACTACTTGGTTGTGTCCGGAGCGTCTGTTAGAGTGAGGAACGCCTTTCGTTTCATGCGAAAAGGTTTCCGGCTACCCAAGTTATGTCATTTTAGATCTGGAGGTATAAGGCATCTATTTTGCAGTTATATTTGTTAATAGTTCTGCTTATTTCGTTTTTTTTGTTTTTTTTCGGTATTAAGCTTTATTTTATTTTCCGGATCTATACCCTCTTCTCTGTGTATGCTATTTACTGTGCGCTCCGTGCGATCTCGGCAAATCAGAAATAGGAAAAAGGGATTTTTTTTTGCTACGTATGTTCTTTCCCCGCATCTTTGTGCGATCTCGGGAAATCAGAAATAGTGAAAAAAATAATAATTGCCAGTAAGGCTAACCGAGAATCTAAAATTTTGTCGTAAGGCTTTGCATTTCGTTTCTTTTGCTCATTTTTTTGTGCAGAAAAAGGCACGCACACCCCCCATAATAATAATCCCCCCTTCCTCCTTTCTAAAATAACATAATCCTTTTACTATCTCACTTGGTGAGGGGTTAGTTTATGAGAATAGAGGTCTTGGGTTCAAGTCTCCTTCTCAAGCTTCTTTTGTAAAAAGTTTTTGTTCAAAGGGATAGAATTTTTTTTAAAGAGTCGCACTTCATCCCGTTCCCGTAACTATTCGGCATCTACAACTCAGTTTTTTTCAAAAGGCATAACTTCTTCATCCGGAAGCCGTTTTTTTGAAACAGCCTAATTTTTCGAGATCTTTCCATTGGGAGTAGTTAGTTTTAGTTTCTCTCGGCTTCGGTTTTTTTTTTTTTTTTAAATGGAAAGTGCATGCTGATTATTCTTAACAACACCAATACTGTGGCTTCCTCACATGTTAGATATACTTAAAGTAAGGGCTTTATAGAATAATACAAGGCCCAGTAATATGGTGGATAGTTGCTAAATGGGAAAATGTTTTGTGTGTACAGGATGAAAGCATGAGGTTTGATAAAATTTCCATTGCTTTCAGATATTCGATTTCATATCCTTGACATTGACACCTGTGACCACAGACTAGATAAATATTGTCTTTGGTATTCAAAATCAAGTAAATTTATACTTGAAAATGAGTTGCTTAACTTTGGACCCCAATAATTTCTCCTCTATTGAAGATTTTTTGTCCAAATTCAAGACCCTCAGAGTTCTTTTAGAAGATTGTAAGGTCAAAAAGGAAGATGGTAGCCTCATCTATTGCATTCTTACTAAGCTTGGCCCTGCATACTCTGTTTTTGTTTCCACCTTCCATTCCACTAGAGAAGCCATCATTTCTTCAACAACCACCTACAAGAATGCCTCTTTTGATGCCTTTTGTGATTCTTTGATAAGAGAACAAGAAAAAAATTTACACCTTGGTCTTATCACTGTTGGAAACGCTTCAAAGAAAGCCTTAGTAGCCCAACATCAATCATATCAAAATAATCCCAAGAAGCAGTATCCTAAAAAATATGGTCTGAAACCAAACAAGGGTCCTAAGAAATTTCAGCCACAAACTGAAAAAAGCAACTAACGAAAATGATAAGGCATACAAAAACAAAGGAAAAAAGACAGATAAACATTGCAACTTTTACAGTTCTAATGGCCATTTAGACTCCAAATTTTCTAAGAAGATGGAAGCCTTAGAAGCAGCAATGAAGAAGCACAACATCAATTTGGAGCACTCTTCATCTTCATCTTCAAGTATGGAACTTTCTGCTTGTGGCTATCAAGCATCAAGATCTAGTTATGCATTAAATGTATCTTCTTCTTCTCCTTCTCATGAGTGGCTCATTGATTATGGAGCTTCTTACCACATGGCTAAAAATAAATCCATGTTTTCCTCTTTAAATGATTGTAACACCAAACATATTTATGTTGGTGATGATAGATCTCTTAGTGTTGTAGGATCTAGAACCATTCATCTAGATAATGGTCAGTTTAATGATGTACTATGTGTTCCTACCTTGTCATGCAACCTTCTATTTGTTTATCAGATAACTCATTCAGGTGAAGGGAAAATAGTATAATTCTCACCTCATGATGTTGTAATCAAGGACCTCAAAGATCCTAAACATATTTTAGCTACTAGCATTGCTGATGATTCCACAAGGTTGTATAATTTTGACAAATTTGGGTCATCATCTCTTCCCTCTGTTTTTGTTGCTCATAATGATGATGTGAGAAAACTTTGGCATGAGTGATTTGTTCACTTAAACTATTGCTCTGTTCAAAATCTATGTACGGAAAATATGGTGATGGACCTTCCTATGGTATCTTGCCGGGATGGTGTTTGCTCCAGATGTGCACTGAGAAAACATCATCGGGATAGTTTTGACAAACATGCCTCTTGGCACGCTTCAGCCCCTTTGCAGCTTGTGCACAGTGATTTATGTGGTCCACTTCCTATTGTTTCTTTCTCTAGTTGCAAGTACTTCTTAACCTTCATTGATGATTTTTCCAGACGCACTTGGGTATATTTCTTAAAACTCAAGAGTGAAGTTTTTAACATGTTCTTGGCCTTTAAGGCCTTTGTTGAGAAACAATCTGGACATCAAATTCTTAAATTAAGATCAGAAAATGGTAGAGAATATGTTAAAAACAAATTTATCAACTTCTACACTAAGCATGGCATTCAATTGCAACATACTATTCCATATACTCCAAAACAAAATGGTGTAGCTAAAAGGAAGAATAGCACCTTAAAATAAATGGCTAATTGTATGCTTCAATCTAAAGGACTTGGTCTCAATTTTTGGGCAGAAGCCATTAAATGTGCAAATTACATAGTAAATCGCACTCCTACTAAGGTTTTAAAGAATATAACTCCAGAAGAAGCTTGGAGCTCAACCAAACCAGATGTAAGTCACTTTTGTGTTTTTGGAAGTGATGCTTGGGCCCATATTCCAGATGTGAAACATAAAGCCTTAGAACCTAAGAGTGAAAAATGTATTTTTGTTGGATATTTTGAAGATTTCAAAGGATATAGACTTGTTCAACCCAAATCCAATAATATAATCATTAGAAGAGATGTAAATTTTGATGAAAATATATCGGCCTATGAGCCTAGTTCGGTGGGTGTGCCACCTTTGGCCTACGGCCTACTTCGGCATATGTGCCATCTCTCTCTCTCTCTTCTATTTTTAATAGCATTCCTTCTAGTTCAGATGATGACAACAAGGATGAAAATCCTCTTCCAGCTCGTGAAATTGTTCTTTATACTCCACCGCTTCCAAGATGGTTCCGCTCTACTCAGGATGCAACAGGTTCTCTTGCAGGTGACCTTGTTTATCAACGACGTACACGTTCTCAGTTCGAAAGAGCCTCTTCCTTATTGGCTCAAGTTCCATAAAAACTTGGTCCAGAAACTTTTGAAGAAGCCTCCGGTCATCTAGATTGGGATGAAGCTATGAATGAAGAGTATCATTCCTTATTGGAAAACAATATTTGGGATCTTGTTCCTCTTCCAATAGGAAGAAAACTTGTCAGATGCAGATGGGTCTACAAAACAAAGTTTGAACCAGATGGAAAAGTGGATAGACATAAAGCTCGTCTTGTCGCTAAAGGTTTTTCTCAAGTTGAAGGCATTGAATATACTGAAACCTTATACCTTGTTTCCAAAATGAATTCTATCCACCTTGTTCTTTCCCTTGCTGCCTCCTTTAAATGGGAAGTCCATCAGATGGATGTTAAATCCGCCTTCTTACATGGAGATTTGCATGAAGAAATATACATGGAACGACACCCTAGCTTTATCCAAAAAGACTCCAGCCTTGTTTGTCACCTTAGGAAGTCTCTCTATGGCCTCAAACAAGCTCCTCGGGCTTGGTATGCCAAAATGGATAGATTTCTCTTAGATAATGGATTTTCTAGGTGTCATTCTGACAACACTGTCTACACCAAGAAGGTGGATAATTCCTTCACCATCCTTGTTCTTTATGTTGATGATATTATCCTTACTGGTAGTGATCCAAACCATATAAACCATGTGAATTCTAGCCTCAAAAAGAATTTTAAAATGACAGACTTAGGACACTTGCATTATTTCCTTGGTCTTCAAGTATTGCAATCCAAGGAAGGCATTACCCTCTCTCAGTCCAAGTATGCCTGTGATCTTCTACACCACTTTCACATGGAATATTGTAAGCCTTCCCCTTCTCCCTTTCAGTCTGGAGTCAAGCTTTCAGTCAATTGTACTACCCCTGAATTTGATGCTACCTTATACCATCAACTTGTTGGTAAACTTTTGTATCTAACCCATACCCGTCCTGACCTTTCCTTTGTTGAACCCTTGGCTAAACTGAGAGGGGGGGGGGTGAATTAGTTTAACACATTAATCATCTTTTAAAACTTTTTATTAAAACTTATTTACACCTTCAATTCATGTCTAACTTAATATGTGTAATCTCAGAATATGAGCAGCAAGTATTAATATAATATAACAGTAGACTTAATATGAGAGCGACAAGTATTAAGCAGAAGATATAAATCAAATCAACACATAAATATCATGCATAGAGACACCAGATATAAGTGGAAACCCATAAAGGGAGAAAACCACATCTTATTATTGTTGTGATGCAAAGGCAAGCTCTAACTCACTCTCACCACTGTTTTTCTGTAGGCACCAACCTACAGAAGGATCCAACCTCAATTTTGCAAGCTACAACTTGCAAGGAAGCACCAACTCCCTTCAATTTTCTACAGGCACCAGCCTACAGGAGGCTCCAACCTCAGTCAGCTACCACTGACAGCTATCAAGCTACAACTTGATAGGGAAGCTCCAACTTCGTCAATTTATCAAACTGAATGTTTGATGATTTACCTCAGATATCAGCTCTATTCTGTAGCATCTCTTTCTGATCTTCTTTTTTTTAATCTTCTCTTCCTCACACTTCTATACTCTGCCTTCTCTATATTTTCTCTCTCTTGCTTCTCTATGCATATCCAGTTGATATTATTTGTAGAGTTCCTCACATGACTGTTTGTATTTCACAGAGAATTTGGAGTGAACAGTCATGACTCTCTGGCTTCTGTCTTCTCATTCCTTTTATCTATTTATTCAATAAATATAACTGTAGGTATCAATTTAATATTTTAGTGGGATATTTGTTCTCTTCCGGAGACTTGCCAATGCATCACAACAATATAAATCAATTAAAAACATTTACATTCAATTACAATAAAAATTCTAGCTCACTCATTCAGCCTCATGGCTAGCTATGCATTTGTCTTTTCTTTGACTGTGTTTGTCCCTTTCTTTCCTCTGTATGCCTTTCTGTTTATGACTGCTGCGTAACTCCTGTATTTATGTAACTGCTGATATTAAATCTGGGAAAATTCCAACCCTTTACACACCAAGTGTCTTGTTGATGTGGCGAGTTCCACAAGTGGAACATACATATACCACGGCCTTTGTTTTATGGCCCGATACACTTGCACACATCGCAACTGTATTATATTAATAATCACCCTCCACCTTAGGCCAAGTCCCATGGGTCCACAGACCACGCGGCACTTTTCAATATAATCGCAACAACTATATATATATATATATATATATATATATATATATATATATATATATATATATATATATATATATATATAACAGCGCCTTCACGAATTTTTGATTGCGATTCATATGCGGACCCGACCATGTTCGATATAGCAAAGTTTATATGACTATCGCATCCGGTATTTCCAATTGCAATCGCAAGCTGCCTTGCTCCGATGCGATTGATACGCTCCACAAATTTCCGATTGCGATTGATATGAAGACCCGACCATGTTTGATAAGGTGGAGTTTATATGACTATCACGTCCGATATTGCCAATCGCAATCGAAAGCTGCCTTGCTCCGATGCGATTGATACTTTTGCGATTGTTCCGATGCGATTGATCACAATCGCAAATTTCTGTTGTGACGTTCCGATGCCTTTATATTCTCCGATGCGATTAAACTGTTACGATGCGATTATTCCAGACTTCAAATATGTTTGAACCATAATTCATACACCCATCGGGTCCGAGACTCATTCGGAACTCTTGTCGATATGTTCCGCTGCCAATCCTTTCTCCAATGCGATTGGAAAGGGTCCCACCTTATGGTACTTTGGTTCTTTTGCTTGTTGACCGCTTCATATTAATATATGCTTTGAACCTTTGTATATTAGGCACAATATATGTAATATGTTGCATACATATATATGCTTCAAGAATTCAATCATATATCAATAATGGTTCATTAATCCATCGGGTCCGGACTTATATCGCAATCACAACTTTCTGTTGTTTCCATATTCTGCTTCACAATTTTTCTCCGATGCGATTGGGAAAGCGCCCCACCATATAAGGCTTTGATACCTTTGGCTCATTGTCCATTAAAGCGCTTCATTAAAAGCATCTATGGTTTGGACCTTTGGGTCACGATTCTCGAAATTATATACATATATATATCCTCCGGCTTGGGCGATTCTTGGAATTAAGGTTCATATATATGCATACATTGCTACTTGGGTTATGATTCCCGGAATAATATTTTATATTATATGTAACGTCCGGGTGGGTAAATATCCTTGGAATGAGATTTATACATATATTTACTTTGCTACTCCAATCTTTAGTGTATCTTTCAACGGGGGTAGTGATTCCTAGAATTTTCTGCTCTGCCTCTGCTTGTGATAATGGATCTGCCTCTGCCTCTACCTGCCTCTGCCTCTGCCTCTGATAACCTGCTGTGATAACGGCTTTGCCTATACCTCTGCCTCTGATATAACAACTCTGCCTCTATATTCACTGCCTCTGCCTCTGCCTTAGCTGCTATTGTTGCTTGACCTCTGCCTCTACCTTTGCATCTGTTGCCTTCTTTGTCTATCTCTATCTTTGTTGCCTCCACTGCCATCAATGACAATATTTCCAACAGTCTCCCCCTTTGGCATTGATGGCAATACACTTTCTCTGTGGCAATACATTTTCTTTGTTTGCCTGCTCTTCCTCTTGTTGCTTGCTCTTCCTCCCCCTTTGACATCAATGGCAAGGGGTTCGAATTCTTAGTGTAGCTTCTATTCTTTGATCCTGTGATTTTATCCTTTTTCAATATTTCATGCATTTTCTGTCTCTGGAATTTTCTGATTTTGTACGCTACTGCTTCAACTTTTGGATTAGATTTACATCGTGTTCACTACTCTTCTGTGTTTGGTTCATGTCGGATTCACCACTCTTCCGCTACGCCACTCTTCCGTTGCACCACTGACCCTTTTATGTGGAATGTATTCTTGCTATAGTCCTTTTGATCCTGAGGACCTGTTTTCATGCTTCCCTTGCTGGTTGATCTCCCCCTGAGAATGATATGTTCGATTCTGTTCTCCCCTTGAAATTGTTCTTTCTCTTCATATTAGAGAGTATCATCTACAGATACTACCCCTAGTCTGTCTCTCAAATATTCAAATGGATCTCTGGCAAGCGGTTTAGTAAATATATCTACTGTCTATTCTTTTGTTGGTACATACTCCAGTTTTACTATCTTCTCAGCCACTTGTTCTCGGAGAAAATGATATTTAATTGGGATATGTTTAGTTTTTGAGTGAAGCACGAGATTTTTAGATATACTTATAGCACTTGTATTATCACATTTGATTGAGATAGGTTCATCAATACTTACCTTCATGTCTTGGAGGGTTTGCTTCATCCACATGACTTGTGTGCAACATGCTGCTGCTGCTATATATTCTTCTTCTACTATAGACAGAGAGATAGATGTTTGTTTGTTTCTTAACCATGCCACCAGACTTTCTCCTAGATAGAATGCACCTCCACTTGTACTTTTCCTGTCATCCACACAACTGGCCCAATCTGCATCTGTATATGCTGTCAAAGTGAATCTTTTACCTTTAGGATACCAAAGTCCATACTGTGTTTTTCCTTGTAGATATCTGAATGTTATTTTGACTGCCAGAAGATGGTTTTGTTTAGGTGCTGCTTGATATCTAGCCACTAGTCCTACTGCTAGCATGATGTCTGGTCTTGATGCTGTCAAGTACATTAGGCTTCCTATCATGGATCTGTAGAGTTTTTTATCTATATTTGTAGACCCGTCATTAGCACAAAATTTGCATCCCATGATCATGGGAGTTGACACAGGTTTACAGTCCTCCATTTTTAACTTTTTCAAAATTTCTTTTAAGTATTTTTCCTGTGAGGTGAACGTACCTCTGTTCTTTTGTTGAATTTGAAGTCCTAGGTAGAAACTGAGCTCTCCAATCATAGACATCTCAAACTTTGTTTTCATCTCATCAACAAACCCTTTTGCTAGTTCTTCTACGTTGCTTCCAAACATAATGTCATCAACATATACTACAACAATGAGGAGTTCATTTTCATGGGCTTTTATGTATAGATTGTTGTCTACTACACCTCTCTTAAAGCCTTGTTTTTGCAAATATTTATCTAGTCTTGAGTACCAAGCATGAGGAGCATGTTTTAGTCCATAAAGGGCCTTCTTTAGTCTACACACATAGTCTTATTTGTCTGTTAAATAGAAACCTTCCGGTTGTTCCATGTAGACTTCTTCTTCTAAGTCTCCATTCAAAAATGTACATTTTACATCCATTTGATATACTTCGAAGTTTTGCTAGCAAGAAAAGGCCAGAAACATTCTGATGGCTTCCATTCTGGCTACAGGGGCAAATGTTTCATCGTAATCAAGTCCTTCGATTTGTGAATATCCTTTGCAGACTAGTATGGATTTATTCCTGATTACTTGTCCTTGCTCATTCATTTTGTTTTTGAATACCCATTTTGAGCCTATGACATTTTTCTTAATGGGTCTAGGAGCTAATTCCCAGGTATTGTTTTTCTCAATTTGATCCAATTCTTCATTCATAGCATTTACCCAAGACTTGTCCTTGCTGGCATCTTCAAATTTCTTTGGCTCTATTTGTGAAAACATGGCTATGTATACTTCTTCAGTTTGTTTTGTTAGCTGCCTTCTTGTTTGGACCCCTACTCTCTTGTCTCCAATGATCTAATCTTCATGATGGTTCTTTTGAGTATATCTTGAGGGAGCTTTGGAACTCAGCTCTGTATCTTCTGTTGTTTTGTTTATTTTCTCATCATCTTGGTTTTCTTCTTCATGGTTGTATGATGGACTGCAACAGTCTGTATCTCTTGTATTGTTTGGAAGTTCTTCATCAAATCTCACATCAATGATTTCTACTATTTTTCGAAGATTCTTGTTGTAGCATCTGTACCCTTTACTTTTGGATACATATCCTAGAAATATCCCTTCATCTAATCTTGCATAAAATTTTCCAAGATTTTTGTCGTTATTCTTTATGTAACACTTGCTTCCAAAGATTCAGAAATGTTTGATTGAAGCTGGCTTTCCATGCCATAGTTCATAGGGAGTCTTATCACTACTTGGCCTTAATTGAGCTTTATTAAGGATATGTACTGCTGTGTGCACTGCTTCTGCCCAGAAGCTCTGAGAAATATTACTATCATGCATCATGGCTTTGGCTATTTGTTGTACAGACCTGTTTTGTCTCTCTGCTACTCCATTTTTCTGAGGTGTTCCTGCAATAGTAAATTGTTGCTTTATCCCATGTTCATTGCATAGGTTAGCAAAGTCATAATCTGTGAATTCACCTCCTCTGTCTGATTTGATGCATTTTAGCTTGCACCCTGTTTGATTTTCTGCTAATGCTTTGAAGATATTAAATTTTTCCAGAGCTTATGATTTATTCTTGAGAAATGCAATCCATGTCATTCTGGAGAAGTCATCTATTATTAGCATGAAGTAGGATTCTCCACTTGGAGTTTTAGTTCTTGCAGGTCCGCAAAGGTCCATGTGTACAAGTTGTAGAGGTCTTGCTGTTGATAACTCATCTTTGTCCTTGAAGGATGTGCGAGTCTGTTTGCCTAATTGAAATTATTTGCATATGGTATTAGAAGGTCTCTTTATTTCTGGCATGTCTTTGACAGCATTCTTCTTTCTTAGTCTGATTATGTGATCAAAGCTGAGATGTCCCAACCTTTTATGCCATAACCATGACTCTTCTAGTTTGTTAAGATGACATGCTTCATCTTCCTCTTTCACAATGTAAACATTACTCTCTATTCGAACTCTTTTGAGCAGATTCTTACCTGTGGTGCTTGATCTGACTTCACAATATTGTGCTCTAAAAATAACTTCACAGCCTTTGTCACACATCTGACTGACACTTAGTAAATTTTCTTTCAGCCCATCTACAAATAGTACATCTTGGGCCTTTCCTTTTCCATTGTCTATGCTGACTGAGCCTTTTCCCTTGATCTTACCTGATTTATCATTTCCAAAAGTAACATTGCTAGACTTCTTTTCATCAAGAGTTATAAACTTGATTTTGTCTCCTGTCATGTGTTTAGAGAAGCCACTGTCCAAATACCATTGACTTTTCAAATCTTGAGTAGTTAGAGCCAAGTCACATTTATTTGCCTTCTTTATCCACTGGAGGCACCCTTTTGTTTGGTATATTTTGTGAGGTGATGAATTACATCTTCTTAGAGGACATTTGGAAGGTATATGTCCAACTTCATTGCATACACAACATTTGATCATAATTTTTGTTGAATTATGAGTATGAACATAATTTCTTTGATTCATAAACTTCCTTGAGGTGGTAAACATAAATATTTTTCCATACTTTCTACACTCAATGATTTTATGACCAAATTCTTTACAATGAAAACAGTAACCATAGAAACTATTTGCATACCCGATGTAAGGTTGTCTCTTCCATTTGTTTGCTTGAGGCAGTCTCTTCAATGTTTGCATATTTTGCTGGTTTGAATTACTCCTCGTTGCATGGAAATATGCAGCAATGTGTCCCAGCTTGTGGCAGACATAACATGTGGCATTCTTCATAGGAGGGAAGAATCTCTTTTGATGGCTTCCGAATTTGATGTATTCAGAGACATATGTCCCTTTCTCTGTTGTCTTAGTATTTATTTCCTTCTTTGTTATTAGTGGTTTTTTCTGATCTCTATCTTCCTTATTACAGGTTTCTTCTTTTGTAGGAATTGTTTGAGCTGCTTAATCATTCTTCTTTTCTTTTACAAAAATAATCTCTCTTTTTTCCTTTTCTTTGGTTTTACTTGATTCTCCTTCATAGCCTATTCCAGTTTTTATCATAGGAGATCTTTGAGCATCCAAAATTTCGTTCAGCTTACTAGAGCTTGTTGTTTGAGAGGAATTGGTAGATACTTTCTTCTGACCATCTTCTAATTTCTTCCTTAGACATACAACTTCTTCTTCCAACTTCTCTTGTTCTCGGGTTTTATCCTGGATTTGCTGAAGTAACATGTCTTCTATCTTCTTGGCTTCTTCAAGCTCTACCTTCAACTGCATGAGGACTTCTGAGTTTTGTTCTTCTCTTACATACTTGAGAAGAATGTCCTTTTGTTTTCTGCACTCCAGTTTGAGTTTGTTAATCTCCTCCACAACACTTCTTAGCTCCCCCTCAAGGTCGACTTCCCCTTCTTCTTCTTCATCTTCTAGCAGGAGTCCTTCAAGTTCTTCTATGGCCATCAATAAGAATTCAGAGGTTCCTTCTTCACTTGAGGGTTCATCTGAATCTTCAGAAGTACTGTTGTCTTGTTGAACATAGAAGGATTTTCTGCTGAAATTCTTTCCTTTCTGCCAGTTCTTTGATTTATTTTTCTCTGACTCTTGAGCCTGATTCCTTACTTTCTTGTGAGGACATTTAGCAGCATAGTGTCCAACTCTTCCACAATTAAAGCATTTGAAAGGAATTTTACCTTTGTATTTACCTGATCCTCTATCCAATTTATTGACAAATTTTGCCTCTTCTTCATCCAAGCAAGAGCATATGTCTCCCTCTTCTTCTTTCTTCTTTTCTGTTTTAAAGGCTGCCTCCCTCGTACTTGGTGTTGAGTCCCAAATTTGCATCTTTTCCATACACTTTTCCATACCTTTTTCACTCACCTAAACCTCCCAAATTGTCAATATCATGTGAAAAAGAGCATTTAACATGGTTTTTAATTATATTTTTGTGTTGTAGTGATGTTAGATTTTCGTTCAAAATTAATTTCCTGGAATCTTGCCACTTTCATGAGCTATTTCACAACTTTCACTTGACTATTTTGTGAATCTCTACTACGAGTGTCCACAAGGAAAGCAGCTATGAGTAGATGGGGAATAGCCATGGACATGGTTGGTATCCTAGTTCAAACAAACTCATCTGAAAACTATGGTGAGCGTCACATAGAGAGTCAACGCCATAGACAAGTGTCAGTAGGACTCATTTCGTCTACATAGAGCCATCTGACGTTTCAGCTGCGGAGGTTAAATTGACATCTGTACAGGGTTCTAGAGTCGAATTCAAGCATCCACCTTTCGTAGATCTACTTTCCAACACGGCCATGCTCCTATATCCGTGGACGTAGTGGTCTACGTGCTCTCCACTAGCATGAACTTTAGGAAACAGTTATAGAGGAAACAGTTATAGTTTGTTGTTATATATATTGCGTTTGCATACGCATATGAAGTTAGTCGATATTAGTGAATGTAGTCTCTGTTATCTTTGATTAGTCTGCTCTGTAGTGATTACGCTGCACTTGTGCCGTAACATTACCATTCTGTAATGACTGCTTTTTAATATGAGAAGACTCTGTTTTTCAACTTAATTCGTATTTGAGGACCGTTGCCAAGGTTGTGTAGAGGGCCCCTGCTCAGCTAAGGTTTTGTGTATTAGTGTATATTTCTCATTTCGTTTCTTTAGAAATCATTGTATCATAATCCATTCATATGTTCATACTTTGCAGTTGTTTCATTTCTGTTTATAAACTTCTATAATTTCCATTTCATTTCTGTTTTTTTCATGTTTTATGATTGTTAACCACTGATCAGTGTTTATGTTTCAGGTTTTAGATAGGCAGCCCGGGCATTTTCATAGCTTTTTGACTAATGACATGGAACTAACATTGTTCTGCTGCTAGTTTGCTTTTCATAGTTTTTGTTTAATTTCAGTATTGCTCTGTACATTTCAGTTTTGTTTTTCTGCTTCAGTAGTTAAAATTTAGATATACTAATCTGCTCATAGCATCTTCAGTTGCCTCCAAAGCCACAGCTGGACTGATGGTGAGGGATTGCATTATGAAATGTGTAGTTTAGTATTAGTTTCTTTTCTGCAAATTTAGATATATTAAGCTGCTCATAGCATCTTCAGTTGCCTCCGAAAGCCACAGCTGGACTGATGGTGAGGGATTGTATTATGAAATGTGTAGTTTAGTATTAGTTTCTTTTCCGCAAATTTAGATATATTAAATCATGCATGACATCTTCAGTTGCCTCCGAAAGCCACAGCTGGACTGATGGTGAGGGATTGAATCATGAGTGTATGGTTTAGTATTAGTTTACTTTCTGCAAATTAAATATCAGTTACTCAAGTTTTTTATGATTACTTCCGAAAATCATAGCTGGACTAATGATGAAGGGTCAGAAGATAAATTGATGTAATCTGATTTAGATTTATTTTGTTGCAATTTTGAATTTCCTTAAGCATAGTTTCTTTTGTGTTTAGTTGGCAGCAAGAATAGTTTGGTTTTCATGTTCACTAGTTTACTGTTTTGATTTATTAGATTAGCAACACCTTTTCATTTCAGCAGTACACTTTTACTTTCTTTCAAGTCTTGTCATTGTAATTTTCAATTTGCTTTTAAAGTTTCAAGTTGGTAAATCATTATAGGGGATATCACTTCCTTGAATAAATATAACCAAACTTGTTTTCATTTTAGAATTTCCATTTCACCTTAGAAAAACCAAAAACGACAAAAAGTTAAGAAATAGGTTATCTTGCACATATAGTGCGCCGCACTTCATCAGCTTACGATTCCCGGATTGACAAATTAAATGCAGCAATTTAGGACACACTAAATCGACCAAACATTTTGGCGCCGTTGCCGGGGAAGTGTAACTAGGTAGCCAATTTCTTAAAAAAAAAAAAACATAAAATCATAAAAGAAGGGAAAACTTGATAACTTCTTGAAGTATGCTCTCCTCTTGCACCTAGTGTGATCTGGAGGATCATAAAAGAGAGTTATTGGTTTAGTAATTTCTTAAGTATGCTCTCTTCTTGCACCTAGTGTGACCTGGAAGATCAGAAAGAGAATTATTAGCCCAACTTTAAAAAAAAAATAAAAAAAATGACATGCATAGAGCAAGAGATTCTAGGGGAAGGTTTATAGCTAAAGCCAAGAATTTGATTTTCACAACTCCATCTTCTTCAAGGCATAGACCGGATTCACCACCATCTACCCCTAGCCTTAAGATTTTTGGAAGTCAAGGAACAGCTGAATTAGAGGATTCTCCTATACCACCTACTAAAACCCACTTAGAAAACAAAGAAAATCTCTCTCATCCTCCCTTGGTAGAAGAACTAGAAGACTTTAAGAACTCTAAAGAAACTATCATGGCAGAGGAAGTAATAAATAGAGGTGGAGGTAGAAGAGGAGGAAACAATGGAGATAACAATGGTGAAGAAAATAATGGTAGAAATAGGGATTTGTTGGGATTCCCTATAGTTGATGAGGAAACTCATGCAACAATGAAAAATATCTCACCATCTGTTCTCCCTAACTTTTATGGATTGCGAAGTGAGGATCCTGAAATATTTCTGTTTGAGTTTGAAGTTGTTGCCGAACTTATGACTATATGGAAGATTCTCAGAAACTCAAACTGTTTCCTTCAACATTGAAGGGATCTGCTTTGAAATGGTTCATGGGATTAGCCACTCAATCTATTAGGACTTGGAATGATATGAAATTTTTTTTTTTGGATAGATACTTGGACTATTTTATGCCCACCAATCACAAGGATGAGGTATTCAAAATGATGCAAAAAGAAGATGAAAATTTGGAAGACTTAATTGAAAGATTTCAATACAACTTGAAAAGAGCAAAGATGAGAAACTTAGATAACAAAACCTTGAAAGCCCTCCTATTAAAAGCCATTAGAGATGAATGGATAGACATTTTAAACATGATGGGGAAAGGAGACATTTCTCAACTTCCATTTCGTGATATAACAGAACTATGTATCCATCTCTCAAGGGGAAAATCTAAAACAAGAAAAGGGCCTAGGGATCCTTCTCTTATTAGGGCTAACAAATCTGCAACCGGATCAGTAAGTAGGGCAGAGATTGGTAACATGCTTGATGAGTTTAAAACTGATATTTTAGGGAGCCTTAGTGAACAACTAGACACCCTTAAAATCCAAAACAAGCAGAAAGCAGAAACAGATGCTTTAGCCATATTTTGTCCGAAATGTAGGAAGAAACATGCTTTAAGGGAATGTCCCTTGGATGCAAAATTTGTAGAAACATGTATGATTTGCTCAGAAAATCATGAGATCAAGGATTGTCCTTCAATTCCTGGACTCAAAGCTGTTTTTCAAGAAGATCCAAATTCAGTAGAATCTCTCTGTTTTGTCGCAAGGAGACCTTGGCAGGGACAACAATCTCAAGGGTTTAATAACCCTATGAATCTTCAAACCCCACCAAATTGGAATCCTTGGCAAAAACCTTGGCCCCAACATCAAAACTCATATCAGCCATGGGTACAAGGGATGCAAAATCCTTATGGGAGATTTGCTCAATTTTATCAATATCCTCCATCTTTTCAAAGTCAACAAATTCCACAAATTCCAAGCCCAAATCCACAACTTTCATTGCCATTTCCACAACAACAACCTTCTCAACAAAATACAAATCCTCAACTCATGCTCCCATACCAACAGAAGACAAATCAATTTCCAGCTCAGCCATTGCCAAATCCTAACAATAAGAATCCTCAGAATACTTATATGGTAGAAGGACAACAATTTCCTACCTATATGATTGTTCCTCTCAACGATGTACAACTCAGATCTGGTAGAGTTTTAGAAAAACCTTCTATAGAGATTCAAGAGCAAGATACCTCTGAGGAGGATTCTCTTCAAGTTAATAAGGGTTCTGAGGAAGAGTCTCTTCAAAATTCAAGCATGCAAAAAGAAAAAGAAAAGTTAACACCCACAACTCCTATAGTTGAGCAACCTGTATCTTCATCTACACCTCCTTTTCCGGAAAGACTACAAATTGATAAGGGGGTGGAAAAACAAATCTTGTTGCCTAACTATGACTTTCTAGAGGAATTGAAGAATGTTTGTATCAAGATTCCATTGCTACAAGCCATTCGAGAAATTCCTATTCTAGCAAAAACCATAAAGGAGTTGAGTTTCAAAAGACCAAGAAGGAAACTAAAAGACACAAGAAGAATCCACCTGGTAGGAAAGATTGCAGATATTATGATGGGAAAAATTACCATGCAGAAGTATGTAGATCCAGGAAGTTCAATTGTCAAGACACATATAAATGGGATAGAAATTCCAAACACATTGATTGACTTAGGGGCTGCTATCAACATTATGAGTAGACAGACTATGGAACAGTTAAAACTTCCTAATCTTCTCTTTACACCTACTTTACTGCAACTTGCAGATCGATCAGTTATTAAACCAGATGATGTATTAGAAGATATTTCAGTCTCCTTATATTCTTGGGAATATCGAGTAGACTTTATGATTTTGACTCCCAAGAATAATCTAGGAGGACATCCAATTATCTTAGGAAGACCTTGGCTAGCCACAGCTGATGCTTTTATTAGTTGTAGATCTGGAGACATGTACATTTCTAATGGTAATTCGACAAAGAAATTCAATTTGTATCCTCCAACAAGAGCAATCACAGAAATAGGAGACAATGAATGGGTCGATGATGAGAACACTATACAACCTGTCTTTACCATTTCTGAAATCAGTGAGGATAGTCAAATTCCGAACACATTAGAAAATTTTGAGATATCTTCAGAATATGACCCCACACAATTTCAGTTGGAATCTGACATAGAATATTTATCATCAAGACAAATGTCTCTTTACTCTATGGAAGAGTTTGGTAGTTCTACTATTGAGATTTTTCCAGGAAAAACATTGAATATCAACAAACATTTGGAAAATTCACAACAAGAAGAACTAACCAAAATCTTGAAAAAACATTCTACTGCATTTGCATGGGAGTATACTGACATGAAAGGTATTGATCCTAAGACTTGCATCCATCATATCTATATTGAGGAAAACAGTAGACCAATCAGACAACCTCAAAGAAGGATGCATCCAAATCTTAGGGAGATAGTGAAAGAAGAGCTCCAAAAACTTCTCAATGTAAACTTCATTTATCCAATTTCAGATAGCCGATGGGTTTCTCCTTTGGTTATAGTGCCTAAAAAGAATGGTAAATGGAGGGTATGCATTTATTACAGGGAATTGAACAAAGCAACTTTGAAGGATCACTTTCCTTTGCCTTTTATTGATCAGGTATTAGATACATTAGCAGGTAAAAAGTACTTTTCATTTTTGGATGGTTTTAGTGGTTACAATCAAATTCAGGTAGCACCTGAAGATCAAGATAAGACCACATTTACTCGTCCATGGGGAACTTTTGCCTACCGAGTGCTTCCTTTTGGGTTATGTAATGCACCAGCAACATTCCAAAGAGCAGTACTAGGAATTTTTTCTGATCTAATCCATGATCGTGTAGAGGTTTATATGGATGATTTTACAGTTTATGGTAATTCATTTGAAGAGGCATTAGAAAATTTGGAAAAAGTTCTTATAAGATGTAAAGAAACAAACCTTTCATTAAGCCATGAAAATGCTTTATGATGTTTACTGAAGGGATTGTTTTAGGACATCATATTTCAGGAGATGGGATTAAGGTTGATAGATCAAAAGTTGAAGTCATCTCCAAGTTGCCTATTCCAAATTGTCAAAGAGATGTTAGAATTTTTCTAGGATTTACCGGTTACTATAGAAGATTTATAGAAAACTTCACTAAAATAGCATCTCCACTCTTCAAATTGCTTACAAAAGACCGTGAATTTAAATGGGATCCTGATTGTCAATCAGCTTTTGAAACTTTGAAAACAAGAATATCTGAAGCACCTATCTTGAGAGGACCAAATTGGAAACTTCCTTCCCATATTTCTACAGATGCTTCAGATACAGCTCTTGGAGCTGTGTTGGGTCAAAAAGATTTAATTCCTTATGCCATTTATTACACCAGTAAAAATTTGACTCCCACAGAGTTGAACTATACTGTGACTGAAAAAGAGTTTTTAGCCGTTGTTCATGCAATTAATAAGTTTAGACATTACATAACAGGCTATGAAACTTTTATTCATACTGACCATTCTGCAATTAGATATTTAATGAACAAACCTGTTACTAATGGCATAGTGACAAGATGGCTTTTACTTTTGCAAGAATTCAATATTACTGTGTTGGATAGACCAGGAAAACAGAATACAGTAGCTGATTTCTTGTCTAGGATTCAGAATACTAAAGAAGATTCTCCTGTAGAAGATAAATTTCCCGATGAATACTTGTTTGCAGTAACTATTAAGACCCCTTGGTATGCAGATATTGCTAACTATTTGGTTACAGGGAAACTACCTTCACATTTATTTCCAAGAGAAAAACGAAAGATTATTCAGGAGAGTTCAAGATATTCATGGATTTCTAACGAATTGTTTAAAACAGGGCCAGATCTTGTGATCAGAAGATGTGTCAGTGAAGATGAAATGCCTGATATTCTTAAGGCATGTCATGATGAACCATGCGGCGGACACTTTGCGGACAAAAGGACGGCCTATAAAATCCTTTCCTTGGGATATTATTGGCCTTCTCTCTTCAAAGATGCAAAACAATATGTCAAAGGGTGTGATAGCTGCCAAAGAGTAGGGAAACCTACCCTTTCAAATGAAATGCCATTGCAAACACAGGTACTCATTGAACCCTTTGAAAAATGGGCTTTAGATTTCATCGGACCTATTAATCCACCATCTAAGCAAAAGAAGTATATATTGGTTTGTACTGATTATGTTACTAAATGGGTAGAAGCTAAAGCATTAGTATCTGCTACTGAAAATTCAGTTGTTCATTTTCTTTATGAGGATATTTTTACTCGCTTTGGTGTTCCAAGAGAAAGTGTGACAGATCAGGGGAGCCAATTCACATCCAATTTGGTGGAAAAGTTGATGGAAGAATAAAAAATCAAGCACAGAAGATCTACTCCTTACCATCCACAAGCAAATGGTCAAGTGGAGTCCACAAACAAAGTTCTTGAAAGTATCATCACCAAAACTGCTCATCTACACAGAAGAGATTGGGCAGAAAGGCTTCCAGAAGCCTTGTGGGCCTACAAAACTACATGGAGGAATACAACAGGACATTCTCCCTATGAACTTGTTTATGGGAAAGAAGTCTTGCTCCCCATTGAGTTCCAAGTCAAGACCTTCAAGATAGCAGTTCAGTTGGGGATGGACTTATCAGAAGCCCAAAAGCATAGAATGGAACAGTTGAATGAGCTAGATGAGATCAGACAAGAAGAAATTCTAAGAACTGACCTAGTTCAATATCAAAGAGCTAAATGGCATGACAAGTATATCAAAGAGAAGAAGTTTCAAGAAGGAGATTGCGCATTGCTATTTGACTCCAAGTTTAAAGATTTTCAAGGGAAATTTCAAACTCATTGGCTTGGACCATATGAGATTAACAAGATCTTTAGCAATGGAGTTGTAAGAATCAAGACTATTGATGAGTTTCAAACTCCTCTTATTGTGAATGGCCATAGATTGAAAGTTTATCATAAGCCACTCTCAAAAGAGGATTTTGTCAAAATGTTTCAAGAAAGTTCTGTAATCAGGCTGGTACAGAAGAATTCTTCTTCTCCACCCGCCTAGCTTTTGTTCTTTTCAGTTAAAAAAAAATAAATAAAAAAATAAAAAAATAATAATAATAATGGTATAAGCCTGAAAACCAATCATTGATTGGCAGTCTTATACAGAAAATATAGGGTGAAAATCAGGGATACCTGACACTCTATATTTTCCAAAAAAAAATCTCTCCTTCATTTCACAAGCTTTGTCACCACCCACTCCACTTCATTCCACTTCATTCCACTTCATTCCATTTCATTTCATTTCATTCCACTTCATTCACTTCATTTCATTCCATTCCATCAATAAAAATCTTTTTCATGACCATTTCCATCTGGTCATTTGTCATTTGATCATTTCCATTCATCTAAGTAATAGCTGTGTCAGTTTCCGCAGTTGACATCTGTTTCCGCAGCTGACTCCAGTTTCCGCAGCCAGAAGCAGATTCCGCAGCTACTACTCTGTTTTCAAAGAGAATGCACAGTCAGATGTTATTTCCATAATTAGAAAATAAAATGCAGGTGAGAGGATCAATGGAGCATTCAGGACACCAATGGAGATCAATCAGTTGAAGACCAAGGGCAAAGGCAAAGATTCCAAAGGTATGAATAAAATTTATTTCAAATAGTATTGAAAAACACATTTTTATATAGTTTTGAACCATGAGCTCTATCCATTACGCGCAATGACTATATTGATAGTTCCGTAACCTTTCACGATCTCCATATTATCCTCTTGCATTTATTCACAAACAGTTTCATCATTAAACCCCGATTTTCACTCATGATCCAATATCCCACCGGTGATAATGAAGCGTATTTGATTTGACCAAGGACTCTTACAAGCCGCATCAAGTCACAACCGTTGATTGAAACGTGTTCACATTTATTTTGTAGCCACCAAAATTCAAAATGCGGCTGAATGTGTTATATTCTATCAATCTACTCAGTCCTATCTTTGTTATTTTTTCGAAACCCCACTCTGTTCTGTTTCATTCCGTTTCGTTTCTTTTGCTCATTCTCACTCCCGGATATCTACCCACAGTCTCATTCATTTCCATTTTATGATACATCCCTACAGCCATTGTGCTCGTTCCTGAGCATTCAACCATTCTACTTCCATTTGAAACCCTCACGAAGGCAAATTTGTGAAAAACAGAGAAGTGAAATGGGTAAATTGCTAAGGGCATAGCCGGAAGGACCGAAGTTTATAGAAGGATATCCACAAGAAAAGGAGATATTGAAGAAAGCAAAATGGCTGCGTTTTATTCAGAAATTCAGAGGTTACCACAAAGAAGTTACGAAAGCATTTGCAAGGTCATTTGATGGCTCGGAAGCAGAAATTGGAGACCTCAAGTTTTCGGTCAATGAAGCATCAATAGCAATAGCCACGGAACTTCTTCAGGAGGGAGAGCGTTGGTTCAAAAATAAAAGCATCAGTGATGAGGCATGGAGAACAATCTTACGAAACCAAGGTATGGACATAACTATTTTTAAGAGAGGAATTCCTGTGCATGCATTGAAGGAAGAATGGGCCACTTTACTGCTAATTGTTCAGAAATTCATTACATGTGAAGGCCGTTTTGGGTCCATGTACATGTACCATACCAGGCTATTGATGAATTTTCTAGAAAACCAAACTCTCAATCTCCCATATTTTCTATTCAATAGCTTCAAGAAAATGGCTGTGACTGTTCAAAAACACTTAGGAGATGTAGAGCCCCATCTATATCACCACGGCCTTATAAAAATTCTGATTGAAAAGGAGTTAAAGGAAAGAAAAGACACATGGGAACAATTTCTAGTTAGAAATTTCTTTGAGGAACCTCAGGAAATTCCTGAAGGTAGTTCAATAAGAAGGAGTAGAAGAAAAATAATAAATGTTGAAACCCAAATTACTCCTACTCAGGAAATTCCCGCAGCTAGCACAGCAAGAAGAAGTAGGAGGAAAAGAAAAATTGATGAAATCCAAAATACTCCTACTACTACTATGGAAAGAACTGATAGGGAAGAGAGATTGGTAAAAAGAAAGAAGAAGGAAATCAAGGATAAGAAGCCAATAACACCAAAAGAAAGAGAAACTATTGAGGCTGTACATAAAACTCCTTCTTCTGAAGAAGAAGATCATCAAGTGCTATCAGAAAGATTAGTTTATCTTCAAAAACAGTCATCCATGCCCAAGAAGACAGAAAAAGGAAAACAAAAACAAAAGGATAGTGTACCACAGCGTGTGAGGAGAAGCAGCAGACTTAAAGGGAAATTGAGAAAAACGCAAATTAAGGGTCCTCATTTCATCGATTTGGGTGAGGAGACATCTGAACAGTCCCCAACTGACCATAGTCCATCTCAGTCAGTTAGTGAACCTGGTTCATTCCATTCCCAATCAGACAATGAGCATACTCCATCTTATTCTCAGCAAAATATTGATGTAAGCCCTCCTCGGCCAGATTTTGAACATAACTCTCCTTTACAGCATTTTGGGGACAGCCCAATAAAAAGGACACCTGAAATAGACCCCAAGCAGCAGGAGGTATATGAATATATAGAATCTTTGGAAAAGGCAGCCACAGGTCCAAGTACTTCTTCCATTCAGCCACATACATTGCAGGATGATTTGGTCCAATCATTAAAACAGGAAATTTTTGAGCTGGAGCTTTTAAATAGGCACATCAAAAATGAAAATGAAACATTGAAAGAACAAGGCAAGCTAGACAAGATCATCCATGATAATACTATGTTACATTTGGGAATATGGAAAAAGAAGAATAAGAAATTGAAAAGGAAATGCCAGAAATTGAGCAGAGCACTTGTAAATATCAAATTTAGGTGCTTAATGAAGAAACCCAGAATGATGACAGTTCCAAGGAAGAAGAGAAGAGGATTGGATGTGCTGGCTGAAGTATCAAGGCACATGAACTGAACAAAGAGTATCAAAATTTTGGTTGCATGAGGACATGCAACACCTTCACAGTGGGGGTATGTTGAGTCCCAAATCTGCATCTTTTCCATACACTTTTCTATACCTTTTTCACTCACCTAAACCTCCCGAATTGTCAATATCATGTGCAAAAGAGCATCTAACATGGTTTTTAATTATATTTTTGTGTTTGCTATTTGATCTAGATTTTGTTCATTCAACTGCGGAATCTTGCCACTTTTCGCAGCTGCTGCAACTTTCCGCAGCTATTTTGTGAAACTCTATGCTACAGGTGTCTACAAGGGAAACGAGCCACATGGGCAGGTCAAGAATGACGTGGACATGGTTCGTGTCCTATTGGTTCAAGCAAACTCATCCAAAGAAGCCGCGGTCAAAGGCGTCCACATGGAAGTCAACCATGGAGTTTCATGTCGGCCGGACTCTGTTTCGTGTCACATGAAGACCCATACGCCCGTTTCTAAGCCTGCGGAGGTTAAATCGACATCTGTACAGGGTTCTAGAGTCGAATTCAAGCATCCACCTCTCGTAGATTTACTTTCCAACACGGCCATGCTCCTGTATCCGTGGATGTAGTGGTCTACGTGCTCTCCACTAGCATGAACTTTAGGAAACAGTTATAGTTTGTTGTTATATATATTGCGTTTGCATATGCATATGAAGTTAGTCGATATTAGTGAATGTAGTCTCTGTTATCTTTTGATTAGTCTGCTCTGTAGTGATTACGCTGCACTTGTGCCGTAACATTACCATTCTGTAATGACTGCTTTTTAATATGAGAAGACTCTGTTTTTCAACTTAATTCGTATTTGAGGACCGTTGCCAAGGCTGTGTAGAGGGCCCCTGCTCAGCTAAGGTTTTGTGTATTAGTGTATATTTCTCATTTCGTTTCTTTAGAAATCATTGTATCATAATCCATTCATATGTTCATACTTTGTAGTTGTTTCATTTCTGTTTATACACTTCCATAATTTCCATTTCATTTCTGTCTTTCATGCTTTATGATTGTTAATCATTGATCAGTGTTTATGTTTCAGGTTTTAGATAGGCAGCCCGGGCATTTTCATAGCTTTTTGACTAATGACATGGAACTAACATTGTTCTGCTGCTAGTTTGCTTTTCATAGCTTTTGTTTAATTTCAGTATTGCTCTGTACATTTCAGTTTTGTTTTTTTTCTGCTTCAGTAGTTAAAATTTAGATATACTAATCTGCTCATAGCATCTTCAGTTGCCTCCGAAAGCCACAGCTGGACTGATGGTGAGGGATTGTATTATGAAATGTGTGGTTTAGTATTAGTTTCTTTTCTGCAAATTTAGATATATTAAGCTGCTCATAGCATCTTCAGTTGCCTCCGAAAGCCACAGCTGGACTGATGGTGAGGGAGTGCATTATGAAATGTGTAGTTTAATATTAGTTTCTTTTCTGCAAATTTAGATATATTAAATCATGCATGACATCTTCGGTTGCCTCCGAAAGCCACAGCTGGACTGATGGTGAGGGATTGAATCATGAGTGTATGGTTTAGTATTAGTTTACTTTTTGCAAATTAAATATCAGTTACTCAAGTTGTTTATGATTACTTCCGAAAATCATAGCTGGACTAATGATGAAGGGTCAGAAGATAAATTGATGTAATCTGATTTAGATTTATTTTGTTGCAATTTTGAATTTCTTTAAGCATAGTTCTTTTGTATTTAGTTGGCAGCAAGAATAGTTTGGTTTTCATGCTCACTAGTTTACTGTTTTGATTTATTAGATTAGCAGCACCTTTTCATTTCAGCAGTACATTTTCATTTTCTTTCAAGTCTTGCCATTGTAAATTTCAATTTTTTTTAAAGTTTCAAGTTGGTAAATCATTATAGGGGATATCACTTCCTTGAACAAATATAACCAAACTTGTTTTCATTTTAGAATTTCCATTTCACCTTAGAAAACCAAAAACGACAAAAAAAGTTAAGAAATAGGTTATCTTGCACATATAGTGCGCCGCACTTCATCAGCTTACGATTCCCGGATTGACAAATTAAATGCAGCAATTTAGGACACACTAAATTGACCAAACACTTGGCTTCTTCTGTGGGAGTCTCATCTCATATGCTATTAGATTTCCAAGTAGTTGGTTCATGGTCAAGGTCTCCCAATTAGCTGTTTCTTCTATTGCAGACACCTTCGGATTAAACCTGGGTGGAAGAGATCTTAGAATATTTTGTACAATTACAGCTTCTTTTATGTTTTCACCTAGAGCCTTCATGTTATTTACTATTTCTACAACCCTTAGAAAGAAGTTAGCAATATCTTCATCATCATCCATTTTTAAGTTCTCAAACTGGGCTCTATAGACTTGAAGTTTGGCAGTCTTTACTTTCTTGTCTCCCTCATGGATGTTCTCCAAAGTATCCCACATTTCTTTGGCAGTGTCTTTGTGCATTACTTTGATAAACTCTGCTTCACACAATCCATTCAAGATGGCATTCATGGCTTTTGCGTTAGCTACAAAATCTTGTTTGGTTTCTTTCTTTGAGTCAGTTGCCTTTGGGGCATATCCATATTCCACAGCAGCCCAGACTTCTATTCCTAGAGACATTATGTATGTTCTCATTCTGATTTTCCAGAAAGCATAATTTTCACCTGTAAAGAAAGGGGCTTTATTGGTAGAACATCCTTCTTTACTAGCCATCCTAAGAGCCTAGGATCTCCTTTCAGTTGTTAAACTGGTACAAAGGAACTTGGCTCTGATACCAATTGTTGAACCCTTAGTTAAACTGAGAGGGGGGGGGGGGGTGAATCAGTTTAACACATTCATGGACTTTTAAAACTTTTCATTAAAACTTATTTACACCTTCATTTCATGTCCAACTTAATATGTGAGTAATCTTAGAATATGAGCAGCAGGTATTAATATAATATAACAGTAGACTTAATATGAGAGCAGTAGGTATTAAGCAGAAGATATAAATCAGATCAACACATAAATATCATGCACAGAGACACCAGATATAAGTGGAAACCCATAAAGGGAGAAAACCACATCTTATTATTGTTGTGATGCAAAGGCAAGCTCCAACTCCCTCACACCACTGTTTTTCTGCAGGCACCAACCTACAAGAGGCTCCAACCTCAATTCTGCAAGCTACAACTTCCAAGGAAGCACCAACTCCCTTCAATTTTCTGTAGGCACCAACCTACAGGAGGCTCCTACCTCAGTCAGCTACAACTGACAGCTATCAAGCTGCAACTTGATAGGGAAGCTCCAACTTCCTCAATTTATCAAACTGAATGTTTGCTGATTTATCTCAGATATCAGCTCTGTTCTGTAGCATCTCTCTCTACTCTTCTTTTCTTAATCTTCTCTCCTCACTCTTCTATACTCTGCATTCTCTATATTTTCTCTCTCTCTCTAACCTCTCTATGCATATCCAGTTGATATTATTTATAGAGTTCCTCTCATGACTGTTTGTATTTCAATAAGAATTTGGAGTGAATAGTCATGACTCTTTGACTTCTGTCTTCTCATTCCTTTTATCTGCTCATTTAGAAAAATATAACTGTAGGTATCAATTTAACATTACAGTGGGATATTTGTTCTCTTCCGGAGACTTGCCAATGCATCACAAACAATAAAAAATCAATTAAAACATTTACAATCAAATTACAATGAGAACTCCAACTCAACTCATTTAGTCTTTTGGCTCGCTGCGCATTTGTCTTTTCTTTGACTGTGTTTGTCCCTTTCTTTCCTCTGTATGCCTTTCTGTTTATGGCTGTTGCGTAACTCCTGTATTTATGTAACTGCTGACATTAAATCTGGGCAAATTCCAACCCTTTACACAGCAAGTGTCTTGTTGATGTGGTGAGTTCCACAAGCGGAACATACATATACCACGGCCTTTGTTTTATGGCCCGATACACTTGTACACATCGCAACTATACTATATTAATAATCGCCCTCCACCTTAGGCCGAGGCCCGTGGGTCCACAGACCATGCGGCACTTTTCAATATAATTGCAACAACTATATATATATATATATATATATATATAACAGCGCCTTCACGAATTTCCGATTGCGATTGATATGCGGACCCGAGCATGTTCGATATAGCGAATTTTATATGACTATCGCGTCTGGTATTTCCAATCGCAATCGTAAGCTGCCTTGCTCCGATGCGATTGATACGCTCCACAAATTTCCGATTGCGATTGATATGCGGACCCGACCATGTTTTATAAGGCGGAGTTTATATGACCATCGCGTTCGGCTTTCATCGCAATCGTAAATATTTGTTAACATGTTCCGCTTTAACTCCGATGAGATAGTTCCGATGCGATTGATCGCAATCGAAACTTTCTGTTGTGACGTTCTGATGCCTTTATATTCTCCGATGCAATTATATTGTTCCGATGTGATTATGCCAAACTTCAAATACGTTTGAACCATAATTAATACACCCATCAGGTTCGGGACTCAATCGGAACTCTTGTCGATATGTTCTGCTACCAATCCTTTCTTCGATGCGATTGGAAAGGGTCCCACCTTATGGTACTTTGGTTCTTTCGCTTGTTAAGCGCTTCATATTAATATATGCTTTGAACCTTTGTATATTAGGCACAATATATGTAATGTGTTGCATACATATATATGGTTCCGAAATTCAATCATATATCAATAATGGTTCATTGATCCATCGGGTCTGGACTTATATCACAATCGCAACTTTTTGTTGTTTCCATATTCCGCTTCACAGTTTTTCTCCAATGCGATCAGGAAAGGGCCCCACCATATAAGGCTTTGATACCTTTGGCTCTTTTTCCATTAAAGCGCTTCATTACAAATATCTATGGTTTCGACCTTTGGGTCACGATTCTCGAAATTATATATATATATATCCTCCGGATTGGGCGATTATCGGAATTAAGGTTCATATATATGCATACATTGTCGCTTGGGTTATGATTCCTAGAATAAGATTTTATATTATATGTAACGCCCGGCTGGGTAATGATCTCCGGAATGAGATTTATACATATATTTACTTTGCTGCTCCAATCTTTAGTGTATCTTTCAGCAGGGGTATCGATTCCCGGAATTTTTTGCTCTACCTCTGCTTGTGATAATGCCTTTGACTCTGCCTCTGCCTGCCTCTGCCTCTGCCTCTGATAACTTGTTGTGATAACGGCTCTACCTCTACCTCTGCCTCTGATATAACAACTCTGCCTCTATATTCGCTGCTTCTGCCTCTGCATTAGCTGCTACTATTGCTCGACCTCTGCCTCTGCCTTTGCATCTGCTGCCTTCTTTTTTTGTCTCTATCTTTGCTGCCTCCATTGCCATCAATGACAATATTTCCAACATCCTTTTCCATTGGTATTGTTGCTCAGTTTATGCACCAACCTCATGAAAGTCACTAGAAAGCAGCTAAAATAATACTTCGATATATTCGAGGTACTGCTTAGGTCAGGATTCATTACAGTGTAGGAGCATCTCCCTTTTTGATTAGTTTCACTAATTTTGATTGGGCTGGTGACCGTGATGATCGAAACTCCACTGCAGGATATGTATTCACTCTTGGTTCAGGACCTATTACTTGGTCTTGTAAGAAACAAACTTCCATCTCCCTTTCTTCAGCAGAAGCAGAGTATCGTGGTGTAGTTGAACCCAGCAAGGAAGCCATGTGGCTTCGTCAGATCCTATCTGAATTTGGTCTTCATTAGCAGCATCCAACTACACTTTGGTGTGATAATAAGGGTGCCATTCATCTATGTAAAGATCCAGTTCAACGTTAGCATATGAAACACATTGAACTCCACATACACTTCATCAAAAAGCTCATTCATGATCGTGTTCTTGAAGTGCAGTATTTTCCGACCAATGCTCAAGTAGCCGATATCTTTATGAAGGCTTTCACGGAAATGAAGTTTACCTAACTTCGATCTGTGCTTGGAGTTCAGGAAATTATTCATTAACGGGGGAATAGGCTCTAATGCCTCCTTCCTTCTCCTATTCTGTCACTTTTGGAAATCCTTCAATCCTATCCCAATTTGTTCTTAAGGGGCGATGTTAGGATATTTTGACACATAGGAAATAGGCTCCCTTTGTGTCACCTTTGCAAATCCTTCAATCCTATCCCAAGTTTCTCTTAATGGGGGATGTTAGGATATTCCGACACATAGGAAATAGTTAAGAATAACTTAGTCTAGTGTAGAGTTAGGTAAAGTGTGTTTCTTTACCATGTACATTTGTAACTTATAATCTGACGGTCACGATTTGTAGTGATCTGACGATTATC